>BSYO01000001.1:2553966-2917065 GCA_033239525.1 Nepenthes gracilis
CTGGTCTTAAATTCCGGTATAAAATAGAGCATCGCTTCTCAGCACAATGGTAATTCCCCAGTAGTTTGCATCAACAGTTCTCACCACCACCGTTTCCGATAACAATAGTAGCAGCCGATAGCAGCAACTTCGGGGCCTCCTTCTCATTCGATTTTTCACTACTCTCCCCTTTCTTTCTCTCGTTCTTAGGGATGCCAGCAAAGTGAAGTAAGAGGCTTATATATGTAGAAATTGAGGGTAAACGACGCGGCCAAGGTTTGTTGTGGCCGAATAATTTGGCCGATATGAGAAAATCGTTGTCAGCCATGGTGAGGGGGAGATGCGTGAGCAGTTAGGGTTTAAAAGAGAGAATTTCCGGGGACAAGGCAGCCGCCGGTGGTTGTTTTGGGAATAATGGCGTGCTTCTTTCTCTCTCTTATTCATTGTTGATGTTGTTATTATTATTATTATTATTATTATTGTATAATTTGATCTAAAGGATTCTTTAAACTTTTTGTATCTACTAATTTAAAAGTAGTATGTTTACGTTATGTAAAAAATATAGTACCTATAATTAAAAAAAATTAATAATAATAAAATATTAAAGTAACTAATTAAATTCAAATTGCTCATTTACTATTTAGAAGGTTATATATACATATTTTTTAATACATCTCAATCATTCAAATTTAGTCATAGTTTGACTATACAATATTAATTTTAAATAATTTATTAATATAATTTAATATTATAATTAATAATTTTTACTCATCTTAACTCAAAACATCCAAATTAAAATGCCAGAGTATATGTGTCAAATTTGGTACGCACAAACAAAATTTTAAAAAAATAATTCTTATTTCATTGAATAAATAAGAAAAAAATATAAAATATTATGAATAAATAAATTATATTTTATTTTATTTATATAATATTTGATATTATAGTTGACAGAAGTAAAAAAATACATTTCACTCATTTTTAAGTTTTACTATAGCATCTAGAACTATCTTAATCACTTAAACTCAAAATAATTAATTTTTTTACATAATTTTTTATATTTAATCAATCATTAAAAATATATAATTTTATTATCTCCAATGTCATATTTATTGTTAGAGTTAAGATATCTTGTAACCGTATATATGAATAATATAAATGTATTTTCATTAGCTTTTCATCATTCTAAAATATTAAAATCTGATAGGCAACTTTTAAAGCTGAAAATATAGTCGAGATTACAACCAGTGAAAGTGTTCAATTGGTGTTATATTTTTCATTATCCAATTATGACTTATGCCAATTTTGTACTAAAAAATATAAAAAAATCATTTATCAGGACCAATTCTACTATTGAATTAGACGATTTTAATATTAATTATAATATATATAAGTTATATATTGTATTTAGATTATAATGAACTCATATATTTATTTCTTTGACATTATTGGTCATCTTATATTAGTGTAAAATTCTTCAAAATAAATAAACGCCACACATAATTTTAAATGGAATTCTCCAATTGTAACAAAATAAGTTAGTATTAGATAATTTTTTTAATATTTTAATTTTTTTTAAAAGTATATTTAAATATATTATTAGCAAGTATATTGTTTTTAATATATATATATATATATTATTTAAATTTATTCTTTTAAATTTTATTTTTATTTCAATATTTGGTATTATATAACAAAAATAATATTTATTATAATAAAGTATTGAAATGTTTCTAGATTTGAATTATTGAATAAATTAGGGAGTCGCCTTACTCGGATGACTGATAAAAAAATGTGCAATATTCATTGCTAATAATTTGGATTCTATATACTATAATAAACAAACAAAATATAAGTGAAATATGAAATTTGCTCATCGTTATATCCTTTAACAGTTAAATTAATAATCTTTTTTAATTTGCTGAAAAATATAGAAGAAAAAAAATAATTTGATGTAAATGTATGTGAATTAAATACTTGATGGATGATTATCCTCCGTAAAATATATCTAAAAGGATGAGCGACTTTTGGGTAACTGCACTCATAAGAGATAGGGTAGTTTTTGAAGAGTGCACTCATATAAAAGAGTAACTTTAAAAGTATTTAGACTTGTTTGCTTATCTTAGCGTTTGTTTAGATGTCTATTCGAATCCTTCTTGATTAAAAATATTAAAATAATTAATTGAATTCAAATTGCTCACTTACTATTTAGAAGGTTATATATTTTTTAATACATCTCGGTCATTTAAATTTAGTCTTATTTTGATTATATAATATTAATTTTAAATAATTTATTGATATAATTTAATATTATAATTAATAATTGTTACTCAACTCAAAAGATCCAAATTAAAATGCCAGAGTATACGTGTCACATTTGGTACGCGCAAACAGAATTTTAAAAAAATAATTTTTATTTCATTGAATAAATAAGAAAAAAATATAAAATATTATAAATAAATGAATTATACTATGTTTTATTTATATAATATGTAACATTATAGTTGGCAGGAGTAAAAAAATACATTTCACTCGTTTTTAAGTTTTACTATAGCATCTAGAACTATCTTAATCACTTAAACTCAAAATAATTAATTTTTTAACATAATCTTTTATATTTAATCAATCATTAAAAATATATAATTTTATTATCTCCAATGTCGTATTTATTGTCAGAGTTAAGATATCTTGTAAAATATTATAATTTGATTAGTAACTTTTACAGCTAAAAATATAGTTGAGATTATAAGTAGTTAAAGTATTCAACTGGTGTTATATTTTTCAATATCCAATTATGACTTATGCCAACTCTGTACTAAAATATATAAATATCATTTATCGGGACCAACTCTATTATTGAATTAGACGATTTCAATATTAATTATAATACATATAAGCTATATATTGTGTTTAGATTATAATGAACTCATACATTTATTTCTTTGACATTATTGGTCATCTCATATTAGTGTAAAATTCTTCAAAATAAATAAACGCCACACAAAATTTTTCATGGGAGACTCTAATTGTAACAAAAATAAGTTAGTATTAGATAATTTTTTTAATATTTTATTTTTTAAAAATATATTTAAATATATTATTAGTAAATATATTATTTTTAATATATATAAAAATTATTTAAATTTATTCTTTTAAATTTTATATTTATTTCAATATTTGGTATTATATAACAATAATAATTATTATTATAATAAAGTATTGATACGTCTCTAGATTTAAATTATCGAATGAATTAGGGACGCGCTTCTCCAAAACCTAATAAAAAGCATGTCCGAGCCTCACGGCCATTCTACATGCTATAATAAACAAACAAAATGTAAGAAAAATATGAAATTTCTCGCAGATATTCTTCAACGCTTAAACAAACACTCTTTTTAATTTCTCTTAGAATGAAAAAATACTCAGATGTAAATGTATATGGATTAAATGTTTGATGGATGATTATACTCCGTAAAATATACTCGAAAGGATGAGCGACTTTTGAGTAACTGCACTCATAAGAGATAGGGTAGTTTTGGAAGAAGGCACTCATATAAAAGAGTAACTTTAAAAGTATTTAGACTTGTTTGCTTATCTTAGCGTTTGTTTGGATGTCTATTCGAATCGTTCTTTCTCCTGAGGGGTAGGCAGAGTATTTATAGTGTGGGATATTGATTTTACAATCCTTAACGTGGCATTTGGTTCACCATAATAGAATTTATATTTATAGCTAATTTATTCGAAAATAACAATTCCCTTATTTGGTTTATAAATTAGTCAAGAATAAATATTTTTTTGAAAATATTTAATCCCGAATTCAAAGAAAAAATTACTACCATAGGAAATATGGTATTATTTATTCCCAATAACTTTAAAATTAATATTCCCGTATCACTTTTGTAATATTTTAAAATTATCATCATTATTATTATTATTATTATTATTATTACTTTATTCATCATATTATTTTACAAAATAAATAATTAAATAATAATTTTTACATTATTCTATTTTAACAACCAAATATATGAATAATAATTCAAACTCTATTCTTATTCTATTATATTATTTGAAAAACTATTTTATTCCTACCCTATTCCATTTTAACAACCAAATGTACCATAAATATCATGCTATTACAATTATGATGAACGTTAATTCTGTAATCATCATCTGTATTTATCAATTGGGTTGTTACAATTTTCTATTATTAATTTGGTGCAATAATCACTGATAACAGCTGATTAATTATTCATTGATATTTATTTTATTATTAGATGATCTCAAGTTGCATCTTATGGGTAAACCATTGTGCCTTTTAGCTATTGGGAGTGGGTCTTTTGATAGACCATCGCCTTTTAGCCTTTTTTTCATTCAATGTACTAGATTTTGGGCAAATCAGTGTGTTGTCAAACCCATCAAATGTAAAGTTATTAGTATAATAATATTGATTCAAAAATAAATTTGATATTGTGTAATAAATACCTACAAATTCATTAATAGTAAAATCCCATCTTTCTAAAAATATTTAATCAATTCAATAATGAATTACAATCAACTCGGCCAATGGAATATTTTGTTATAGAAGATGGTTAATATATAATAAAAATATTCATTGTGTCCAATATTTAGTGAAGTTCAAGTGTATTATACAATTGATCTTTATTTTTTAAAGATGAGGTTGTTTTGTCTGCATTATATCATAAAATGGTACTTTCAAAAAGAAGATAATTTAATACATAGAATAATATATGTTTTTTTCAAAATGAGAAATAAACTATAAAATATTATTAATGCAATGTTAATATGTATATTTTATATGAAATAATTTTAAAATATAAAAATTATAATTTAAATAAAGTAATAATAGTATTATTATTTAAAGTATTATAAAAATAATTTAAAAATCTTATTAAGGATTTTATATTTATTTATAATAGTAATTATAAAAATTGTGAAAGTAATTTATTGGTGCTAAATATCTTAAAATTAATATTTTTTTTTATAATTACTAATTTCTAAAACTTATGTGTATTTAACATAAATATAAGATGAATTATTACATAATGATGATACATTACTAATTTAAAAATATAAAATTTTACTTATATTAATTATTAAATTAATTTTTATTTAAATTATAAAAAATTGGACATCTCTTTTAATAACATGCCGGGATATTTTTATATACCCAGCTAGAAGTATTTTTACACGTTTCAAACTTGTAATATTTTCTCATAAGAAAATAGCTTTATAAGTAAACGATATATTCCGTCAATTATTTTCAACTTAATTTTTAATTATACTAAAAATTTTTCATATCTATATTATATGAAAAATATTAGTTCAGTTTGAATTAATTATAAGTAATGTCTTTTATATTTTTGCATGTGCGATTTTAAGTGTCTAACAAATTTAAAACTTTTACACATATAATTTTTATAAACAGTTATTCTCTCATAATTAATTAATTTAATTTTAAAAAAAATTGCTATAAAATACCACCACGTTTCCTATAGGTGGCCAGAACTAGGAGTACTGATATCTGAAATAAATTGTAATTCTATTATTTTAAAATTATTATCAGTATATGATGTAACCAGTATCGTTATATTAAGATAATTTTTAAAAATCTATCTATTATAAATATTTAAAATATTATATATTATAATTAATAATTAAATTATAAAATAATAATTATAATATTTAAATTACAAATAAAATTAACAATAATACCAAAGTTAGATTTTATATCCCCTATAAAATGACGGGAGAGAGAGTAGATAATCGAAAGTAGAAATTGAATTGTAAGAATAAAAAAGAAAAATGGTAGGATATTTATAAAAAAATTTTAATTTTAAAAAATTATAATGATCAGTTTTAATGAATTGCTAAATGAGAATAGCAATCATCTAATTGTTTTAAATTTTTTGACACAATATATTTCTGCTATGCCTGGTATCATGTGCTTACATGGCACGTGGCCCTCACCGCTAAGTTTGGCACGACATATAATATTAGATCGTATTTGACACACTTTTAAAGGTATCTTGATGTGTTGAATTACAAATTATATAATTTATTTAACACAAATAAGTTAGCTTGAATATATTTAAACTTTTATGATAACATGTACGTGACATTAAAAAAATTAAAGAAAACAAAAACTAAATAATATATATATATATATATATATATATATATATATTCGTGTTAATTATATTAAAATCGGAGAGATTTAGTATTTTTCATAACAAAATTATTATTAAAATAATAATAGTCGTGTTAAGAGTCGAACTGCCCTTTTTTTCCCGCAAACGAGAATTGTATTTTTGATTCCGTCTGTCGAACTCTCTGGAAAGGTACGTCCGGAGACAAATTAATCGCCGACGGAGCTGATTGTCGCCAAAACTCTAGCGATGGCGGACAAATTGGCCCCAGAAAAGCGACATAGCTTTGTCCACAACGGTATCTAGGCGTCTCTCTATCTTCCTTTCCCATTATTTCTTTCTATACGTGAATGAATTGATTACTGAGACTTCGATTTACTCGTTTAAATTAGGTCAGAAAGTGTTCGAATGGGACCAAACGCTTGAGGAAGTCAATATTTACATCACGCTGCCACCAAGCGCGCCGAGGAAGCAATTCTACTGCAAAATACAATCGAAACATGTTGAAGTTGGGATCAAAGGCAACCACCCTCCTTATCTCAATGTGAGTAATTCTTCACGATTAGTTGCTTATTTTATGTTTTGTTGAGCCGCTTATTCGTTGAAGATTTGGACAGATTATTCATCTAATGTAATTCATTTGGTGGCCAGCATGACCTCGAATGTTATGTTAAGACAGACTCTTCTTTCTGGACCTTAGGTATTTATTTATCTCAATGCAATTCAAATTTTAATGCCTTTTTCTTCAATTTGTACGATTTTTTTAAATTACTGCGAGTATTTATCCGGTTCTTGGGCAGTACGAGGGCTTCTGTTGGAATTGAGCTTATCATAGTCCTAATTGAACGGGAGGTTCGATTTTCCATGCGAACGTCTTGATAAAATATTATCTAAATTTTTGCTGGCTGTTGGGAACAGCGGAAATCCAACGCAATTTATTGGAATGTTAAATTTCCAAACACAGGTAACATAACAATTAGGATTTCGCATGACATGGGGGACGGGGAGATCCCCCCCCCCCTCAACCACCACCTCCAAAAAAGCAAAAAGTTTTGGTGACAGCGGTGGAATCAGAGTGCTCATTAGAAATTGATGATAAAGATGATGTGTGTATTGATAGACTGACAACTCATGCTTAGAAACTTTGGCATTATCTTGTGCTTAATGATAAATTCTATTTGTCAGAGGATGATACAATGCACATTACTCTGCAAAAGAGGGACAAAGGTCAGACATGGTCTTCTCCTATTGTTGGTCACGGTCAGTTGGATCCTTATTCTGCGGATCTTGAGCAGAGGCGTCTGATGCTTCAGAGATTTCAGGAAGAGGTGCTCTTTTGTCATGCCCGTTCTTTTTGCCTTAGTTTGCTATGATTACTATGAGCATGTTCTCCAAGTAAGAAAAGGGTGGCCTAGGGAATAAGCCTTCTTACATTGTGAGCTTTAGGAGTTTGATGTACATAATATTATGTAATGTAGAGAATTTGTTTCTATGATTTAAAACGTGACCTTTAGGTCATAACAAATTAATATTATCGTTGCATCAAAGACCACATTTCATGTTTTCCAAATAGTTATGTTAATGTTACTAGTTGCCAATTTTATAATGAGTAATAGTGGAATCATGACAAAAATTCGAATCCCGTGCACCCAGGTGACGCTCGGCTGATTGTGATTGCCCCAACACTTGGCTAGTGCTTGTAAACAAGTGTACCCTGATCCTTTCCAATGTAAAGAGTTTCCGCTTCTAATATAGTTTGACTTGGAAATGAAATAGAGTTTCCACTGCTAATATAGTTTGACTGGTGGGTGATTTTGTCATGTTCAAACTCTCCAATTTGGCCCAACGTGTCTCGATTGACTGCTCCTTGGCAATATTGTAGAGGGCATCATCGGCTAGATATAGCCAAATGGTGCTTATGACATGAAGATCTAGATCCTTTCAATCTTTGTCTTAAGTAGAGTCATAATTTGATATTCCATTTAGCACCTTGTGGAATCCTTGTTGAACGAACAAATTTTTCACTTTGATTTGCCCCAAATTGAAGTTACACTTCCTAAATAATTTCTCTAACTCAAACTTGGCATTAGAAACCCTAGATGCCATTGTAACCGAACTATGTGATGTAAATTTATTGTGAGTATCAGTGAAATTATGATAATAATTTAAACACACGAGGCAATAAATTTATGTGGTTTACTTTCAAGATGAGAGCTACATCTATAAGCAATAAGATGATGATAGTTTTCAATATATATCAAAAGTGTACCAAGTGATGGAATCACTTCAAATCCAAGTTCCAAAGAAACAAAAAGAACTTGATCAAGCTCTCTTACACCAAGGTAACGCTCGATGGATTGTGATTGCCCAACACTCGATTAATGTGAATCCTCAACGCTGGGTTAGTGTGTGAATACATTCAAGTGGTGTGTTCATCCCTCTAAATAGATGCAAACATTGTTTCAAAGGGATAACTACACTTAATTGCATATGGCTTGGTCCCATATTGACTATCATGAGGTCTTTTTTTATAACAGGTACAGTCATAGGTTTTTGATTGAAAGTACTTTTGTCACCTAGTCATCCATAAATGCTTCACAATTTTCATGGAGCAATCATTATTTCTCAATATTCAATGGTATTTAACCAAATGATTAAATCAAAACTATTAACCAAATGGATCAACTGAATGCAATTTATCTTCTTGTGCTAAAGTCATCAGCCTCTGAGCCTCTTTTATGCTCTCATTCCAAAGGATGGAGGGGAAATGGATAATAAGTACTATAAATCAAGAGCTTGGTTGAACTCATCAACAATTTGATCAGTAAATACCTCATATGAAGATTAAAGTTAGTGTTAGAGTGGTATCTCATAAAGACCAATTCTCATAGGGGTAGGGACCCTAGTGTTAATCTTATACAAGTTTTTTTTTTTTTAAATTTTTGTGCAGGTGTTTGGTACCATTAGGAAGTGCTAAAGTGGTGCTTTAACCAAATGACTATCCCTATGCAAGTTTTTCCTAGCTTTTCCCTTTTCATTTGCTTACCCGTGTTTCCTATCTGTTTTATACTAAACTCGGGGAAGTTCATAATGTACTTGTAGGTGCAGTGACAAGGATGATTCCCAGTATGACCTTGGATGATAGCATTTTCCATCTCTTTTTAATCTGAGCTTGGGTAGTTCATAATGTAATTGTAGGGGCAATCTTAGGGATGATTTTGAATACACTAGGAGAATTACCATTACAGATTGTTGGAACATATTTTGTATTCTTTTTCTTTATTTGCTCCAATTGAGCTCCCTTAATACCATGTGGAAAAGAATAATTTTTGGAGAGTTGTTACCCTAGGTAACGATGCTGAAGAAAGAATGGTTGGGGATATACCTTTCACATATATAAATGTTTTAAAAATTAGGGAAAGGAAAACATTATAATTTTAATTGGAATTTCTATCCTTCAATTGAATATTGTCTCCCTTGTATCCTAAAACACTCCGATGCAAGGTGGCTGTAAGGTGTTAGATGAAGACTGAATAACGTGTTTTCAATCTCTTTCACTCTGTAATTTATGCTCTCTCTCTCTGCTCTGTTTGTTCCAACTGTTTACTTGAGGCTGTATCTTTTTTCAGATACATTTGCCTTATTACCCAATCAAAATTTTGTGAGCTTTGACTGTGTATAAGATACAAGTTTTATGCAAAGGCATTGTGATAGCGATGGGACCATGTATGATAACTTGCTGTGGCTGTAAAGCCTGAAGTTGTTTAACAATAGCAAAATCAAACTTTTGGTACTGCTTGTTTGGGGTTCTATACCTGTTGTTAATATATATCTAAGTGGGAAACTGTTTTATGAGTTTGACTTGCCTAATTTGTCACGTGTTGGATCACGAATTCAAATTTATTAATTCATTAATTTATAATTAACTTTAATCAACTTTTATTCTTAAAATTTAAATATTCAATTATTTATACCATCGACTGAAAAATCTAAAATGAATATTGAGACGTAATCAAATACCATTAAACATCCCAAAATAATATAAAAATCAAACCACATGACCGAAATGCCACACCCGAAAGTGGTTTCGATTATCGACAGTTATTTGACATCGAATTATGTATAAAGAAAAGCATTTTAACTAATATTAGAGTTTTAAAATCATAAATTCAACCGAAATATTTTTTAAACTATTTCAATTTTATCATTATTTTCATCCGCCTGAAACAACATAAATTGAAATGTGCAATAATCATAAAAATAAATCAAATATAAATCTGAATACAATGTATAACTAAACAAAATCTTCAAGCTTTTTTAGTCCGATGTTACAAGTAAATTCGAGTCTACTAATCTGAAAGGTTAGCAAAAAAAAGATAAGAGTGAGTTAATTGCTCAACAATATATATATAATTTCATGTGGGTATATAACAAAGAAGCATGTTGGAATTATACCATGATCAGAAGTCTGAAATATCGATAACATTATTGTCTGATAATTGGTGCTAAAGCCAAATTCTAATAATCAAATTGCATCTAAATCTGTACAATATCATAAATCATTTCAAAAATGTGTAAATATATAAAACATGTTCAAATCTTGCTCGCATATCAATAGGACCAATGATCGGTGATAACCTTACCAACAAAGGGTAAATATCGAACATCGGGTTACAATTATTTTCAAATAGCCAAAAGTTATATGTTACTATTTAAGACTCGTAGTGAGTTATTTACATATAACTCTATAAATGAGACTAGACGCCACTTTTTAGACCCGTAGATGATAAGTTTAGCATTTGATTTATTAGTAATATGCTAAGATATATTCAGATATAATCCGTCAATTTTCTAGAATGGTCTATACTTAATCAAATGAAAAACTCTACTCAAATATAAATATTTATTAATTTTTCTCTTGTCGAAGAAAATACTTTCTTGATCAAAGTTTATGTAGGAATTTCCTATTTGTTTTTTGAAATTGTTTAATGCAGTAAAACTATGAACATGTCAGAACTATAGTGTTTAATTTGGAACCATGCAGAAGCATTTGTATAGAATTTGTAGAAAATCAAGATGGTTGAAGTAATTCTCAGTATTTTATTTTCTTACAAATAGATAACATATAGAAATATTAAAACCAAGAATTCAGAAACTGAACATGGATTATGTAATTTCTTTCACATGTAAAACATGCATGAACAATTATATGAAAATTTAAGACATGGAGAAACATATGTATAAAACTTGAAGACATGCAAGAACATTTGTTCATAATTTAAAGGCATAGTTGAATATAGTACAGAAATCCAGCACTTAAATATTATATATATGGATATGAGACATGCATTTTATAAAATTTGCATGAAATGAGAATGGATTTACATGCATATAAAATATAATCAATTTATATACAAAAGTAATACATATATAAGTATTTGAAATAAAAAATATTTAAAAATTATAGAAAAGATCAACAACATGATAACAAAGAGTTTGGATGTACTTGCATTTACTTGATCTTATCCAAATATCTCTTGATTTCTCTTTAATTTCTCATTCCCTTTCCTTCTCTTTGATCTTCTCTTTCTTTTCCTCTTCTCTTTCCTCGTCTTCTCTAAAAAATAGCTCAAACTGATCAAAAATTGGCCAAGCGGCTTATTTATAGAAAACCAGTGCACTTGCGCCGAGTTAGGCACGGATCAGGCGCTGAGACACAATCCATAATGTGCACAAACACCCCTCAAGCACGTATTAGGTGGCAACATTCTGTCCCAAGTATGCATGTGCGTTGATTAGGCATACATCATGCGCAGACATTCTACATAAAATGCGAATTAACATGGTGATATTAACCTTACACTCGGCTTTAATCCAATACTTAACTTTTGACTCAAAATCAAAATTAACCTTAAAATTAATTAAGTTAATCGTCATTAAAAGAATATTTTGGATTTCATACATTTCATAATTAGTAACCCATAAAGTAAGCTGTGACTCAAATGCTAACAAAAATGGTAGCCATGGTCTAGAACTCACTGCTGGAAAGATATTTATTAGTTCATAGCTTTTGAGAGTTGTGTACATTATCTACAGTAAAACTTACCAGTGACATTGTAGTGGAGAGGATCTGGTTCATCTGAACTGTCGTATTGTTTTTTTGGGATGCCTGAATTCTCTCTTTACTTTGGCACACACACTAATTCTATTGCCTGCTTGTTTACAAGCTCAAACTTATAGGACTGCAATTTGTGGACCTTAAATCTCGTGCATGCATCTATATTTCTCATCTTCTGCATTCTGCATCTTCCATCACTGCCTGTAGCACCATCACTGTTGATCTAGAGCTCACATCCATTATAAATACTATAAAATCTGCTTTTTACTCTCCAAAATGTGTTGATTGTTATCTCGCCATTTGATCTCTGTGTGGCTCATTCAGCACTGAAAATCAGTAATGCAAAATCACATCTATTGATAGCTATGACCGATTTTGATGTGCCATCCATGTGAATTATCTTAACTGAATCTAACTGCAGAACCCAGGCTTTGATTTCTCGCAAGCTCAATTTTCAGGGAGCTGTCCCGATCCGAGAACCTTCATGGGTGGAATTCGCTAGGTCAGTGTGCTAGAGGACTAGCTGCCTCTCTTGGTCTTTGTATGTATTTGTGAATCTCATGGCTGTCCCATGGTAAATAAGCCACGTTATTCTGTTTCTGCTTGTCCGTAACTGTAATCAGATAACTTGCTTCACGGTTAATCACCAGCATGGAATTGTACTGCTTTTCCCCATAGTCGGAAAATTGGAGTTTGAATACTGACCGATCTTTTAAATCTTTTGGGGCCTTTTCGTAGAGATTAGAAGGGGGAGTTTTGAATAAAATTGTGCAGGTAGGGTATTTGAGTCTTTGAACTGCTCTAACCCTCTCTTTAGGGTTGGGGATTCCTGTAGCCTTGGTATCTCCGTTTTGTGCTTTGTGCAAGGAGTTGAAGAGGCCAGCCTTTAATCCAGGTGAGTCCTGCTAGAATCCTTTCAATTTTTAATCGAGGGTTATAATCTCGACAGATTTTATCTTAATAACTTGGATGGTTAGAATCACTATAATCTTAATGTTTAATGTATTAAGATAAATTCTTTCTGTAGGTATATAGAAAATGTAATATGGAAAGACCCTAACAGCTCTCAGCTCTCAATTTGATTTGCCAGAGAATGCAATAGATGCCACTATTAAATTTAGATAGTTAAGATTCAACTATCCTTGTTTTGTATTTGGTAAAAACATTACAAATTGAGTTTTTCTTTTTTTTTAATATTGAAGTGTTGGAGTATTTATATTATGAAAAAAATAGTAAAAAAATATTACTGCTGTTATATTTTTAATTTTTTAAGTAATATAACATTAAAGTTATTGGACATTGGATCCAATTGTTCACAGCTGAGAATCTGGAAATCAGCGTTTTCTTTGAATTCTTTCAATGCTTCTGTCAGATATCAAAGGGTTAAAGGTAAGTGTAATGTGCATAAACTTCTGTAAGGTGGAAACTTGACATAAATTATTTGAAAATAAGGAAAAAAATATTATATTATTTGATTTATACTGAAATAACTATTTTATTTGGAAACAAATATCTTATCATCAGTCATCACAACCTTTATGGTCACAATTACAGAAATCGAATTGGATGCAGGCCACTGTCACATTGGGATAAATAGTCTTTTTTTTTTTTAAATTTTAGCTTTTTTATAATAAGTATTGTCAAATAAATAATGATAGTTTACTCAGAATTTGTACAAAATGAGACAACAAGGAGTCTTAGAAGTTTAGCCCAAAAAATAAGGATTCATTCCAATCAGATGTAACATTGCTTATAATTTAGAACTCTTAACGGGGTAATCCAAATTATATATATATATATATATATATATGTAGGAATTTTATGTACCCTGGGTACAAGGGGGTGCTATGATGCCATTATTGTATGGTATACGTATAATGTTATATAGCAGTTATCAATTTTAAGTCGTATGGTTGTCATTAACTTTTTTATCTAAAAAGTTATTTTTTTGTTTTTTAATAACAATCTAATTTAATCATTAGGTTTAGATCCGACGGTTGTCATATGACATGGAATGATAGTTGCGTCGTAACACCCGTCCTCTCTCATTAAAGGTCATTGGTTACTTCCTTGGTCTACAATTGACATAATAGCCTCGGTAAGTATATTTGTTAAGTGGAAAATATATTTATTAATTGGATAATCCGACAATATTCAGTGAAGATAGAGAAAAGGTAGACCTTCTCCTTGTCGGAGATAGAGATACTGTGTTACAATCAATCATTATTTAACTCTATTTTGATGATTATTTTTGGCCCCGAGCATAGAAAAATGCAAACAATTTACTTTCATAAGAATCTAACAAAGTTTAATAAGAAAGAAAATACCAGCGCCAAAGGGAAGAAACACCCATGAGATAGTGTCTCCAAGGAAGCCAAATACCTTTTTCTCGATCCGAAAAGACAGAAAAGGCATTAATTCCCTTCACTATCTCCAACCGTTCTTAAAAAAGAGCCCAATGCCTTCGAGGCAAGCAACTGGGTGGAGGAGATTAGAATGGGAGGTGTTGTGATGTCGTACAGACGTCGTAGTGTCTTTAACTCCTATAATACTGTTGAATTTGATATTCAATTGTCCATGTTTTTTAATTTTAAAAAATAAAATTATTTTTTATTTTTTTATTTTTATTATTTAATAAAAAAAAAATGTGGACTGTTAAATTTAAAATCTAACGACGTTATAGGCGTCTTAAAAACTGCGACATTCGTACAACGTCGGAACCGTCCACTTCTTGGAGGAGATTAGGTGGCTAATTCCCAAAGAACAAGTAATCCTTGGCAGTAGATCACAAGGAAAATATTTTTCACAAGCCAACCATCTTTGCCAAGCCCTACAAAAAGCTTGACCCTTCACTTGTGACCTAACATAATAGCCTTGCAGCTGGTTTTAATAGTTGGTAAAATGCTAGCCCTTTTACTCTGCTTAAGTTAAAACTTAGGCGTTGGAAATTTATTCGAAAAGCCATACTTGGGTCCCATTAATTTTATTTTTATGTTATGTAAGATTTAGATTTTAATATTTGGACTCAAATCCCATGTTGAATAATCACCGTTTTAGATAGACAATTAACGTATATTAAATATACATATAAAACATAAATATTAAAGTATTGTTACATATAATATTTTTGATTTCCATAGTATATATATTTATTTATTTTAAATTTATAAATTTTTTAAAATCGCATTTTTTAGGAACATTTTAAAAAATAGTTGTGTATTTTAGGAATTTATATCTTTAAAGTAATAAATGGAAGTGAGATTTTTTTTTAAAAAAAAAAAAAATTTGTTCAGAATCCTCATAATTTTATTTAAGCCTTTTAAATAAAGCTTAGTCCACAAATTGTTTTGGATTAGTCATCTATTAGGTATAGCTCTAATTGAGTTGGCCGATTGATTAGTACAATAAACCTATAAATAATAAGTTTAGAAATAAAAAAAATACTAATTAGCCTATTAAATCTAAACTCAAGGAATATAAATTTTGATCTAACAGATCTAGTTAGAATAAATCATGATCAAATGAACGGTCAAATAGTTGAGCGGTTAACCTAATTGAACAATTTGTATATTTTATAATTAGCCCAAATAATAGTCTTTAAATTGACCAATATCAACTGCTTATTATTATGAATTTAATATCTAGACGTTAATCATTTTTAGATAATTTTATAATCAGAATATGTATAATGATAATTAAACTTATCGGTTTCAATTAGTCTAACTATTCAGATTATAGCTAGTCATTTCTTTTTAAAAAAATCATTATTAGTTGACAACATAATTATAAATATAGTTCATTTTTTCTGAAAAAGGGCAAGAATTTTTTTAAAAAGCACCGAGTCTAACATTGTAACATACTTTTCTTTCAAATATATGGAATCAAATCCTCTATCTCTCTCTAACATTCTCTTAACCTCTCTTACATTATAAATTTTTAAAAAAATTATTAACTTAATCGTCAAATGATATATAGGGAAATGAATCCTAATTCCTTTGAACTTTTATTTATTATTGTGGTATGCAAGATTCGGATAAATGGTACAATAACCGAACTCAAGCTTATTTAAATCATAATCCAAATTTTAAATACGCATCACCATATTTATTTATTTTTTTCAATAATGCATATTCCATTGTCAATTATTTTATCAATGTGACACTTTTGTGGAGTTTTTTTATTTTTCTTCCATTACTTAATAATACATCTTGGATTCAAATTTCGAACGGATTTGAGTCGACCTATTCATCGAATTTCGGTCTCCGTTCACTAAATTTTGAATCCTGTACACCATAATTTAAAATAACAGGGCAGGTGACGGTAAAATTTTGTTCCATCGAAAATATTTCAATGCTCAAGTAAGCGACCTTCTAAAATTAAGAAGGTAGATATAGAGGATGCAAAAATGGATGCTTGGAATGTGTTTATGGATGTAGGTGAAAAGTGTACTCGTGGATAGAATGGTTTTGGTCGTGGATGCTTGTAGAAAACAATTTCTCTAAGTATTAAGCTCGTAGGGAACTAGTAACAGAGAAAGAGGGAGTATTGGGATGCTTAAGAGTTTAGAAAGTTTCTATGAGCTTGAGGATGTAAGCGCATATTTAGTGGGTAAGAGAAAGCGTGTATTTGCAGTGAGTTTCTATGGCATTTTTTAACCATGGTTCTGGGTTGTCTTCCTTACTCAGGAAGGCTGGATACCCGTCTTTTGTGAGAGAATCATTGCCTTTTTTGTGTAGATACGAGTGCCATCCCCTGCCGTAAATAGTCGAAAGATTGTTCTTTTTCCTTCTACGCATGGTAGCCGTTAGGGTTTTTCCTATAAATTGCACGCAGATTTTAGTGTCTTCTTCGGATGTACTTTGATTCTGAAAAGTTGTGGTTACAATGGAGATTACCTTCATTTGAAATGCGAAAATTAGGGCAAACGACAGTTGAGGCTTGGAAAGGGATGTGTGGGCCGATTTAGACATGGGTCGTGTTTATCCTGGGCCGCCGGTTTATTTGCCACTTATCTGATCAACGGCAGCGTTGACTGTCCCAGACACAGAAGGGCCGTCGTTGATCTTAGGCCACTACCGACCCACTTGCTACTTCTTTGATCAACGGCAACATTGATCATCTTAGGTCAAAATGGGTCGCTGCTGGATTCTGGGCCATTTCCTTCCTTGTGAGCCAGCCTACTATTGACATCCTCATCACTTAATATCTCGATTTCATGTTATTGTTGTTGTGCTACGCTATCAATCTCTTGACCAAATCAAAGGCGATCCTAACTCCCAAACAAATGCAGCAATAGCAAAACAATGGCTATAAATCCGAGGGATCTTTTGAGTTCAAAATATAATCACCTTCTACTAACTTATTGGAGAAGATTTGATGTATGTCTGAAATTAGATTTGGTTCAAATATTCAAAAACTTATTTTTGAATATTGACCCAAGACTTTAGTTTAGGCCTTTTGCATACCATAATAAATAAAAAGAGTCTAAATTATCCTCTCGGATGAATTTATTTAATATTTAAGTTAGTATTTATTCAAAGTAAGTTGAAATTGTTGAGATATTAACTGATCTAGTTGCACTAGTAAATTGACTAAACATGGTGGTTTGAGGGTCGAGTTATTTACATAACTTAAGGGACTATAATATTGGAAAAAGTACACCTGGAAAGCTTATTTCCTAGTCTTTTGCTGCTCAGAAATGGACTGAGAGGTGGATTGACTTATGACGGCATATTGGCATAAAGTGAGTTTGGCTCACATTTGTACGGAAGCCTTAGGCCTTTGCTATGAGCTTTCCATCAGAAGACACGGAGGACAATTTTTTTTCACATGTTTACTCTTGATTGAACTAACATTCCTTGGTTTCCATATGGCTCACACTGTGGGGATGTGCTCATTGTTATTCATAAGTTACTATTAGTAATTATGAGAGTCAGTCTTTTTTTCAGTGTTCACAATACAATATCTCAGAGTGCCCCCCGTTGCCTTTTGAGACTTCCTCAGAGAAAAGGCAAGTGACTCATCTTTTAACCTACTTAAAGTTTTAAAGTAGCTTGATTATTCTTTGAAAGGAATAATACTATTTCTTAATTTGATTTTCTCTATATAAAATAGCCATATCAATAGTTGGCTCTTTTATCAGTAGAAAGTGTTCTGTCAAATTGATTTGACCTTTTGAACCGACCCTCGTGAGGATGGAATTGCTGATCCAAACGTAATGATCCTTCTGTTGGGGCCGTTCCACCCCTACACTCATGTGGCCGGCACACAGTGCCCATGGTGTTTTCTCCTACACCAACCCGGTGCAACCCGCACCCTAGGTGTTTTCACACACTTATACACTTGGTAGTTTTTCACATACCACCTATTGGCTGAAGCTCTTGGTGCTTATATATAGACGTCCTGACTCCACCTAATCTCATCCGCCCGCCTTGTCATCTTGCAGATAATCGACGCCACGTCTTCACCATTTTTGAGCTTCCCGCGCTCATGCCTTATAAGACGGCACATGCTTCGCATCAGACAGACGGCTTCACAACCTTTGAATCAACCTTCAGAATTCACAAATGTCGACCAATATTGGAAAGATATCTCATCCGCTCACCACGCCACTTTCCATAGCTTCTCTTAGGCCATTACTCACGGTCAACTTTTTCGTTGATCAAAGATTCATCCCGCCAACCTCCATTGATCATCTTTCGTTACCATCCGGTCAACCTCCCCGTTGGCCGCCTTCTCATGTCTGGTCCACCATTCAACCATTCCTACAATCTTAAGACGGTCAACCTCCTATTGATCGAAATCTACAGTTGGCCATGGAACAAACAAATTTATCATTAGACAATAAAAACAACCCAACCTCAATCAATTTTAATTGTTTCAACCATTTGGTTTGTAATTTAAAGTATTCATTTATATGTCTAATATTTCTATTTTATCAGCTATTCTAAGTGAAAGCTTTTGCTTACTATTAGATATTTTGGTTTAGTAAGAGATATTTTAAATTAAATTTAGAAACTGATCTATTTTTTCTTCAATTCATGGTAAGTGAGACCAAGTTCGCAGACATCCTTTTGAGGTTATTTGTTGAACTGCTCATTTTTTTAAAGCATTCAAGACTGTTTGCATACTGTGAATAATTGAATAATTTTAACTTCTTTTAGAAAATAATCAACTATTAATATATATTTTTAATGATAGGTTAAAAATAGCTTAAAAGATCTAAAATCTAACAGCCAACTTTGGATATTGTTTTGATGAAATAATCATGTACAATGTGAAAGTTCGATAGCTTTAATTAATTCTGAAAGCACAATTCACTCTAATGAATTAGTATAATTCGTATAGATGATCGAATAGGTTTTAATTTTGAATTATTTTATGTGTGAATTTGACGTATGAGTTTATATATTTGACATTTGACTAAATCTTGAAATGCAGGGACCAATTTTTTTGAACAGAATAAATGACCATCGTTCCCGTCGCCCAAAAGAATCAAAAGTAAGAATAGAGGTTGTTCAGAAACGAAAACAGAGAAGCTCCTTTGGAGCTTTTGCCGCGCGGCATCTCTGATTTTCCGTATCAGACACGACGTCTCTCTCTCTCTCTCTCTCTCTCTCTCTGTATGAAATTGCCTCTTTCCGTCAGATATCTTCCTTTATTTTCTTCGCCTTATTCGATCCTTTTTTCTAGTTTGTGTTTTCTCTTATACCATGACAGATCTGCAGATCTCATCTCAGATCCTCTAGAACAATCATGTCGAGGATACTAGACACGAACACTACACAACCCATATTGACTTCAGCTTCCCATCGAAAAAGTTATTGTGACGGAAGAATTTATCGGCTCAAAAAATGGTGCTTTCTCGCCGAGGTTTGGTGGTGGGTAACTACTGCCACGACGTTCTCATCCGAGACGACGTCGTAGTCGGCGAGTCCCTCGGCGGCGCCGCCTCCTTCATCTCCAACGTCTTCAACGGCCTCTCGATCGACAGCGATTACGTTTCGAGGGTGGGCTCGGACTTCAACTACTCCGTCTCCGCACCCCCAATTGTCTCCTCTGCCTCGAGAACAACACTTTTCCACGCACATTTCTCCACAAGACGTTCCGAGGTCGAAAGGCATCCGAACGCCGACCGAATTCTGAAACGCGTCTGTGCATGCGATCCGATTTCTCCTGATGATCTGCCTGAGTCGGTGCAGTTTGAATTCGGGATGGCGGTGGGTGTTGGAGGGGAGATATTACCCAAGACGTTAGAGAAGATGGTTGAGATTTGTAATGTTGTCTTTGTTGATATTCAGGGGTTGATTAGAGAATTTGATGAGGTTGATGGTACGGTGAGGCTGATTAGGTTGAAAGACAGTAGGTTTTACCATTTGCTTCCAAGGATTGAGTTTTTGAAGGCGTCGGCGGAGGAAGAGGTGTATGTTGACGTGGAGGAGGTGAGGAAGTGGTGCTATGTGGTGGTGACTAATGGGAAGAACGGTTGCAGAGTTTATTGGAGGGATGGTGAGGTTCAGATCGCCGCCTTTCCGGCGGTGGAGGTTGATCCTACTGGTGCCGGGGATAGTTTTCTAGGTGGCTTTGTTGCCGGGCTTGTGCAGGGATTGGCAGTTCCTGATGCTGCGTTGTTGGGAAACCTTTTTGGGTCTCTGACCGTTGGGAGAATTGGACTGCCTGAGTTTGATTCGCAGTTGTTGAAGGTTTGTTCTACCCTCTTTTCTGCTATCTTTTTCCATTCATCGGCTACTTCAATTAGTGGTTCAGTGATGACTGATGAGCATTGTGTGATTTGATATGATATTGTTGCGTTTTTGTTGTTATCTTTTTCATTGCTTAAACAAATGGTTTCTTTAGTTGTGCACAAACTTATTGAATTTGGTTATTGTTTTGGTTCAGAAATGAAATCTTGAACCAAGCATCAGATGTTTTAGTTTGAGAGAGAGAGAGAGAGAAATTTGAAGGATTCAGTAACTTGTGAGAAAGAAAGGCAGACTTCATCCAGAAATAAAATCTGTTTTTTTTTCCCTTAATGGTTGTTGATACCCAGGGCCCATTTGAAGGGTCCAAAAACTAAACTCACGACCCCAGGGACCCACAAGGTCGATTTAACCCCAGGAACTTAATTGACTCCAGAGGCTAGAGGACAACGGTCCATGTCCCGAGAGGCCCAAGGAGCCAATTAGGTCTGAAAGGTTAAATTGGCCTTAGAGGCACGAGGACTTAGGCCTACGTCTCAAGAAACCCACAGAGCTGAATTGGTCTGAGAGACTAACTTAGGTTAGGAGGCTCGAGGATACTGTAAGAGACCAAAGTCTCCAATAAAGCTCCGAGGACATTTGGCACCAAAATGCCTGCGGACTTGATAAAGGCCAATAGCCTTTATCAAGAATGAGGATTCTAAGAAATCTTCAACGGCATGAGCACGAAAAAGAAGCCCAGGATGATCGAGAGCGCTAGCTCAGAGGGTTAACTTTTGTAATGTATACGCAATCTCTACAACACGCAACTTTTATAGGGAATGATGACCTGTAAAGCACGCCTGATCACTGCAGAAGTAACGTCATACAGACCCGCATGCATGTAACGTGTTTGACACGACAAGTTAGATTGATAGAGTTGGTGGTAGGATCCCCTGCACACGTTAACTCCACATTGGAGCTCCAAGTAGGAGGATTCAAACCACTATAAATACATTAACCAAACACCTAGAAAAGGGATGGAAGAATTGGCACTTGCATTTATGCTGTCAACGGTTCACCAAAGAGAGAGCAAAAGAAGAGAAAGCAAGATGTCATTTACTTCCTTTTCTTATATTTCTCTGTAAACTCAATTCACTTGTATCCGAAGTAAAGATAGTGAAATCCTTCCTTGACCCAGAGTCCCATGGTTTTTTTTCCTTTCATTTATGGAACCATGTTTTACGTAAAATCTTATGTGTTATTGTTCTCTTTCTCTCTCTCTACTTCCCAAGAAACATCCACTAATCTAAAAAGATAATGGAAATTTTGTGTTGCACGGGTTCTGTCCGAGTATGCAAGAAAGATCCACAAACATATTTAGATCATTGTCTGTACGATGATCGGAATCCGAGGATGCAATATTGGCGCCGTCTGTGAAAACGTAACAAAAAGTCCAGCATTTCCTTTCAACATTCAATTCCTTACACAAAGATGTTAGACAAACGAGCACAAGCCCGTGTTCCCGTCCGAGATGTAGCCTACTGTGACAACTGCCCTCCAACAGGTAGCAGAATAGACGATCACCCAGGCCCTTGTGTGTGGGCACTGGTAGTAAAATGGACAACCTCTTTAGAGCCGTCCAAACCCTATGCTCAAAATTGGACGGGCAGTCAAAGGAAGCGCTATCCAAAGCCTCCCCAACTACAACGTCCTAGAAAAAGAATAAGGGGAAGAAACATCTTGTGAAGCAGGCCGGCCAGAACGAAGGCCCAAGAACGTAAGCTGCCTCGAGCAACAAAGTCTCACCATGACTTGAAGGTCGCTTGGGTCCTCGGATCCAAAAGGATAGCCCAGAGAGACAAAATCATCGTTACTCTCACAACGATCGGGAGCCCTTTTTCAAGGAGGTCCTCTCATGGTGGATTCCCTCCAAAAGAAAAGAGCTGCCGGAGTAAAAAGCCACGCAAGTTTCTTACGAGTTGAGGGATTATCTCAATGAAAAAGACAACGGCTCAACCTCAAATGAAGAAGAAGCCTAAGAAGATCTGGAAGACGGGTCTTTGGAGAAGGGGTCAACGAAACAAATAGACCAAAAAGAGAAGAAGATTCCCACCCGAGGGCGGTGGAAGGGAAAAGAAAGAGCAGGGACCATCAGGATTCCTGAGGATCAGCGAAGTAGCGTAAGTCTGAGTAGGTTGTTCAATGGAAGTTCAAGCCTTTGAACCTGACTCCCTTGAATAATTTGCGTATCAACATCTTGATGATACAAATTCAGGATGAAGGATTTCTAAAGTGGCCCAAAGCGTCAAGGAACCCGGATGGAGGCGATCATTTCGAATACTGCCACTACCATCGCCACGAAGCTCACGGCACTGAGCTGTCGGACGCTACAGATGGAGATTGCCTTCCCTTCTATAATATATTTTAGATATGTTATTCATCACTATATGTGCATTCGTTACTGTTATTAGTATTATTTAATAATCGGGATTCCATCCCCCTTTCATCCCTATTCCATTATAGTAAAGGAATTAGAAGTCCTTACTCTATTCCTTAATAGGAATAGCGGACTTTTTAAACAAATATTCTTAACGCCCTTTCAGGGCTCTAAACCCCCTTCAGGGATGGTGCCAGGTGTTGTTTAAAAAGAATGGGACTTCTAGTCCCATTCGGACTTATTGTTTTAAATCCGTGTTTAAAATCAATTATTCTTAGAAAAAAACAGCAATTGCTATTTATTTAGATGATAGTCAGAGATCACCCTTGTCTCTTCTGTAAAATGGGAGAAGGTTCCAAGGCGATGAATGCCTTGGAAAGATCCCCAGAGGAGCCTATCGAAAGGTTGGTAGAAAACTTCTCTTGCAGATCAGGAAAGGCCACCTTAACCATTTCTTGCAAAAACCCG
Organism: Nepenthes gracilis; assembly: GCA_033239525.1. Lineage (NCBI taxonomy): Eukaryota > Viridiplantae > Streptophyta > Magnoliopsida > Caryophyllales > Nepenthaceae > Nepenthes > Nepenthes gracilis. The sequence continues at coordinate 2,577,820 of BSYO01000001.1, forward strand.
GACAAGTTCTCGGAACAGTAGAAGATGGTGAGGCGGACCCTCCAAGGGATGGAATGTCTTAAGCGTGATATCCACACGACTAACCCGGATGACAGCATGCAAAGGCTTTGTGAAAGCATAGATGTGCTAGAGGAAACTTAAAGTATGACAAGTCTGCGAAGAGCCACATACTAGCAGGGAGCAGTCGGATATGCTAACAGTCAGGTAAAAGGTTCGAGGACTTAAGCCCCCAAGTCCCACAAGGCTAATCTAATCCGAGGGATAAAATTGGCACCAAAGGCCGGAGGATTTGGATCCACGTCCCAAGAGATCCGAGAAGGCTGATTTGGCCAAGAATCTAAATTAGCCCAAGAGGCCCGAGGACAATGGTTCACGTTCTAAAAGGCCCAATAAGCCGATTTGATTCGAGAGGTTAAGTTGGCCTTAAAGGCCCGGGAACTTAAGCACTCATCTCAAAAAATGCTATCAATAAATGTATGTATAAACACTCAGGTAAGGCAAAATGCATCATTTGATATGTTTGTTGCACGTTTTGTTAATATAATAAAATTTCTTTTTCTTATTTGATGTCTTATACTTCATTGAAATTTTTGCATATCATTCCATTAATTTACTAGACCTAGGCTGCCCTTAAGTTAGGTGAAAGTATTCCTTTCACTTGCTCTAAAATTTGGCAACATCCAAGTGGCTCAAGAAGTCATACTCAACACTCGACAATGTCCGAACGGCTCAAGAAGTTATACTTAAAACTGGGCAGCGCTCGAGCGGCTCAAGAAATCAAATTTAAAACTCGGCAACATCCGAGCGGTCCAGGATGTCATACTTAAAACTCGATTGTGCCCGAGCGACCCGTACGAGGTCAAATTCAAAACTTAGCCATGACGCCAAACAACCCTAAAGGTTGAATTTAAAAACTTAGGGGGTTCAAAATAGTAAGAATGCGACGATCCTAAAGGTAGTATCTTTAACCTAAGATGGTCAAAAGATTCAGACGCTTAACCAATAAAAGACAATTTTTTTACTGCATATCAAAGAAAAACCTAACACTTTAGTAGTCCGAGTAAAATGAAGAATAAGGATTGCATCGAAATAAAATGAATTTCATTCATATATGTAACTTGTGTACAACTGTATACAAGCAAAAAGAAAAAAATATATAATGAAAATACATTAAGACCCTAGGGTTCCTGGCTGCTTTGAGGATCCTAATTGCCCGGAAGATTCAGGTTGGCTTGAAGGTCCCGTTTGAGAAGAGTTAGACACCCTCCATCTTTATGGGAGATCGGCCACGTCAGCCCTGCGTTGAGCATTGGCATTCCTCGGATCGAACAGAGCAGCAGGAAAGTTCGGGACCAAAATCTTCATGTCCCGGCGGCACATTTTGACGGCGTCCCAGTACTTGCGCTCCAGAGTCTTCCCTATGTCCTCGGGCTTTAGTGAGGTCCTGAACTTCCCCTCCAGTTGCAGGTTCTTACACCTAAGAGAGACATTCAGTCGCTCCTGTTCCCTCAGCAAGTCCTCAAGGGAAGAGATTCAATTGTTGGCTTCAGCAAGCTCAAGCTCTAGACTTTGGATGCGCTCCCCTGAGGATCTGGAGGCTTCCAGCTTTGTATAAGTCCGACGGCCTCGCCAATGATGGATCCAAGATTGCTAGCCAGTTCATGAAGCTACAAAGGCAAAACAATCATTAGTGCGTAGATGAAAGAGAACAATGGCTTGGAAAAGAATAAAGAAATACCTTAGACACGAGAGAGCTCCTAGCTAAGCTCTCCTCTCTAGGAGCTTCTGACTCCTCGGGCTCAATGACAGCAGTCTCCTCTGCCACAGGAACATCAACCCTAACCTCGGACACAGGGGTAGCTTCACCAAAATCTAAAAATGGGGGTTCAGCCGCTTCGAAATACTCCTCGGCCTTAGTCTCTACTACAGCAGCGTGTAAAGTCTCTGCCCGTCCTCAACTAGGACCTCCGGAACCATTGGTGGGATCCCAATAGGGTTGTAGATTTGGATTACAAGGCAAGGGAGCTTAGTAGTTTCAACAGCGGGCGGCTCAGCGACACAGCTTTCCTCGGCCTCAGTAGCCTTAGCAATCGTCGTCGTTGTTATCATCACTGCTTCTTCGACCTAAGTCGCCTTAGTCTCCCTCACTGCTTGTCCCTCAGCAGTGTCCTTGGATGGATTCTCCATCTCGTCCGAAACCTTACCGGTGAAAACAGGAGGGATATCAAGCATGGGCTCATCAAGGGGAGGCTGGGCAACAGGTGGCCCCTCAGGCTGGATCGCGAAGAAAGAAGGTTGCTTCGAGGACTTAGCAACAACTGAAGGCCCGACGCCTCCAGCTCCTCGGACTGGCGCCACTTGCGAAGGCCTCAACCTCCTCATAAACGGTGCTATCACAGCATTGTCATCATCGGACAAGAAGTACTCTACGATAGCAATCGGACGCTTCGAAGTTTCAGTCCGGCAACTTTTCTTTGGCCGCTCGGACAATTTCTCAATCCTCAGAGTTCTCTTCTTCTCCCTTAACTTCTTTTTCTTCTTCACAGGAGGAGCAGCAGGGGTGCCAGAGTCTTGCGGCTGAGACTCCTACTTGGCTCTCGCCAAGTTCTCGGGTCTCAGCCATATATTCTTCTTGTTTTCATTAAAAGTGTCAAGGTTGGCCAGCACCAAATCCGTGACCATCTTCGTGGCTGCCCTATTTTCAGCGGAGGCGTTCGAGCAATGCTGGGATGCCACATTTCCCCAAACATTAGAGAGGGCTGAGTTATCACGGGCCCTAAGAAGAAAAACTTGTCCTTCCACCTCTTGGTAGATTTAGGGTTTCTATTTCTCATCACCTTCACCATCGAAATCTCAAGCACCTCATGACAACGAGTAAAAACAAAAAGTGACACGATGTACCTGATAGCGTTAGGTTGCAGCCTTGCAAAGGGAACTTGGAGTTCCCTCATGATATGGTATAACTCCAAGGAGACAGGAAAACGAAATCCACCATTGAGGTGAACTTCGTAGACAGTAATGAAGCCATCAGGTAGGCTGCAAGCCCTCTCGTGGGCGTCAGGAACCACCATCACCATCGAGCCTGGAATGTAATACTTTGTGCATAAGGCATCAAGGTTTGTCAGAGACAAGGAAGATGCAATGTCTTTCACTCCATGCACAATGGAAGCTCGAAGAAAGAGCAGAAAAACGCATAAGAAATGGAAAGTTTGAAAGAAAACGCAGCCAAAGGTTCGAGAGAGAATGCCTTAAGGATGCGTGAGCAAAATAAAGGCAATGAAGGTTATTTGAGACGTCTGAAAATTCAAAAAGGCACGCCTTATAATTGCCCTTGCCATGTGTCAGTCTCCCGTACACTGCAGACGGTAGTGGGCCTTACGTTTTTGAGGCGACGTCAATCTCATTATTGCGCATTTATTGCACCTTAATGACTCAGATGGAAGTGGAAGCCAACACCTCGGACTCGAAGGAAGTCCTCGGAACGCACCTTCATCAAGCTTCTAGTCTCAAAAATACCCGAGGACATTTTGGTTGCAGACACATGTTGCAACAACTATCGCTAATGACGCCCAGTAGTGTCTAAAACTCAAAAATTTTTTGGACATTTTGGTTAGACCATTAACCTCGAAATGACCCCGGATATTTTGGTTAGACTATAAGCCTCAAAATGTTCTCGGACTTTTTTGGTCAAGCTATTGATATCAAAGACATCCTTGGACTTTTGGCTTCAACCATGTCTACGAACATTTGGAAGAAAGAGAAACAAACTCCAGCATTAGGCAACTGCTGAACAGCGTCTACAGGGCAAAAGCACGAGCAGACTTTCAGTGAAGGAAACATTTGCATAAGATATTTCTGCGGCAGTAGACATACCAAACGGTTGAAGTTTTCAAATACTTTGGCATGGGGGTTAGTGATAGGTGCTAATACCTAAGGCCCATTTGAAGGGTCCGAAAACTGAGCCCACGACTCCAGAGGCCCACGAAGCCGATTTAACCCTAGGACTTAATTGACTCTACACGCCCGAGGACAACGGTCCATGTCCCGAAAGGCCCAAGGAGCCGATTAGGTCCGAGAGGCTAAGTTGGCTTTAGAGATATTAGGACTTAAGCACACGTCCCAAGAAGCCCAAAGAGTTGAATTGGTCCGAGAGACTGACTCAGCTTAAGAGACTCAAGGACATTGTAAAAGATCAGAGTCTCCAATAAAGCTCAGAGGACATTTAGCACCAAAATGCCTGTGGACTTGATAAATGTCAAAAACCTTTATCAAGGACGAGAATTCTGAAAAATCTCCAACGGCACGAGCGCAGAAAAAGAAGCCCAGGACGACTGAGAGCGCCATCTCAAAGGGTTGACTTTTGCAACGTATGCATAATCTCTGCAACACGCAACTTTCACAGGGAATGATGACCTGCAAAGCACGCTTGATCACTACAGAAGTGACGTCACACGAAATCGGCCCGCATGCATGCAGCGTGTTTGACATGGCAAGCTAAATTGGCAGAGTTGGTGGCAGGATCTCCTATACACGCCAACTCCACGTAGGAGCTCCACGTAGGAGGATTCAAACCATTATAAATACATTAACTAGACGCCTAGAAAAGGGATGGAAGAATTGGCACTTGTATTTACGCTATCAACAGTTCACCAAAGAGAAAGCAAAAGAAGAGAAACCAAGACGTCATTTACTCTGTTCTTATACTTCTCTGTAAACTCAATTCGCTTTGTAACCAAAGTAAAGATAGTGAAATCCTTCTTGGATTCAAAGTCTCGTGGTTTTTCCCTTTCATTCAAGGAAGGTTTTTTCACGTAAAATCTTGTGTGCTATTGCTCTCTTTTTCTTTCTCTCTACTTTCCAAGTAACATCCACTAATTTAAAGTTGTATGGGTTCTGTCCGAGTACGTAAGAAAGAGCTGGACATATTTGGATCATTGTCGGTACTGTTGGCGAACTTCGAGAACACAACACCCCTCACATCTTTAGGTGATCATAGTTTTTCTAGAGTTTTTTCCTTTTTGTTTTTTTGGAATTCTAATAGAAATTCTTTTCATTCGAATCTAGATTTTATCCCGCTTAATTCTGAACATGACGTAGGCTCTAAATATAATATAGAATCCGTGTCACTTATGAAAGAGAAGCTTTGATTGCTTGGATTATGTTCATCATAATGTTACTCACAGATATAGACAATAAAGCAGTTAAAACGTAGATTAACTAAAGTACCTGCCTGTGAGATAACGTGGTCTAGTTATAGTTTGAGGAAACAAAGTGGGGGTAGATGTAGGAAAGCTCGGAGTTATATCATAAAAATGATATAAAATTGGGCATACTATTTAATAATATTTGTTACGGACTTGAACCATGTAGGTCAATTTAAATAACCAATTATAATTTCTAAAATTTAAAATTCAAATAAATTTAATAAATAATATTAAATCCCAAAATTCGGGTGTAAAAACCAAATATATAGGATCCGACAAATCAAAATCCACACAAAACTTTATCGGATAACCGTTCGGATAATATAAATATGACCTACTCTACAATTATCATAAGGGAGATAACAATTCAACTAAAATCATAATTAGATATAAAATAATAACTGAACTATTTTCAAAATATAATCATAGATTTATACTAGGTCAATTCTAAAATACAATCGCATCAAATACCAATTTAAATCATAACGGAGTTAAAAACTCACCAAATCAAGTGAACAACTGGCAGATCATGTCCTCACTCCCGCAATGCTTCCGAACTTTCTATTTTAAAATGGACAAAATATAAAATATGAGTTTAAAATCTAGCAAGTATCTTATTTAAACAAAATGAGTCTAATAAATTAAATGGAATGTCAAATAGATAAATATCCAATCAAATAATTGAAAAGCCAAATCGCTAATTTAATAAATCTAATAGAAATCTAAGATTCAAAATCCAATAGTAGTCTCATACTCAAATCAAATATCCAAATTCAAAATAAATGTCCAATCAAAAACAATTATGATCGGACGTATATGTATATATATATATATATATAATAAACGAAATAGAAGCGATCCAGATCGATTCCAATAAGCAAATGTCCAAGTCCAAGTCCAAGTTTACATCTAAGGCCGATTAGCTCATGATTTGAGGCAGAATCCAATAGCTAGATAATCTAATAGTGTTCGCAAAAACTAGAGTAATAATGTAATAATTAGTCCAAAGGTCCAGATTTAAATATATAGTTAAAATCATCTGTACAAGACATAATAAGACCTATCTATTGGCAAAATTGACAAATCTCAAATCTAAATCCAAAGTCTAAATCCAAATCAAAATCCAATATAAATTAATGCAGAAATACAAATTATGTACCAAATTTTAGTTCTGATTATTTAAAAACTAGTTTGAAGAAGGGTTACACATATTTTCGATAACATTAGGTTATATCAAATGCAAATTGGGCCGACATGCTTAGCCACGCATGTACCTGTCTCCGATAGGTAAAGTTGTTCATTATGGTTTGTCATCCGCGATTTTGGGTGCAATCTTCAAATTTATTAGATATATTAGGACGTTTGAATATATTATAGGTTCGAATTAAATTATTCAAATGGGAAAGGTTATTACTCCAAGCTTTTTCTACCAGCGGAAAGGATGTCCAATAATAAATATTTTTCCGTCGGGAGTTGGTTAGAATATCCAATAACAAATCCAAATGTCGTAACTACAACTCGAAATATACATGTGAAAATACACAGCCTATGCAAATTTCATGCACATTTTTGTATACACATACTGATATAAATATATATAGTATCCGATAAATTATTTAAGTTTTTAGAAAAATATTAAACCCTTCAAAATCATAAAACCCATAATAAAAACCCCCAAATCAGCCAATAAGCCATACATGCATGTTTAGAATAAACAGATCTGGTGTATGAAAATAAATGCGTGTTAGTAAAAATTCTAAACAGTATTTAAAATATTTCAAATATTAACTTCGACAAAGAATAGGGTTACAGATACTTGCCTCGACTTTATTCCAAATAGATTTGCAAAAAGTATACTCCAAGATACTCGAATCGTGCGATTCTCTCTCTACTTTGCACGCGCCACTTTCTCTCTCTTCCCTTCCTTTCTCCTGCCGAGTTGCACCTTTGACTCTGTTCACGTTCATCCTCCACCGACTGCGGCTCCGACACAGGCAACGGTGGCGACGACATTGGCAGCAACTCGGCAATGGCACAGCGGCGCATGCAAGCCGGTGGCTCTGTCTCTCTCTGTCAAAAAACATGGCTCTCATGCCTTGCCGTCGTTGAATAACGTGCAAGTGAGCTTGTTAAAACGCTCATCGAAAAGTTCATTTAAATTCTTTTACTTGTGCCTTATATCAGGAATCATGAAACCCTTCTGTATGCAAATATAATTGATTGGCTCTATAAATATTTATTTCCAAACTAAGATGATACTGCCATAAACATTGGTCAAATATGATTTCTCGAATAACCAGAGTGGGCCCTTAAATTTGTGAGAATTAAATGAACCACGGTTAAGCATTCTCTTCCAAGGGTCGTTTCCTTTGAGTACAGCCCTCACTCTTCCCTCGCCCGTTTGTCTTTCTACACAAACTCCTTTGCTGAGTAGTTAAATCTTTCATGCAGAAAAATGCCTTGGCCCTTAGCTGAAGTTGAATGAAGAATGCCATATAACAACCGAAGGGAAGGGAGGCACTCTAGTGATTTCTATTCGACATTTTCATGCTTAGTGATTGCAGTGAGCTTGAGTCCGAAGAAAACAAAACCAGAGGTGTTATGGTGTCCTATTTTAGAGTTCTCCCATATTCCTAACGTGAGAATTTTATCCTAACAGCACAGACATCTATGATTATCACACATTTTAATGTACTGTCATTATAAAACTCTTACTGTTGGAAGTTCAGGGGAAGGACAAAAAAATAAGATGGCCCTGACAGGACTCAAATAAAACACACTAAAGGATGGGTCCAAAATGCTTGAACACTCAAAAACTCACTTGTTTGGACTCCTACTTCCTAAAGCACGAGAATTTTGCTATGTGGATTAGACAGAATGCAGCAAAAATCGTCATGGATGCTTTCCTGCTCATCTAGAACCTCTCATGCTCAATAGCTTCCTTGTTGGATACCTTGCTTTCTACCATGATATCCGGAATCTATTTCTGCTGATACATGATATTATGCTAATCGCCATTGTCTTTCTTTAGAGGGTAAAGGATGAGGTGCAGAAGAGAAAGCTTCAGTGCTTTGGCTGCTGTGAAGAGAACGAAGAAGAAGTTGGCTTTACAAAACCTGATGGGCACGAGCAGTTTCATGCCTCTCTTTCTGCTGCCATATTACCGCATGTTCAGCCATTGCTGGAATTTCAAAGTAAACCACTGGTTCAGGGCATAAGCCCACGGTTCAGTGGACAGCAGAAGCTGTTGCTTAATACTTTAGATGATGAACCAGTTGAATTTGTTGAGGGTAAACCATCATGCAAATGAAGACAGCTGCTCCTTTCCTTTTGTTTTTCCCTTTATTTTCTCCAGATTCTGTATGCACCAATTGGGAAGAGTTATTAGAGGTGTAATAGGGTAATATTTATTTCCTTTTTTTTTTATTTCAGGGTTGTCCATATGCCTTTTTTTTTTTTTGAAAAAAAATCAGCATTTATTATTATGACTCAAATGGGCATATACAATGATCATCCAACGTTTTACCATGTTTTTTTCATTTTACTAGTTAGGGACTAAATATAAAGTCGATAAATTTTTTTTTAATTTTTTTTATTTTTCAATAAAATTTTCTTTCAATTAAGAATGGAGCTAAAAGTAATTTAAAAAAATGGTAGACATTTAACATTTATCTAAAGATATTATGCCACCCTTTTTTAATGCTGTATAAGTTAGAGGTAAGTTAATTCGATTTAAGATTTTACGTAATAAGCTTAATCTAATCTAAAATGTTGAAAATACAAGGTGATTCTATGAATATTTTTGTTTGCTTAAGAATTTACATGTGTGATCATTCACATTTTCTGCGTGAAGTGACGGAGGGGAAAGGGGATGAATGACGACGTCGGTGTCTTCGTCAGCGGTGGAGTCGAACAAGGAAGAGGACACTTCTTCCCGCCACAACTACCTCCACCGCTAAATCCTAAGCAACCTCCGAACCTTAACAGAAATACTAATCATAAAACCAACGGCTCCGACCGCCGCCGGAATAATGGCGACACCGATGAAGACGACGGCGAGTATGGCGCCGAGGTTTGGGAAACACTGAGCAAGAGCTTCAACCAGGTTCAATCGGTGCTCGATCAGAACATATTGTTAATTCAGCAGGCAATGAGAATCATCACTCGAAGATTCCGGAGAATTTGAGGAAGAACGTATCACTAATTCGGGAGATAAACGAGAATTTCTCGAAAGCCATCTCTCTCTACTCCGATCTCTCCGTCGATTTCTCTCGCATGGTTCATCAACGTCGAGCAATAGGTGCGTTGAAGAGTAATAGCAATAAGGACTGAAGAAATGGCGACAAGCCGGATGAGACTGCGGAGTGATGCATATGATCAATTTGCAGTAATTTCTCTTTCATTATCTTGTGTTTGATTGTCTTTTTTTTTTTTCTTTGGTAAGTAATTGTGTTTGATTGTCGCAACTAATAAACTTGCTATGCGTCTAGATTGGCCAATTAGGTGAAAGAAACTTAGTTTAGATATTGGTAAAACGCGTCAGTCAGTAGTCAATATATAAATGGGTTTTAGGGCGTCGGTGTCGTAGTGGACACAGAGACGATTTATCTGGTGGTGTTTTATTTGACGACTCTCTGTTTTCTGTTCAAAGGACAATCGCTGCGGGATTGCTTGTCATCGTTTCTGCCCGCAGACTAATAAGGTATTTATGCTCCGTCCGATTTCCATTAATTTGTTTCATGGAAGTTTTGTTGCAGGGAGCAGTATGTTTGGTAGGCTACTCTTCTACCTATCTGATGAAATCCCCTGCCTCCCCGCCCCATGGTGGGGCTATTACCATTTTAGGCTATTTGTTATGGGGCTCCTCCATGGTTTCCGGAACACACTCTTGACACTAACCACAACTACACGACAGAGCACCCAGACTATCCAATCACCGCTCAAGTTCTGTGATTGTATTTAGTTCTTAACCACACACGTTCACGTGCACTGTTGATTACATTTTGTTACTGCTGATTGAGTTTGTCAATAGTGAATATTCTCCACACGCGTACACTGTTTGTTGTAGCTAAATTTGTTATAAGTCTATTAATAGCTGTACTTGGGCCACACGTGCCACTTTTTATATAAAGTCTATTACCGTGTTGGGCAGTGGAAGAAAATATTACTTGTCTGCTTCTTATCTTCTTCTCTCGCTCTCTCACTCACTCTTTCTCCCCCCCCCAAACCTCTGCTTGACTCTCCACTCTTCCACCTCGGCCAAAACTTCCCCTCCCTTATCACCTCAGCTCATTTGGCGCACCTTGGATCATAGGTGCTCTCATTGAGACAATGGCCGAAGGCATGACGACGCAGTACAAATCCTTGGAGGAATCGATCTCAGGGCTCAAGGAGATGACGATCGCTCTACAATAACAATCGAAAAGTTTTGCCGCCACTATACAAGATCACTCTGAAGGTATTGCTTCAAATACTTCCATTAATAAACATTTACAGAAATCCCTAGCCGATATTTTTCATTCCTTAACCTAAATCGAAGTGCAACCTAGATCGTCAGTCAATCCCCCCTTACTTCCTACTTCTCCAGCATTTATGGTGACCCCCAACCACAAATCCCTCCCCAACTACACAAACCCTAACTATTTCTCCACATGTGCCGCGTGACTTCCATTCTGCACCGTCCGTAAACTTACCCAAACTTGAAATCCCTTTTTCTCCCCCAAATAATGTGCTCTCCACTTATTTCAAATCGAACTTCCCCTCCCTTATCACCTCGGCTCATTTGGCGCACCTTGGATCATAGGTGCTCTCATTTTGGCCAGAATTATCAAATCCTTGGAGGAATCGATCTTAGATGACAACGCTCTACAATAACAATCGAAAAGTTTTGCATGGCCTGAGATCACTCCAAGGTATTGCTTCAAATACTTCCATTAATAAACATTTACAAAATCCCTAGCCGATATTTTCATTCCTTAACCTAAATCGAAGTGCAACCTAGATCGTGGATCAATCCCCCTTACTTCCTACTTCTCAAAGTGACCCCCAACCACAAATCCCTCCCCAACTACACAAACCCTAACTATTTCTCCACATGTGCCGCGTGACTTCCATTCTGCACCGTCCGTAAACTTACCCAAACTTGAAATCCCTTTTTTCTCTGGAAATAATGTGCTCGGATGGTTATTTCAAATTGAACGGTTTTTTCATTATCACCTTACACCAACCGAACTTATTCTAATCCCGGAACTCCAATGGTATCAATGGATGCATGCAACCCAACTACGACACTCCTTTACACTCTCCTGGATTTGAGGTTCGGCCCTTCCACTTATTCTAATCCAAAGGCTCTGCTCTACAAGCTACGACAAAACTCTATTGTAACCACCTACATGACTAAGTTTGAGGCTCTATCCACACAAACTACGGACCTCACCTCTCTGAACCTCTTGAACTGCTTTATCTCTAGCCTACGAGATGACATCCGACGTGAACTCTTACTGCTGAAACCTCCACATTACCAGAGGCCATTGGGATGGCCACAATAACGGAGGAAAAGTTTGATGCCACCCGTTCCAATCTCCACCGTTCGACAACTCCCAAACAACCATATCATGCTCTGGGAGCTCCTTCACGCCCACCCCCATCTCCGAGCTTACCTCCAAAACTGCCCATCAAGAGGCTTATCTCGGCTGAGATGGTAGCTCGACATGAACATGGACTTTGTTTCAATTGTGATAAATGATTCACTTCGGGCCATTGACGTAGACCCCTCAGTTTCTTATGTATGATTGCTGCGGAGGACGACACCTTACTGTCTGAACCACAGTTTGTTGAAGAAGAAGCCCCTGGTCCTGCACACCACCCACCAGATCCTCCTAACTCTAAACCACAGATAAACTTGCAGGACCCACTCCCACCATCTCCCTTCATGCTCTGAAGGGTCATTTTGTTCCATCCAAATTACGGTTGCAAGGCCAAATTGCCAGACTACCTGTCATCATCTTGGTGGACAGCGGCTCCACCCATAACTTCCTCCAAACCCGGGTTGCTGAAAACTTGGGGTTACCTATCCAGCCGTCCCAACACCTTAATGTCACAGTGGGCAATATACTCAATACATTGTGAGGGAATATGCTCAAACACGCTAGTAACTTTGGACCAATCCAAATTTCATGTGGATCTATACCTGCTGCCGATTTATGGAGCAGATGCAGACTTTGGGGTTCAATGGCTAGTTACGATCGGTCCTGTATTATTCGACTATAAGGCGCTGTGGATGAGCTTTGACCATGCCAGTATACGGTTCACTTTACGTGGGTTGCAATCAGCTACTACATCTGCAATGACTCTGGGTCAATTGAGGCGAAGTGACATAACCAAAGCAGCCATCACCTATTACCACCTGACAGTTACACTCGTATTGGAAACCACATTGAGCCACTACGAGGAGTTCTCTCCCTCCATAGACCTCCTGCCCGTGGATGTTCCCTCCACAACATGAACAGCACCTTCAACGCTCCTCTGCACATTCGTAGGGGTATTTTCTCTACCTCACGGTCTACCTCCCCATTGAGCCACGGATCACCACATACCATTAAAACCAAATTCTAAACCCGTGAATGTTAAATCCTACCGATACCCACACTTCCAGAAGGCTGAAATGGAATGTATGATCTAAGAAATGTTTGAGGACGGAGTCATTCACCCAGCACTAGCCCATTTTCATCCCCATTTTGCTTGTCAAGAAATGTGACGGGAGCTGGCGGTTCTGTGTGGACTATCGGGCCCTTAATGCCATTACAGTGAAGGACTGATTTCCAATTCCCACAGTGGACAAGCTATTAGATGAGTTAGCTGGAGTTCGGATATTCTCCAAGCTTGATTTGTGAGCCGGGTACTACCAGATGCGAGTACATCTCGATGACATTCACAAAACAACTTGCCGGACTCATAAAGGGTACTATGAATTTCTGGTCATGCCGTTCGGGTTGTCAAACGCCCCCTCATCTTTCCAATCAAAATGAACGAGATCTTTCGGACTGTGCTTCGTCGGTCTGTGTTGGTTTTCTTTGATGACATTCTGGTTTACAGCCCCTCGTGGGAGGCCCATCTCCAACACTTAGCCCAGGTTTTGCTTATCCTACAGATGAATTCATTTTTTGCGAAACAGTCCAAGTGCAAGTTTGGACGGACCACACTATCTTATCTCGGCCATGTTATTTCAGAGCGGGGTGTGGCGGTCGATCCATCCAAAATCACTGCTATCCAAAATTGGCCACCACTGGCCAATGTGACTCAACTGCATGGGTTCTTGGGGCTAGTAGGCTACTACCGACGTTTCGTGCACCAGTATGCCTATATTTCAGCTTCATTGACACAATTGCTACATAAAAATGCATCTGTCTAGACGGCTGATGCAGCACAGGCATTTGCCTCACTCAAAGCCGTTCTCACTTCCACTCTGGTGCTTGCCCTGCTAGATTTTACCAAAACCTTCGTGGTCCAAACTAATGCATCCGGACAAGACATCGAAGCTGTACTACTCCAAGAGGGACACCCCCTCACTTTAGTAAGCAACTCTGTCCAAAGATGCAGGTATTATCCACCTATATTAAAGAACTCTACGTTGTCTTAGAGGCTGTTAAAAAATGGCGCTAGTATTTATTAGGCGCCAAATTCACCATCCAAACAAATCATCAACCGCTCAAGATGCTACTGACCCAAGCTATCCACACTCCAGAGAAGCAACACTGGATCACCAAATTGCTGGGATTTGATTTCGATATCGTGTATCGACCCGAGCAAACAAATAGGCCTATTGACGCTTTGTCGAGGCTGGAAGCAGGGACTTGCTTGGCCTTAAAAGCTGTCTCCCAGCCGGTTTCAACCCTCCTCACTGCCCTGAGGAAGTTTTCCGAGCAACATCCCGACACCTCCGCTCTCACTAAATCTATTCAAGAAAATCCGAGAGATCACCCGGAGTACTCTTGGTGGGATGGGTTGATTTTTTTTCGAAATCGCATTTCGGTGCCACCCGAAGCTGCTCTTCCAGCGTTGATATTGCAGGAGTATCACAACTCTCCGCTTAGGGGACATATGGGGATCCACCGCACCTTCTCCTGAATCGCATCCATTTTCTTGTGGCCACATAAAGAAGTACGTGACTTCGTCAATGAGTGCTAGGTGTGTCAGCAAGTGAAACCGACGAATATAGCACCACAAGGGCTCTTTCAGCCACTCCCAATTCTAGGTAACATCTGGGAGTCCATTTCCATGGACTTTATTACTCATCTGCCCCCCTCTCGTGGCAAATCGATTATAATGGTGGTCGTGAATCGGCTTTCCAAATACGCTTATTTCTCTGCGTTGGAAGCCTAGTTTTCAACAGTTCAACTTGCAGAGATATTCGTCAAAGATATTTGCAGATTGCATGGGTTCCTCGCAGATATAGTCTCTAACCGAGATCCTATTTTCATGAGCCTATTCTGGAAGGAACTCTTTAAATTGCAGGGGACCCGACTATCTACCAACAGCGCATACCATCCACAATCGGATAGACAAACGGAAGTCGTAAATCGATGCCTCCAGGACTACCTACGTTGTTTCGCGACTGGATTTCCTTCTTCGTGGGTTCAATACTTACCTTGGGCCCAATGGAGTTACAACACGGCCCAACATTCTTCAATAAAGATGAGCCCATTTGAAGCAGTATACGGGCGACCGCCCCTGACACTTCTCAACTATGTTCATGGCACCTCTCCCATAGCCTCAGTTGACGAGCTACTATCTACCCGAACAACTATTCTGAGCATCCTCAAAGCCAACGTACAGCGAGCACAACTTCAAATGAAACAGCAAGCAGATTCTTACCGGACCAAAAGGGAATTTCAAATTGGAGATTCGGTCCATGTGTGCTTGCAACCATACCGTCAAACTTCAATGGAAAAACGACAGACAAACAAACTAGCCAAACGATTTTATGGTCCTTTCCGCATCTTGGAATGAGTGAGGGCTGTCGCTTACTACCTAGATTTACCGGCACATTCTAAGATACATAACATCTTCCATGTTTCCTTACTCAAGCAGTGTCGTGGCAACCCAAGCAGCCCAACATTCAACTTGCCCATAGATGCCTGGGGCTCCCAACCACTATTGCAGCCGCAGCAAATCCTTGAGTTTCGACAAATTCTCAAAACTAACCGACCCATCTCCGAAATTTTGGTACAATGGCAAACCCAAACTCCGAGGAAGCCACCTGGGAGGTCGTCACAAAGTTTCAGCAGGATTTTCCTACCTTCCACCTTGAAGACAAGGTCATTTTTTATGCACCCGGCAATGTTACGGGGCTCCTCCATGATTCTAGGGACACACTCTTGACACCAACCACAACTACACGAAGGAGCACCCGGACCATCCAACCACCGTTCAAGTTTTGTGATTACATTTAGTTCTTGACCACACACGTATACGTGCACTGCTGATTACATTTCGTTACTGATGATTGAGTTTGTTAATAGTGAATATTCTCCACACACGTGCACTGTTTGTTATATCTGAATTTATTATAAGTCTGTTAATAGCTACACGTGGGCCACATGTGCCACTTACTGTATAAAGCCCATTACCTTGCTGGGCAGTGGAAGAAAATATTACTTGTTTGCTTCTTATCACTCTCTCTCTCTCTCATTCTCTCCCAAATCTCTGCCTGACTCTCCACTCTTCCATCTCTGCCAGAACTTCTCCTTCCTTATCACCTTGGCCAGTTGTTCTCCTCCCTTATCACCTCGGCTCATTTGGTGCACCTTGGATCACTATTTCACTTTGCATGGAAATTACTAAAGAAGAAGAGAACTGGTGTTATCCTCCCGTCTCCGTTCTACTCAATGATTTGATGATGTGGCCCGTATGACTGAGCTCTTTTTGATGGCTAAGCACATAAAATGATGCCATAGTTATTTGTGTCTACTCCCCCGAGATATTATCTGCATTGCCGGAAAAACTTGAACTTGGAAGATGGGGGACTACCAGTTCCAAATTGGGTGGGAGACAGTATAGTTTCTCTTCTCTGCCTATCTCACTTTCTCTTCTTACTTTGTGACCAAATAACCCCCATGAAAGAGAGACAAAAATGCTCCGTGAGTTCCACGCAACATCTCTAAGATGGGTAAGCCTAATTGCAATATTAAGGTTGTTTTATGGTGGCCTACATCTTAGAGGATCAAATAACAAAACCTCCTTAAATTGTAGGGCCATAACTTAATATATTTATCCGTCTTGAATAGATATTTGCGTTTATCAGGTTTATGTTATCTAAGCTATTAGGCTTTGTGCATCTTTTTCTCCCCCTTTGCCTTTTCAGCTTGATCAAGGCAAGGCCAATTTCCTCTCTTAAATTAGCTCTCTTGTCCTTTATCCATCTCGAGCTGGGCTTCCACTCCCACTCGAGTATTGAGTTTGTCTAATTCTGTAACTTTTAATTTTGAGGTTCCAACGTGGGAATTTTATTCCCTCCAATGCATCCCACGATGTGATTCTTTTATATCCAACTCTTTGTTTAGGGTTAGTTAACTGCTCTTCTGCATTTTACACTAGAAAATATGCAGCGTGTATTGCGCTTTCTGAGTCTCAACTCAAGACAGAGCCCTACCGCAGACCTGGGTTTGAACTTAGAACTTCAGTGGTTTCTTTCTGAGAAGGTACAGGCAGCATGGTGACTAGGTGTTTGGTCCGCTCCGTTGTTTACTGAAGCTCTCATCTGATTTCTCCTGACTCGGCCTTCCTCATGGTGAGGGAAGCTTGCCTATTTGATCCCTCTCAACTCTTGTTGTCGGATCTAATTTTCTGTTTGCAGGATCCCCTCCCTTCAATGCTAGTGCTCATATCGACGTTTGTCTTCGACCGTTGAGAAATGTCTCTTATGGATTTACAGAAGTACCCCAAAATCATGGTTGAATCACCTACTTCCTTCTCAATAAAATAAACTCTTGATTCGAAAAACTCTTGATTTGAAATGATTATAAATGCAAAACACTCATTTTTCAATCCTAAGTGTCAATATTTAATGAAATGATCTCAAACTCCACTATATCTCTTGCTTTGTCTACCCTCAAAAATAGCCAAGCTCTATCATATCATTGAGGTGGCCTCCGTTAAAATGATGCTCACCATCCTCGAGTGTTTTAAGGTCAAACAATTTATCATGGATGTCCATCTGAATCTATATTCTAACAACTGTATTTCTTACCCACTTCATGTCAGGGTCTCGGTCATCTTTGTGGTGAAATCCCTATTTGGGTAAGGCAGATCATCCCTCCTGACTTGAGGCTTGAAAATAATCGTGATCTCTTGGAATGCCCTTTCTCCATGCTCTCCAAAGCATCTGGCTGCTTCTTTGCTTGATGGACTCTAAATTTTTTGTTGTCATGTCTCAACGGATTCATATACCCATCTGTTGGAGAACATTACATAGCGTGCAATCTTTATTGCCCTTCAATGATTTATGCATCTAATGTGGTGTGTGATTTGTTTTAGCAGTTCTACAGGTTCCTTTTCGCAATGGTGTGGCAATAGTTAACTCATCTACATGGGTAGACGCACAGATGATACTTGTTATGGCATAAAACCTTCCCCTTTCATTAGAGGGAGATAGGGAGAGGGAATGAATGGAAAGGGCGAAAGGATGGAGTTGCAGGAGGAATTGACCTTTTCTTTCTTCCATTTTTCACAGAACAAACTGATCGTTTGCGTTAGTATGTGTTAGTATTCAGAAATTGCCTTCAAACCTTGAGCAATCAAATCCAACATTGTGAAGATCAGCCTCTGCTTTTATGGACAAATCATCAATGAGGAACGAAATCAGGAGGAACAGCAGGAAGTTTTAGGTCACACTATCTTGCCGTTCATTTTAAAAAAAGATAACACCAAAAAACATAGAAAAGCGAAAGAAAGGGACCATTTTGGGGGATAGGTGGTCAGAGGTGAAAAGTAAGTAGGAAATTTTACATTTTGATAATCAATTTAGGTTTGGAGTGTTTGACAAACAAAAAATGAGGAAATAAATCCTATATTTTCCTCTCACCACTGACGGACGTATAGTAATGGCTTTTACAAACTAAGCTTAGGTCTACACAAATGATGAAGAATACTACATCACCTTTTAAGAAGACAATTGAATCAATATAATTAGATGGAAATAATAAGCACATAGGCCCCCAAAATTTAAATAAAAGACAGTAGAAAAGCGATATGGTACTCAACCGTAACATGTTACAACGTCGAGCATTTTAGAGCTCGGTTCTGCTGAGTACTTTAACTTTGTCCATCTCTATTTCTCCCATTTGACGTCAAGTTTGTTCTTCATAAAAAGGAGAAATTAGCAGGAGGCTTAAAACAAAGTAAAAAACATAAAGTCCCACAAAATCAACACCACTTGAGGCGGGAACTCAGCTCTTGGTAGAAAAGCCTTAACAGATATGAGGGATCAAGTTATAGAGGGAGTTCACCACTGTCAGCGATGACAACCTTGCTTTTAGGTGTGCCACTCTGCATTCCTTCAGCTTCAATCTTGTACAGCACATCCATTCCAGATAACACTTTGCCAAACACAACATGTTTGCCATCCAACCTGCATTTCACATGGGAGGATTAGTTACAATATTGAAATAGGAAGTGGATTAGCTAAATGACTTTTCTTCATTCCAATGACACTCTTAGCATGAAGATCAACCTTACAACAGTGATACTGCAGGAAGTTCAATCAATTCTTGCTTAAATGCCACATTTAGCTGGTGGTAATACAATGAAAACAATCCAACTTCCTGGGTACTTTGGAAGCCTTACACTATGACACATAGGTCATGGTACAAAGGATGGAAATAAATGCCCATCTCACATCCCATAATGTAAGTGTCTCGTCTTGTGCATAGATTGCTGTAGTCTAGTACTTCGAGAAGTTCAAACAAAGGGGAAATATCAAATATTCTGATATTGTATGAAATAATTAGATGCCCAAAGAAAATGTGTATTACCAGCTGGTCGTCACAGTTGTAATGAAGAATTGTGAACCATTTGTGTCTGGACCTGCATTTGCCATAGAGAGAAGCCCTGCATGCGGAGAGGACAGGAGTTGACACACCAATCCCAGAATTCTAGTCTGAGCTCTAAGATATATGCAGCAGAGTCTTCTTTTTACCCCCCCTAGAAATGTATCGCGCTAAAACTACAAAAATCCTATGGTGTTCATAAGCACACCAACCAAACAAGCACACTACCTGGCCCGGTGTGCTTCAGCTTGAAATTTTCATCCGCAAATTTCTCTCCATATATTGATTCTCCACCTCTTCCATCCCCATGAGTGAAATCACCTCCTTGAATCATGAAGCTGGGTATAATCCTATGGAATGTGCTGCCCTTGTAATGCAGAGGTTTTCCATATTTTCCAACACCTTGCTCACCTGAAAGAGTAACAAACATCAACTATATAGCAGCTGCGAAGCCTTAACACTAGTGCAAGAACAAAGACCATATAATTATCCACCATGAGTGGAAAACTTTATCTAGAAATTTGCTTTTAGGCTTCCACCATATGCTGCAATGTTAGGTTGACCATAACAGCAAATTGAGAAATACTGAGTAATCAACAATAACGAGTTGAGTATATATAGTTGAACATTCCTTGTCCCTCCTTCCCACAACATTTATTTTATTAAGAAACTGAGACTAGAAATAGTATTGAGAACCCATATTTGCCTGTTATTCCCCTTTACTAACTTTGAAATTCTTAATGCCATAATAATTTTCAAATCGTCTTGACTATTATCCTCCAGTGCTATGAAGAATGCCCATATTGTGGCAATTCCACCCAAAAAATAATGGGTTATGCTCAAGGTTTTAGTGTGAGAAGCATGAACAACTTTTCCTAAATTGTGGATTCAATAAATTATTACCAATAAATAGAAACATTAAACTGAAATTCCATACAAAATAACATCCTACATTTCTGGAACAATAAATGCACCAGTACTACCAACTTTTGGTGTCACAGTTTCCCACACATATTCTAAATGGTGTGGACATCTCTGTTTATTGAAAAGTCAAATAATATATTCCCTTTGTTAAGGCGAGCGACAGTGAATCAAGGGAAATTATCATTCTCAGAAGTCTGTGCAAGAAATGAAAGGCGAAAAGATGGAGAAGAGCCAAATGTGCTGTAAGCTTACCTGTGCACAGTGCTCTGAAATTTTCTGCAGAAAAGACACGGGATCTTTCAACAATCAGGACATGATGACACAAAAGCAAGAATTAACGCATATCGCAGAAAATTCAAAGTGAGATCAACAAATTACCTGCTGTTTTGGGAACTGTCTTCCCAAATAGACCCATAACAATTCGACCTGAAAATAGATTAACAATTAAAATAGTATTGATTTCAATGTAGTTTTGAAATTAGTGCTTAAAGACGCAAAATGCATAAGAGCATAAGACAGTTTGCAAAAACTAGAAATCATCTACAAAAATTCCTAAAGTTGAACAAAGATAGTGCTACTCAGCCGTTGAGGCATTTAAAGCTCATCTTACGTA
Organism: Nepenthes gracilis; assembly: GCA_033239525.1. NCBI lineage: Eukaryota > Viridiplantae > Streptophyta > Magnoliopsida > Caryophyllales > Nepenthaceae > Nepenthes > Nepenthes gracilis. Next base: position 2,598,606 of record BSYO01000001.1, read on the forward strand.
AAAAGAGTTACCAGTTGGTTTCCCATCAATCTCAACGTCAAAGTACACTTTGTGAGTCACTTCCTTCAAATCCTTCTCCGATTTCTTAGCCTAGATCAGCCAAAGCTATAGTTGAATCAAACGTCACAAGTTCTGGTAAATAATAAATTGCGATCCAGAAAAAGACAAGGCAGTGAAAAAGCATACATAAATAAAACAATACACATTGTCGGTCAGTTTTCAGAAAAACCTAAAGCAATTGCGCAGAATCGACCTTCTGCTGGTAGATCGTGGACGAGAAATGCCTAAATCCTCAACAGAAAAGGGGGGAGCGGGGAAGTGAATGAAACTAAGAGGAGAAAATGGTTGTACCTGGATTAGAGCTAGGGTTCCGAATAGGACTAGACTCCATAGCAGTGTAGCGGTAAGTGCCGTCATTGCTTTCATCCCCGTTCTCTCTTTCTTCTCCAGGTCTCGAACGCGAAGTCGGCAGAAGAGGAGTGAGAAAGAGAGAAAATACATAGGAGTGGGCAAGGGTTGATAGATCTGCCAATGGGCAAGGGACACGTAGCTTTTTGTGTTGTTCGAGTAAAGGGTATTGGTTGGGAATCAGTGGACTCTTCCTACCGCAATTGTGATGGGGCTTCAATTTTGAATTTGGGCTTCCGAAGCCCAAATTCCACATGTTCGGCCCAAACATTTGACACGTGGATGCCTTCATGATTGCCCTTAGAGATGGTAATGGAGCTTTTTCAACCGTCATCACTATCCGCATCCTATATGTTACCATAAATTTCTTTTTTATGTTCTTTTTAATACGAAGATTATTTTAGTTTATCACAAAAATTATTTTTTTTCTTTTTTTAAAAAAAAAACTTTAACATTGGTTTAGTAAACCATAAAGCAGTAGCAATACAACGCCATGAATAATATAATAAAATTAAGATGTCATATAGTTTAATTAAATTAAGATTTAAGAATACTATAGTTAATATTTGATTTTAAAATTTAATACCAACTTAAATTTTATTTTATCTTTATTGGTTGATTATGAATCTTATAAATAATAATATTATTAATAATAATAACAAAAAATAATTATAATCATAATTATAATTATTATAATATATGAATGAATCACTTTTATCAAATGGGTATTAGACTGTATGAATTTTTAATTTGACTATTTCAGCTTTTTAAAATAGATATAAGTTAACTAGCAATGATTCAAAACAATATATCGGGTCCAAAGGAGGAAAATAGTGTAAATATTCACACTTGCTAAGAAGAAGGATATGGGAGATACCAACTAACCGTCACCAACTACCATTCCCAACGAAGAAGGACAAACAGGCAGACTTCTCCCTCACACTTCCTACGCTTTTCTTCTGTTCTCTGCGGCCCTTTTCAAATTTAATAACGCCAACATTCGATTTCGTTATAAGCTCCTCTCTCTCTCTCTCTCTCTCTCTTTCATCTTCAATAGTCCATGTTTCTATTTCTTTACTTAATCAATCAAGGGATAGAATTATTTGAGTATTTGCAAGATGGAAGAACAAGGCCATAATAGAGCTGTCTCTGCTCCTCCACCACCACCATCTTCTTTCTGCCGTTTCTACTGACGATGCTGGCCCATCTACTTCTTCTGAGCCAGCTGTTTCAGAGAACCACCACGATTCAGAAGCAGCAGAGTTGCTTGCTCTGCATGAAAATCGGGACCAACCACCCAACAGCCGATACTCCCATCATCGCCACAGCCACAGCCACAGCCACCGCCACCGGCACCATACCCGCGAGCAGCAACCAGACAATGCCTCCTACCGGTTCAATATTTCGGTTTCCAACCTGGTGCCAAGTGACATGAGAGATGATGTGTGGTCTTGCCTTGTTGTCCTGGTCACATTCTGGTTTTTTGGTAAGTTTCAAAGAGCTCAAAATTTTCATATTCCATTGTGGGTTGAATTGCTTGTGTTTTCTGCGTTCTTGTGGAAAGGGTTTGTTTCTCAGGGGTTTTAAAACTTGTTCTGATATCGGTCTCTTGTGAATCTATGGAATTTCTTACCAGCAGCATCCATGACTCTGATTCTGGGCTTCTACGGATCAGTAAACTTACAATTGGGCCCAAATTACTCCCACCTAATTACGGCAAACCCATTATTTGCACAGAGTATTAAGGTTATCTCCTCCGGTTTTTGCTCTCTTCTTGTTTGAATAATGTCCTTGTCTCTTCTGTTTATGCTGTTGTCTAAAAATACCATTTGATTTTTGATAATATCCAGGCACAGGTAATAGAAGATCAAATCTCAGGGCCAATGCTTTATGGATTCCATAAGTCTCCTCCTCTTGATGTTGAAACTACCTGGTCTGAGACACATTCAGCATCCATACAGTCGAATTTCCATACGGCAAGTCCTAAACTGGCTCTTCTTTGTTATTTATATCATGTTGTCTCTTGTATATGGAGGTTGGATGGCTCCAAGTTATAAAGCTTGCGGTTTTACACTAACTGTGATACTTTAATTTCTTTCTGGCTTCACAGGAGTGGACTTACTATTTGAATACTGGATCAAAACTGGATATATCATATGATGTGAAGTTTCCGAGTTATGCTTCATTGTCATTTGTTGTTGCCGAAGGTAAACACTAGCTTATTAATTATTGAAATCAGCAAGGTGAGTTCCATTGGAAATGCTATATGAAAGATGTGATGACATTTAGATTACCAAATACACGACAATATTTAGATTCCAGATCCTTGGAAGAGTTGGATCCGATATGTTAGGATTCCCTAGGAAAACAATAGGCACACTACCGGCACAACGGAAACAAACCTCCAAACTCCTTGTCAATCATTAGCCACAAACATTATAAGAGTGTGAGGAATAAAATTACACAACCAAACATACAAAGCTGTATAATAATATTTAATTTAGAAATCCTTCACAACCAATGAAATATAATATGACAAACTTCAAAGAAATACACTATAAAAGTATCTGGTTATAAATATAACTCCCTTCAAGATCTCTTCACAATAATCCATATGAATAATTGGTTCAATACAATCCACAACTTCTAAAAACCCATTAAAAAAGAATATACTGAGAAAATGAGTAACCAAATAGTAATAAATCCTAAAAATACAACTAAAGTAGTATAACCGAGCTTGTCGAAGAATGAAACTCAAATTAAACCTCAATTGGATGTTGAATATTTTTCTAATCTCTCTTTTTTCTTTTCTCTCTCTCTCCGTTTGACACCCCTTTATATTAAAATAATCTCAAATATACCTTAAAATTAGAACAAAGTCTTTTATATTTCGATGGCCGCTTGAATGGCCAGCTTGTGATATACTACTAGAAATCCTCTCAAGCCTAACACTTATGTGGTCAGCTCGTCGCGAATAGCTACTGGAAATCATTCTCATCTTGGCATTTACATCACCAGCCCAAAGCCTTCTCGCAAAATTTCCAATGAATAGTTTTGCTCAAACAAATTTTGCACAAATGCTGAGAGAAATTGCCTTGTAGCTCTAGAAGTAAAAAAAAAAAAAAAATTAGTACTTTCAATAGGTGTAGAATTCATAAAAGAGTGGCTCAAAACCCAGCACAATATCAGAAAGACTTTGTTGTTAGTGTCAGGTCTTGGTTATGCAGTTTTAATAGTGGTTTCCAAAGCGAGAGAGAGAGAGAAGGCAAAGAAAAACCTAATATTCATGGCATTATCACATAGCTAAGGTAACCCATATAATACAAAGGGGAAATTGATGGAAAAAGAGCTTTGCTGAAGTTCTGTTACTTAAGAAGTATGGGTAAGAAAAGCTTTTGAGTTTTTTGGTATATCACTTGCTTGGATCGTTTCTGGGTGAGTCATATCGCAAATGATAAAGTTGCTCGGTTATGGATTGGATGTCATATGCTCAAATTCTTGAAAGAACGTCTTGGCATAGCAAGGGAGATAATGAACTGGCATGAAAACCTAAACCCCTGCATGCCCCAAAGTCGGGGAACCTCATACATTGGTCCTTTCTAAAATGGCTTCCTTCATTTTCCTTTCCAAAATGGATTCCGTAATTTTTCAGTGAAAATATTGCATTTGTTTATTCTAAAATTGCTTCAATTACTTTCAACCAATAATTTTCTTTGATGTACTACATTTGTATTCCTCTAGTGCAAGGTAAAACCACTGTTTCATTGATGTGGAATTTCTAATACTGACATTTTTCTAAAGTAGGCATTTCAATGAAGAGAAATGATCTTTATTGGTGTAAGTTTGAACAGTTTATTTCTACTCCGAAAATGTAGGCAGAGAAAGCCTCGTCGAGTGGTTAGAGGACCCTTCATACCCAAACACAACATTGTCTTGGAACATAATTAGCGGTAAGACTATCAAATCAAACCTTCTTCCTCCTTCCCCAAATTTTTATAGGAGTCAGGTTGTGTTGAGTCGTTCATAATCTCACACAGGAAGTGGTATGATTGAGCAAGAGATCAAGAAACCTGCGACTTACTTCATAGCAGTGGGAAATTTGAACTCAGAGGCAGTGAAGGTAACGAAATAGTAATGCTCCTTCTGTTGTATATTGATTAAAACTACAATTTGCGTTCTAAAACTGCTGGTGATATAATTCATACCTATTGATTGAAACATAGATCAAAAATCGGTGTTTTTTTTTTAACATCTGACAGGTTCAACTGAACTTCAGCATAATGGCTATCCTCTATAACACCACCAAGGCTTATTTCAAATGCTCTTTGAGCAAACATATATGTAGCGTCAACCTTTTTCTTCTGAAAGAAAATGCTGCACTATTGACCTCTCCAGATCCGGGACAGGTAAAATTTTTTATTATCTCACTTCTTTTTCCTTATGTGAGTGACGCTTCTTGTCACAGTCAGCAAATTATGTTTTTCTTTTTTTTTTCTTTTAAGCAGTTCCATTGTTGCTCATCAACATTTCATGAGCACAATCTCTGGCTTGTCGATTGAATTTTTTCAAGCAACTTATAAGTTTGGGTCATTTTTGCGATTAGATAGGCTGTTTAGAGTTGTGTTTAGGTTCATCAAAGAAACTTCAACCAAATAACAAGTATATGTGAGTTCTTATATGTGACATTTTCATTTGTTTTGATTCATTTAGGCTAAAGCCGATGATGACTGGTATGTCAAAGTGTCATATGGACCGCGGTGGGTGACATATATCATCGGTTCAGGTGATTGTTACTGGCTTTCAAATCCATCTCATTTCTACTTCTATTATGGCTCTTGTTTATATGTGGAATCCATGGAACTAACTATGGGCTAATAAATAATTTTATATCGAGTCCCTTGATACTTATATTTTCTAATATTGCGATAAAATTACTACATACCATCGTTGATATATAGGTCAATATTTTCCCAATTAATCTCATTTTGCTTCACCAAAAAAAATTGTATTCAATATATTTAACCATGACTGATGCTGATATTTTCATTTATGGCATATGCAGGTATAATGATTATATTAATCTTATTAATATTCAGAGTTTGTAGCGTGTTGCAATCAAGAGAAGGAGGATATGGAGCAGGGGAAACAGGACAAGAAGCCCAAGATCCATTGCTTTCTCCTAAAGACGATGATCTTTCAAATTGGGGATCATCTTACGACTCTGTTTCACCGGATGAGGATCTAGATGAGTCGGCTCAAGAGGAAGGGAAGCCACGAGAAGAAGCAGATCAGAGAAACACTGATTCTCGTCGCCTCTGTGTTATATGTTTCGATGCCCCAAGAGATTGTTTCTTTCTTCCTTGTGGCCATTGTGCGGCCTGCTTCACTTGTGGATCAAAGTAAGTACATTTCTCTCTTTCTCTGCTTCAAAAACCTTTTTTAAGTTGATGACCTCTTCTACCGTGGCAGTGGAGAAACAATTGAAAAATCAATGAGATTTGGCAATGTGGATATTGTTGTTCAGTCAAGCTCCACCCACTAAGTCTCTTGGCCAAAAAAATTACGAAGACAATTACAACAGAATGCTACACTTTACTTGGACATGCCTGATTGATATGGTCTGAATGAATATTTTTGCTTACCTTACGAAGGACAGGGCTTAAATAATCCTTACGGGTTGAGCTTAAATAGCTCAGCTCATTTAACATGCTAACCATCCAACTGCTGCAGATTGGAAAAAAAACAAAAAGGAAAATTATCAAAATCATTCTCACTGTTAATTTGAGTAATTTTATTAAGTGCTCAGAAAACTGAATTTATTTTAATAATTCAGAATTTTTTGATCAAATTGGAAATAATTAAGCGTCCTGTGAAATGTGATGCTGGATTTTGTTGATATTGTTCAAAATGGACTTATAAGAAGCACTCTACCACAAGTTCGGGTTAGAGACCGGACCTCAGGTGATAGGATTGCACTCTGTAGGCTTCTTTTTTCCTACACTTGGTATTTACATATTCTCTTTTATAAAAATTCTGTCATGTGTAAAAGAAATCAACGCCAATGTCCCCTTCTTTCCTTTCCCCAACATAATATTTTTTCCGAGCTTTGCTTGATACAGATACATAGATAAAATATATAGCCTAAGCTACTTTTTTTTTTCTCCAAATCTCGATGTTAGATTGGGTCAACCTCTTAATCCTTATCATAAACCTTTTTGGCCTCATCATTGATTTTATTCATGATGAGATGAAACCCAAAGAATGAAAACTCCCTCCCGAGCGTATATTTGAGATGCCAAGGCAGCAATAATAAAATTTCTCGAATGGGCTCTTTAAGGTCATGGACTAGTATACATGGTTGAAATATGTGAAGTGGTACTACCAACGTGCATTAGACTTAGTGGTAGCCATTCGGGATTTCTTTAATGCCCCAATTCTAGTGATATCGTGGAAGATCTGACTTTTTTTTGAAACTCGGCCAAGCTTTCCTTATTTGTTATTTTTGTTTGCACCAATTGCTCCAAGTTAGAAGGTTAACTGAGTTCATCGACCTTGCAGGATCGCCGAAGGCGCTGGTACTTGTCCCATTTGTCGAAGGAAGATGAAGAAAGTCCGGAAAATATTTTCTGTATAAAGGAGCAAAACTCAACATGTGTAAAAGCAAGAGCAGCCAGAATCCACCCATAAGTCATTTGGGACCCATGCAATTATTATTTGATCGATATAGTTGATGGCTTAACGCTTCAAACCATGGGATTGAACTAAGATGGGAAAATATATAGTTTGTCATCCTTGCCGGAAGTTTTGTTTTAACGGTGGCCGGAAAAAGGTATAGTTAATTTTAAAGCTTTTTTTTTTTTCGCTTGCTCGGTTGTGTGGACTTGTTGGGCATTGTTAGTGAAAGCTTTTGTGATTTTCTATACACCTTTTTCTTTGCCTGAATTTGGGAAACTTTTCAAATTATGTATTACTATTTTGGTATTTGTCAAGACTGCAGGGATCAATGAACTATTAGGGTTTTTGATTGATCGATTGATTACTTAAATTCATTGTATATTCATAAAAATAATTATATATCAATCGGTAATGATAGGCCTAACAATAAAATAGTAAGATTTAAATTGAATATTAAAATTTAGATTGCTAGACCAAGTTGAATTGTCAAGGAAGCGGATTATTTGACCGGCTTATTTTTATTGAAGTCAAATTGATAGATGCAATTGTTAAACTAGTCTAACTTGTTAGAAAGTAAATTTTATGGAATATTAAAAAATTTCATCATTTTAGAAGCTAAATTTGACAGCAAAGAAAGTTATTAGATTGACAAACTATTAAGATGCGTTGTGATTATTATAGACCAATTGACAATAGATTACGCTGTCTAAAGTTTAAATATTAATGAATAATTAACTAACTAATAATAGGGCATTTTGTTAGTCTAGACAAAATGCCAAACTGGTCGAGTCATTGAATATAATCAAAGGGGCTCACATTAGTTGGTACTCATGTCAACTACTATTAAAACTTATTATTTAAGGAATTATTTTTATGATAAATTGTTCATCAATGACTCACTAAACACACAATTTTCAAAATGGCAATTAAAACCCTAAAAATTAGAGAAATATAATATAATATTAAAACATTATTATGATGAACAACTATCATGATTCCAAAAACTAGTCCAATAACACTTAAGTTTGCATAAAAAGTTTAAAGTACATTCTCTTAATAAAAATTCGTGTGGTTGGTGCTTCTAAAAGCCTAATTCTTTTTTCATATATTCTAGTTCTATATTTTTTTAAAATTGGTTAAATAATACTGATTTAAATATTAAATAATAATTTAAATAATTTTTTTATAATTACAATCTCTTATTTTAGTTTTCTATATGAAGGATTTATGCTAGAAGATTCGAAATTTTGCTTTGAAAATTTTGAATTATACTTCAAAGTTTTTGCTAATCATATGTTTTAAACCCTATCTTCATCAACAAATGTAAATATACATTTTTTTTCTTAACTTAGCCGCCACTTTAGTCATTATTGAAGGAAAACAAAGTTAGAGAAGTGTAGAGAGAAAAAAAAAAAAAAAAGAAACTCTCATATTACTTAAGAAACCAAATTGCTAAGGTTTTTTAAATACCAAAATCTTTCTACTATAAAAAAATATTTGTTTCAACCAAAAAGCCTTCAAAATTTTATCGGTGGTTTAAATGTTAGAATTTTAATAGTATTAGATATTCCAAATATAATGAAAGAAGCTTACAGGAAGACTAAAAGATATCAGACTCCGCTATTAGAGAGTAAATTCGATAATTTATTCAATAGAGATCACTTATTTTTATACCACCTGATTTGTAAATTAATTTTTGTTAATGGTTTTATTTTGCCTAGATTAAAAAGCTTAGAAAGAACTGTTTAATTTTTAAGGTTTCTTTTTATTATAATTTTTTATGTTAATTTATTTTTTGTATTAAATTTATTGTTAATATCAGTGATAATGTATGAGTAGTATTTTCATATTATATTCATAATATTTATAAATAAATATTATTTATATGTGTTAAATATTTATATAATTTATAATTCTACATTATTATAACATATAAATAGTAGACAATTGAGACTACCTTTTTATTTTCCAAAGAAGAGTCAAGAGCTGGATAGAAGCCGTCAAAATTGTCTAGTCAGTGCAATCACAGGCGAACTGCTCTTGTAGCAATTCACATGTGGATTTTGTGCTGCCTCTTTCGTTGAATTGTGCAGAGATTCTCTTTGTAATTGAATGGATGAATGTCACTTTTACATAAAAATATTAAATTTAATATAGAACATATTATAGATTAATTTTTTACAAAATAAAATACAATAGACAAAAATCTGTCAATATATTAAGAAATTTCTAATATTAAAATTATTAAGATATAGTCCGAATGGTAGAAATCAATTGACAATGAGTCACACTGTCTAATGTTTAAATGTTAGAGATCAACTAATCAATTAATAATAAGGCATTTTGTTAGCTCAGATAAAATGTCAAATTAGCCAAACCATTGAATATAGTCAAAAGGGGCTCAGACTAGGTGGTAATCATGTCAACAACTATCAAAATGTGTCATTTAAGGGATTATCTCTACAATAAATTGTTCATTAATAACTTATTGAGTATATAATCTTTAAAATAGTAGTTGGAACTTAATGCAATATCAAAAAACTATTCTAATGAACTATCATCATTGTTGAGATATGGATCACTTTTGTGGTCCCGTATCCGATTGACAGGCTAATTGGAGATTTCAGCTGAACTCACATGGGTACAATATTGAGATAAAGTATTATTATATTTGCGTGCAAAGTGAGTGCCACGAAGTGGCCAAGGGTCTCATGTCGATGTCAAAAAGGTAACTGAACTACCTAATCCGAGAGGCAACCAGATTGCTAAGTCCAAAGGACGATCAAAATAACAAATTCAAAAACTGGCTGGACCGGCAAATCCAATGATTGGTGAGACTAAAAAACTTGATGATTGGCCGGATTGGAGAATTTGAGGACCAGCCAGATTTGGATGGTGACTGGTCATGGAGCCCACAAGTGCCCGTCATAATTTACCAAAAGCGTGGGTATTGGTAAAAGAGCACAAAATATTTTTTTAGGGTTATAAAAGATGAGTGAGTGCATAATTATTGGGGTAACAGATCAATTGTAAAATCTACAGCAGATGAATGATTCGTGGGATTAAGACCAGTGAGCAGCGTTAGTAAAAAAATGAGAAAAATAGAGAAAAGTAATAAAAAGAAGATTGATCTTGCCCTCGCTGTTACTCAATTTAATCCAATATGAGGAGTTGAGCTCCTTTATTCTGTTCTTTAAGATTTTGTAACTATTTTACATGGTAAAATTTTTCGGACAAATAGTTCTGTGATTTTTTTCTTTCATTTAGAAGAAGATTTTTACGTAAATTATATGTGTCTCATTTTTTCTTCCTTTTGTGATTAGTATTTATCATTGTCATCATTGTTTTTATTTCCTATCAGTCCAACTGAATTGTCAAGGGATCCCCAACAATCATAACTCCTAAAAAATTACCCAAACATGCCAAACTGAAAAGTTAATGGCTAGATTCATTCAGAATCAATTTCGATGAAGAGACCATATCTCATAAAGGGAAGAAGCAACATTTATAATGGAATCCTACTCTAAATGATTATTAACACTGGATAGTCACTAATACTAAGTGATTACTTAGAGAAGTAATCAGTGTGGGTGGTTATTAAAATTAAAAGATTATAAAAGAGCCAGATAAGTGTACACAAAATGAAGAGAAAATCTCATATTACTTCAGAGATCAAACTGTTAATGTTTTTCATCCCAAAATACTTCTACTATAAAAAGTAATTGTTCCAACTAATAACCCTTCAAAGTTCTATCAATAGCTTAAATGTTTGAATTTCAATAGCATTGGACATTCTAAAGACAGTGAAGTAAAGTCTGTCAAAAGACTAGAAAGCATCCGATTCTGTTATTGAAAAGTAAATCTGATAATTTATTCAGTAGGGATCGCTTATCAAAAATAACTCGGTTAATGGTTTACACCACATGGTTTATAAGTTAATTTTTATTATTAAATTTATTTTGGCTCGTTTAAGAAACTCAGATGATTTTACTCAAAAACTATCTAGTTTTTATATTTTTTTTTGTCACAATTTCTTAAATTAATTTGTTTTTTGTACTAAATTTGTTGTTAATATTAGTAATGATGCATGAGTAGTATTATCTTCTTATATTCATAACATTTACAAATAAATATTTTTTATGTATATTAATTATTTATGTAATTTATAACTTTACATTATTACCTTTTTTTTTTCCAAAGATGAAGCAAGTGCTTGATGAGAGCAAGGGGGCTGCGACGCAGGCTTCATACAATGCATACGATATCATATGATTGTCATCAGATCTCCATCCAATATATTTTGTTTTTTGTTATTAAAAATATAAAAAATATATTTTTTTAAATAAAAGATTAATAATAGATATTAACTAGGGATCCGACGGTTACTGTATGAAATCTGTGTCGCAGCGCCCCTCATTTGAGAGCTGGGTATAAGCCATTAAAATTGTGAAGTCTGTGCAATCATAAGTGAAGTGCTCTTGTAGCATTTTACATGTGGATTTTAAGCTGCCTTGTACATTGAATTGTTCGGAGATTCCCTTTCCAAGTATGTCTGGAAACTTTGTATTTGCATGGATGATTGCCACTTTTACATAAAAATATTAAAATTAATATGAGACATATAGATGTCAATATTTTCACAAAAATTAAATTTAATAGACAAATATTTGTTTTTATATTGGAAATTGCAGATGATAGGTCAACATATCGACGATATACTGATATATTGTTGATGAGTACTGCTGTAAATGGGCTAACCCAAATATAAGGTCCATGAATAGAAGAGAGGCCCAATGAAAAACCGTCCAGGTCACAACTTGAAACGGGCTGTCTCAAGAAAAAGGCTCAGGATCAAGCTGAGAAAAAAATGGTTGGAACTATGATCCGCCAGATAATGGCCTATGGACTCATTCCAATTGAAAAAATCAGTCGTTACGGCTGGAGCAAAGAAGGAAAACTAGCTATCATCAAATTTTTCTTATCTAAAACGGTTTTACAAGCAAAGGAGGATGTTGAAACCATCCGTCAATATTATAAATACTCCGTCACCAAAAGGGAAGGAGGACTAGGCTCTCTGCCTAAAAGCTGCTCCTAGTTGAATGCATAATTCTAAAGTTATCTCACTATCGGATGCAACAAAATACTAAACTCTCGTACTAAACATCTTTTACGGAAAATTTTCTACTTTTCTCTATTTTTTAATTTCTTAAATGAAGATTATTAATTTAAATATCGGATGATATATCGAGGAGTGAGTCATGTCAATCCTCTAACCTCTTATTTTTACTTTTATTATGTAGGTTTCAAATTCGAAGAATGACAGATCGGCTCAAATTCGACCAGACACGAAAGATCAAATAGTTCACTAACCCACAATACAATTTGAATCCAATGACGTAACAATTGTGATTTTATTATAATATTAAAAAATATTGATATCAGACAATATCAATATAAATATATATCGATTGATACTTTATACTATAATATCATGTTATTTAAAAGCGTCCAAAATTTGATTGGTGTTGTTTTGTTTCCTTTGGCTAAATCAAGTGAGTTTTGTTATCTTTAATCTTCTTCTTGTTTCTTCTTTTCTTTTTTTTTTTTTTTTTTTGTTGAAAATCTGAATTAATTATTTGGTCTGATTTCCTTCGTCCATAAGTTGGATTACGTCCCAGATGGGATGTTACTTGAATTCATGAGGATCAAATGAATGGTTGAGAAAATAAAAGAAAAAAAAGAATTTAAATAAATTGATAACCTGGAGATTAAATTTGAACTTGAAACTTATCTTCTCATCTCACCTAAGAATCGAATCGAGTTAAGTTTAAACCAACTGACTTTTTAGAAAATAAATTTTAATGAATTTATTGAACTGTTGCAATTCAAACATGAACACTTTTTTTAATTATTATGAACATTGTTTTATATTGTATTGTTTATGACTTACAAATTGTCTAAACAAGTTTTGATACCTATCTAATATCTGGATAGTCATTCGTATATGTCAGGTCAGACTTTCAAATCTTTTAATTCAGATATTATATGCCATAATAGTCAATAAAAAATTAGAATATACGATACTTACTTTTTATTTTATCCTTTAATATTCAAATTAAAATTTTTTAAATGTAAATAAAAGATAATAAGAAATTAGAAATAAAAGAATATGATAGAATATCAAAATTGTTTGATTTGATTATATAATTATTAAAAAAAATGCAATTATTTTAAAATTAGTACTCTATATTTGTATTTTTCTCTTCTAAATTCAATATTTTTTTATTGAGAATGATGCGCCTTTATATTTTTGTTGCAAATCGGTGCATTTTTATAAAATTAACACAACTGTGTATTAATTGAAATGTCATACTAATTAAAAATTTAATGAGTCAACCGTTATATAAGCTTATAACCGTTTAAGGTTTAGTGTATATCATTTAATAATTATAATTGCCTATTTGATATTACATTTATTCATTAATTTATGTAATAATTTGTCAAAATTTAATATCAGATTTGATTTTTTATTAAATTATTTGATATCTTGATCTTTTATATTTTTTAACAATTCGGCCATTTGTATATTCCACGGGTCAGATATTCAGATAGATTCCTGATTCTCGTACATTCGAGGTCAATCAACTTTATCGAGTCATATTCCTTAACGAGTCTGTAATTCTGTAGCCATTTATTTCTCGAAGTTAAATTGATCTTATTTTAAATTATACTTAATAAGTTAAAAAGCAGACTCAAGTTAGCTTAATAAATTTATTATATTTAACTTAAATAAATTTTAAACCAAATTATAACTAGCACGATTCAATTAATAACAATAATAATATGTCAGTTAACCGAAAAATTATTGATAATTTTGAAAAAATATAGATATTAAAAAAAAAAACTGACGAAGAGTTGAATTTTGACAATGAAAGTACACTAAATCACACCCCAAATATTTTTCCGGCCCTGCTGCGGCCACAACCCACAACGACCTCCACGCAACGATTGTGTGGAAGGCTCGGATTGTGTGGACGCTACAAAAGATTGAAAACCAGCGGCCGCCAGCTTCTCGCCGCTCTCAGCCACCGCTGCCTCTATTCAGATATATTTGTCAGATTAATAGTTTATCTTTTAGCCTACTGCATAATTAGCTTCGTTTTTTTAAATGAATTATTCTATTTTTATGGTATTTGAAATATACATATATATATATATATATATTAATTGAGATTATTTGAATAATTTGTGACTAATTAACTAAAAAATTATGCTTAAATCCTGAAGAGATATCACATCTCTCTCATAGGAAGATAGTACAGACTTCTGTGATAAAAATTGAACTTGTTTTCTTTTCTAAGGTGATGGTGGCAAAATTGGAGATGAATGAATAAAATTACTCTAAAAATAAAATAATAAATAATATTTTATTAATGTTTAAATGTTGTGGAATAAAATAATAATATAATATTAAAGATGGGTCCAACACTACTGCCTAAATAAAAAATCATTGATTAAATAGTAGTTGATTGCTATTAGGAAATTAAAAAAAAAAAAGGGAGGGGGGGGAAACCTAAAAAATATAAAATAATATGATAAAAATAATATAAATAAGTTAAATAAAATTTTAGGTTGATTGGAGAGGCAACGGGCCTGATTTTCATATCTATAAATAAATTATTTTATTAACCATTAATTATCTCAATTTTTTATATTCTTTATTATTCAGTCATTCAATCGATTAGGTTAACTCATAATTCTCATCTTTAGGTTACTGTCTTCCAAATCTCATCTTCTAGTTGGGTTGGGTAGGTCGTATTTAGACCTCTAAATCTCATTTTCTAGGTTATCATGTAAATTAGAGAATTAAGTAAAAATTTATATTAATTTGAGAGATTATAGGTTTAATTTTATAATTATAAATAAATTATTTTATTAGATCATTTATTAGCTTAATTTTTTATATTATTCATCAATTAATCATTCAATCAATCAGTTTAGTTCTTAGTCCTCGTCTTTGGATTAGTGTCCTCCAAAACTTGCCTTTCAATTAGGCCTGGGAGGTTATATTTAGGGCATGCCTAATGTTATTATTATTAGTGTTATTATTATTATTATAGAGGTAAAATCAAACACGTTTTCATCATCATCAACAAGTCGCGTCATGTATAGTCAGCATTGTATTGACAAATGAGATTAATGTTGAATCTTTGACCTTTCAATTAATATATTAAGTTGAAATATAATTAATTTCATAATAAAATAAATATTAAAAATAAAAGTATATAAAAACATTTCAATAAGTTTTCTACTTATGATTTCAATTCTTAAAAAAAATTATTTCAACACTAAAAGCCATCTTAATTATTAATAGTTTTTTAATATAGATTTGATAGGTATCGTTATCTTCAATCGAAAAAAAAAGTATATAAAATAATCGGCCTATAGTTGAGTAATGACTCAATCAACCCATATAACCCAAAATGAACAAATGAGCCTATCATTCCAATCAAGATAACCTACTTTCGGTGCAGGCATTTCCTGTAATTGATCGAAAGGAATAACCTCATTCTCTTATCTGGATGGTTCAACATACTCGGTTGCCAGTTAGGAATCATTGGCCAAACGGACTCTTTTTATCCATCCGAACAGTTCTATAAGCAATTGGTAGAAAAATCAACTGCTCTTGAGTCTATATATATCCCTCGTTTTTAACAGAATAATGGGGATGGACAAAAAAATAAAAAAGGATAATCAAGTAATAATTTTAAAATATTTTATTTTAAGCGTATCTCTCTCTATTCTTAAGACGCTTTTCACTGAGTGCACATTTCTAAGAGTCACTCACATAAACATTATCATTCTTATTTTGCATCTTTATTTTTTATTTTAAAAAATAGAAAATTTAATTTGAGTATCGAAGGATAAATTTGAGAGTAAATCCTACCAATCATTTGGCAATTTGTTTATTGTACTGTATAAGATCCATGTTTAAAACATATGGAGATGAGACCTACTTTAAAACAATCAAACCAGAAAATTTATTTATTGGCTTCCTAATCCGTATAGTAACTCAGACCCAATGACACATCAGATCTGTTGTATCCTTGGATCTTAATTTCAATGTGGATGAGGACTCGAAAGTAGAGCGACACAAATATAGAGTTTGAGTAGAAGGAAAAATGAGAGAATGACACGTGGAGTTTTTACATTGAAAGCTCTTTTCTAAATGATAAGGAAAAATCACGAGACTTTGAGTTCGAAAATGATTCCATTATTTAAGTGTCCGAGTACAAAGGAAGGAGAGCAAAGTGTATAATGAATCCCAATGATCACTCTTACTACACAAGTGCTCTCTCAATTGGAAGTGTAAATAGCTTATTTTTTCTCTCTCTATGGGAGTAAATACAAGTAAAGTAAAATTCGGTAGGTTCCTTTTAGGTATACAATTAATGCTTATATAGTGGTGGTGTCCTCCCATGTGGAGGTGGCGTGTGTAGGAAAGTCTATTACCAACTCTATAAATCCCTTTCGCCATATCAAAAAGATTGTGTGTATATGGGCTAACTCTATGAAACATCATTTGAACAGTAATCACACTTACTCTATAGGCTATCATTCTTTGTAAAGATCACGTGTTGCAGAGATTTTGCATGCCTTTGTAAAAGTCAACAATTTGAGCTGACATTCTCAATCGTCTTGGGTTTTCTTTATGTGCTTGTACTGTTGGAGACTTCTCAGAGTCCATGTCCTTGATCAACGCTTTGGCATCCCTCAAGTCCATAGGCTTTTAGAGCTAAATGTCCTCATCTTCATCAAGGCCTCTGATCTGTGTCACGTTCGCGGACGTTTGGTGATAAATGCCATCGGATTTTAACTGAGGACTTAGGTAGCATTGAGTCATTAGGCACTTAAAGCCTCATCCTTTGTGCCATATCCTCGGGGTTTTATTGGAGTCTTTGGTCTTTTACGGAGTCCTCAAATCTTTAAAATTAATTTAACTTCTCGGACCAATTCAACTCATTGGGCTTTTTAAGTTGTAGACCTAAGTTTTTGGGCCTATTATGCTGATTTAGCCTATTGAGTCAAATCAGTCTTGTGAGCCTTTTGGAATGCGGGCCAAATTTGCAAAAACTAGTTTATTGATTGAGCATTGAATATCCACTATCCATCACTAGCTCCCCGTATTAAAAGATTTGAGAATCTCAACATTTAGCATATGTGACTCGAGCATTAATTTGAGATCAATATTTTAACTAGTGAGTCGCCCCTCAATAGAGCACACTTTCGGAGCTCAATTTCCTGCATAGTGAGCTGCCCCTCAATTGGGCGCACCATTAAAACTCAATCTTTCAAATATATCCCACTCATACTCCCCTCATCATTGTATCTTTGTACTCCCACCACATTTACCTTTAAATGTGCATCTCTTCGTTTATTACGGATAAAATCTGATTTAAGCGTTATAGTGGCGACGGTTGGAAAACCTCCCGCCGCCTTCTAATATCTTATTTATAGTTTGATTGTATAGGTTTTAGGTTATTAACGATTGAGATTGGACTCGATCCAGATTGACCCACAATAAAAAATTAAAAGACTTCCTAATTTATACAATAATTAAAAATTTGAGACGTAACAAAATTTATATAGATTCTATTGTCAGATATAACAACGGCAAGTGGGGCTGCAACAAACATGAGGTTATTGTCCCCTAATAAATATATATATATATTGTCATTTAATAAATAAAAATTATTTTTTTAAAAGGTATATTAAAAATTATAAAAATATTTTTTATAATTAAATATTATAACTTTTTTAAAAGTTATATAAAAATATTTATATATTATATTATTATAAAATATTAAATTTTAATCGTTGGATAGCTCATTTAACGATTGGATTGACGTTACACGGCGCACTCATTTCATCTTAAACTTCCCGCCGCTAGCTCACTTTCCTTCAGACTCTCTCTCTATCGCCCATTGCAACCTTCCTCAGGCTCTAGGGTTCAGGCTCCCTGCTAAAGCAAATTTGTTCCATTTCTCATTAAATTGTCCCGAAAACTAGAAAAAAAATGGCCGGCAGCGGAGTGGTGACCGTCGTTTATGGTAACGGAGCCATCACCGAGACCAAAAAATCTCCGTTCTCCGTCAAAGTAGGTCTGGCACAGATGCTCCGCGGCGGAGTCATAATGGACGTCGTCAACCCTGAGCAAGCCCGCATCGCCGAGGAGGCCGGTGCCTGCGCCGTCATGGCCCTGGAGCGCGTCCCCGCCGACATCCGCGCCCAAGGTGGCGTCGCCCGCATGTCGGACCCCCAACTCATCAGGGAAATTAAGCTGGCCGTCACCATCCCTGTCATGGCCAAGGCCCGCATCGGCCACTTTGTCGAGGCTCAGATCCTGGAGGCCATAGGCATTGACTACGTCGACGAGTCCGAGGTGCTTACCCCGGCCGACGACGAGAACCACATCAACAAGCACAACTTTCGCATCCCCTTCGTTTGCGGCTGCCGTAACCTCGGAGAGGCTCTCAGGCGGATCCGCGAGGGAGCGGCAATGATCCGGACCAAGGGCGAGGCCGGCACTGGCAACATAATCGAGGCTGTCCGCCATGTGAGATCTGTGATGGGAGACATTAGAGTTTTGAGGAACATGGACGACGACGAGGTCTTTAACTTCGCAAAGAAGATAGCAGCCCCTTACGATCTCGTGATGCAGACGAAGCAGCTCGGGAGGCTTCCGGTGGTGCATTTCGCAGCCGGAGGGGTAGCGACCCCTGCCGACGCGGCGTTGATGATGCAGCTGGGGTGTGACGGCGTTTTCGTGGGATCTGGGGTGTTCAAGAGCGGAGATCCGGCGAGCCGAGCGCGGGCTATCGTGCAGGCTGTGACCCATTACAGCGATCCAGATGTGCTGGCTGAGGTGAGCTGCGGATTGGGTGAGGCTATGGTTGGGATTAATCTCAACGATGCTAAGGTCGAGAGGTTCGCAAACCGTTCAGAATAATTGATTGATGCTAGAAAATAATAAAAATAGGTTTGACTCTATTTTAACTTTCACTTTTTTTTATCTATTCCAAAGATAGTAATTAGGTATATAATTGGGTGTACGATTAATATTTTTATGATAAAAAAATACTATTTACATATTTAATTATACACTCAATTGTATCGAAATTACTAAAAGTTGTAAAAGTAGCTTTGTATCTCATACTTTTTAAATTTTTACTCTATTTATTCCATCACCACACAAAAATTAATAATTTCTATATAATTGAATGTACAATTAGGTGTATAAATTATATTGCTTTTAATATGTTGGGTGTGGTCCAAATGAAGACAATCTGACCTGATTTGAATCTGAGCTAATCATTCATGCATAAAACTGATTCAAGAGATAACCTCATCAAAGGTTTAGCCTAGCGGCCGAGTGGTTGAGTGATCAGGAAAACGAAAGATTGAGGTAATTAGTGACTCAGCAAAATAACAAATGAGGCGTCTAATTCTAACGAACGGTTGCATGTAATCAAGGGATGATCAGATACACTGAATCAGACTGTAAAGGTTGAACAGGTGCAAAGCGTTAACTATTAGACAATTACTAAATTAGAATGAGTAATAGTTATATAACCAACACAACTGTTAGAAGTTGAAACAACACAATATTTCAGGTGATAGTCGTGTCGATTCTAGACAGACAAGTCGATTGGTGTTTAGGTTATAAATATAAAACCTTAGTTAAGAGTAAGGAACAATGAATAATTAGATAATCGCACAATTTGATAATCACACAATTTGATAATCACATACTCAGGCAATCATTTGCCAATATCGAATATAAACAATATTGGAGCACACCCTTCCATCTCATATTCATCCTTGTTCCTCTCATCTTTCACGTCTTTTTATTTTTCCTCTGAAAAATTATCGACTTGAGTGTCAGATAATATATTAGAAAGCGAATTTCATGTACTTTTAACCTCTTGTTAAATTATTGTGGTGTACAGGATCAAGATTTGTAGTTACGAAGGCCAAACCTGCTTTCTTTTGTATCAATTGAAAGTTCTGTCCAATTATCTAATTCGTGCAATAATCCGGATATGAGGTACACATTACAATCTATTAGCTGATTGATCTTCTTCTGAATTGTTCAATTAGACTTGTGCAATATGTTTCCTTTCAATTGTTTAATAATCGTGCAAAAAATTCCTTGTATAAGATTGATTGTTGAATATTGCTATTGTTTTTAGTAGAAAATATTGTTGATGGAGTGATCCAAAACATGTATTTGTCACAGATATAAGCTTTGTTCCTTAGCAATTTACTGCTAGCTTTGTTTGTTTAGTATTCCTTTCATTTTCTGTTTTGTATTTTTTTTTTTTTTTTTTTGCCATCTTTCCTAGTATTGAATTCTGCTTTGGTTTTTCATTGTACTTTAGATTGAGGAAGGATTAGAAAGGGTGGAAGAGATGCTCTGGATTTTGTCATAATTCATGCAATTTCATCAAACCCTACCACCCATGAATGTATTGATTTCAAATCCCAATTATATAATTTACAATAAAATGTAAATTGTAGTGACAACAAACCCTACTTCTTGATTCCGCGCAATTTGAAATACACCATTCTGAATTATAGTTAACGGGTTCCACAAACCCCATTCATACCACATATTTTCCATATACACTCATAATGAATGTGATCTATAATGATAAACGGTTATGAAAGTGGCATTTTTTGTGCATATAAATTATTGAAATCCACTAACCATCAGCCATACAAGCTTCAAATCTGGGTTTTAATCCTTAATCCATCATTACTCTTTGGTGTGTTTCTGATTTTAGTATTTGAGGGATGCTGGTTAGAGTCTAGTTTTTGCCCTTTAATCATCAAATCATTTTGGTGGGATAGTAATACGGATTGAAATATCACACGTTAATAAATTACTGAGAGACTCAACAATTAAAAGAGTTGGTGTTCCACAAACATAATTTTCTGAATCTTAATACAAATGGTTAGACTTGATTCGGCGGGTTCTAAATTTGGTTGTTCTGGTTGTTGAATACTACTCTATTGTGTTTTGCTGCTACGATTTTAATTCCTCCTGTGATGTTTATTTGGCAAATAAATAGTGTCTTCTATTGTTTGAGGTTTTGATGGAGAATTTGTGGTTTTAACGTTTGGGGAGTACCCTCTTGACACTGAATACTTATTGTTGGTATTTAGAGTCCCTTCTGACTATACGCAGTAGCACTTCTTGACCAACGCGATGTGAATCAAGATATGAGTGATGATTATATCTAAATATGTGTATGTGTGTTTGGGTGAGATTTGATTCTTTTATTTAAACCACATTTTTTATTTGGCTGTAATTTAAAAACTCAAATAAAATCAAACCATGCGCATGCATATGTGTGTATAGTTTTGGTGTGATTTGGATTATTAGATTTCTTATTTGTTATCGACAAAGATTATGTTCCAAGCGAATTTTCATGTTATATTATTTGACATATATTATTATGTTTATATTTAATGGGTATAGTTGCTAATGGTCTAAGAGGAAAGCCCGTCAAAGGATTCGGCCCATAATAAAATAGAGACCTAGTCGGTCTATATAACTCAAAGTCGGTATGTGAGCCCTTCGGTCCTATCTGGGCAGTTTACCTCTTGAATGAAAACGGAACCGACTCCAACTGACGAAAACAGATAGCTCCCTTCTGTTATCTTGTTCAATGGACTCGGTTGTTAGTTAGGAACTGTCGCCCTAATGGCATCTTCTTATCTATTTGGACGGTTCCTTAAACAGTTAGTAGAAAAAGTTAACTGCTTTTTATTTTTATATAAACCTCTCATTCTCAACAAGAGAGAGGGACGACACTCAACAAAAAAACTAACAAAGACAATCTAAAGACGCTTTAAGCGTATACTCTCTCACTCATGTTAAGATGCTTTCTATTAAATGCACATCACAAAAACTATTTTTATTAGTATTCTCACTTTATATCCTTTTTTTTTTTTTTCCACAAAGAAAGATTATTGACTTGAGTATCGGAGGATATATCGGGGAGTGAATCTCGCTAATTCTTTGACCGTACATTTGTTGTGCTGTATAGGATTTAGATTAGGAGCGTATAGAGACCGGACTCGCATCGGACCTATTGAATAGTTCATGACTCCCTAGTTTGTATAACAATTTGGATCCCAGAACGTATCAATATTATTATTGTTTATTTTAATTTTTGTATCAAATATATTAAAGTAAATAAGTATTTTTTAGACAAATAGACTTAATACTATAAACCATGTAAACTGTTCAAACTGAACCAAGTAGCACATTGACGATTCGGATGATTTTGTCTAAGGGATGGTTTGGTTTTATTTGATAAAAATTCAAATCATAACATGCGATTTGATAACGGATTATCTTTTAATCTTTGTCAAACTGATCCATGTACGCTTGTAAGTAGGACCTTAGCGTAAATTTCTATGGTGCATAATCCCACCACTTCCTCCTTCTCCTCCTCCATGCATTTCATTTCCTTTCTTTGTTGCTTCATCTTCCCTAACTCAGTAGGCTAAAACCCCCAAAAAGCAGAGGAAAGAAGGCTGAAAGCAGACTTAGAAGTACTCTGGTCAACAGCCTTCTGTTCCCCTGTTTTCTTGCTCATCTTCAAACATCTACTTTCTGTTGGGAATGATTTACCCAAATTTTATCACACAAAATCTAGAATAAATCAATACAATAATTAATTGTCGAGCCGTGTCTAAATTCTCGAAGAAACAATATGATAATAAATATTCGCAAATAAATTATACAATAAAACAAATAGACTAATTTTTACTTGGAAATTCTTTTTATAATGAAGAGAAAAATCACGCAACTTGGAGTCCGAAATTTCTTTACTATGATGCAAGTTCGGTTACAACAAACCTCCCAAAACACTTTAGGATTTGCCATAATCCAACAACAAATCAAGCAAATAACAATAAGAAAGCAAATTGAATGAAATTACCAGTAAAAATAATATATACAATAATTATAACAACATACCTAAAATGATAAAGATCAAAACTTGATTTAATGCCCAACGATTAGCAAAATTTTCTCCTACTATTCTTCTTTTCTCTTTCAATTCTATGTACAAAGAGTTTTAAATATTAACTGACACAAATTGTATAAAAATATAGTGAAAAACACACACACGAAAAAAAAAAAAAGGTTTCTGCCATTTGAAGGCCTAGAAAAAAACTTCCTAGAAACTACTTTAGTATACATGCATGTATTAAGCGTGACTGTACTATTCAATTCATGTACATGCATGTATCACTCGCAGGAATTCTGTTGAACAATACACATATCCCATTAGATGTACATCAGGTGTAGATATTCAGTTTAAGTTTGACATATATTGTCTTCATGCTGCATCATGCACAGTTTAGCAGTAACAAAGAAACATATGTACAAAAAAAATATAAGACGAATAAGTAATTGACACAGTTTAACACATAAAACATTGTTGTTTCAGCATCCAAGAACTGTTTCAATATCCAAAATCCGATGATTTGAATGGCTACATATACAGCTGACAATATCCCATTGATTTTTCTAGTTAGATTTTGTGATTTGTGGACGTGGAATACTTAAAACCATAATTACTATTATTATTGAACTTTTTATTACTTACTCAAATGTAATGTCCAAGTCATCCTTATTATCTACGCTAACCCATGTGAATTCATATTGTTATATTTAGTCCAGTTGTGCATATTTAATGCTTTCCCTCAACTTTGCTTTTAATTATTTGCTAGTAAACTCCATTAACATTGTTGTAAGACATGGGGTTGAGGTTTTGCCTGTATTAAAGTTGGGATGGACCACTCTATTACACAAGGATAAGCCAAATATGCTAAAGCCTTTGTTAGGGCTTCCAAATATTCAAGATGATTTGTATATGTGAACCTGATCGATTGATGGGATAAAGAGTTCGGATTGCTGGGCATGGGATTACTATGCATTGATTCAGGAGCGTACGGCCCAAAAAAGAGCATTATAAGCAAGTTCTTGCCGTAGTTCGAGTGCCCTAGGTCAGTTGATTGGATTGTCAAGCGACCAAAAACTTCAATATTGAAGCACGGTCTTTGAAATAGTTACGGCTAATCCAGAAAAACAAGTTGAGGGAGGATGTGATGCTTCACTAAACAACCGACTAATTGAAATTCTACATCCTTACCCAATAACCCATTAAAAAAATGGATATCCATGTTCTCCACAATTAAAAAATGCGGATTCTTTTTCCAAGACCTCTGATCTTGAATGTGCATGGCGATAGTTGACGGAACGGTTAGCGGCTCTCCACTTCCTGATCATGGCCTATAACTCTATTGCGAGGAAGCCGCCTATACATTGGCTTCATGCCTACCCAGTCCATAGGCACAAGAAGTGCATATAATAATCTCTCGATCTGAACTTCTTGCAACCTTACTATCAGAGAGAGAGATGTATAACCCTTAACATTCGATCATCAGCTGATTACTACTATCTCCAAGGTCCTGAATCAAGCCTACAGTACTCAATCTGTACAAAGGGTTATGGAGCTTGTTTTTTAGAATACCTCATCTTCCTCACAAAATTCACTGAAAGCCTAGCCTTCCAATTCTTTTTTTCTAACTCATTGGTTAGAAGTCTTTGTTGATTTAAGT
This sequence comes from Nepenthes gracilis, assembly GCA_033239525.1. Lineage (NCBI taxonomy): Eukaryota > Viridiplantae > Streptophyta > Magnoliopsida > Caryophyllales > Nepenthaceae > Nepenthes > Nepenthes gracilis. The sequence continues at coordinate 2,623,392 of BSYO01000001.1, forward strand.
ATCGCAAAATAATTTGGAAAGTCAGTTTTAAATCCTCTAAAACTCTCATTCTGGCTTGTGGTGTACAAGTTTCAAATTAAAAGGTTTGAGAGTCCGTTCTGATATTTTTTTGAGTTCAAATTTAGATTCACAGCCATATTAGCCTTAGAAAGCAAACAATTTAATTACCATAAATCATTTTGAAATAAATTGATCACAAAGTTGTAAAAGACATAAAATAAACTATATTTTAAACTGAATTTAATTTATTTTGTGACTCTTATCTATTAAATGAGATGTTGAGTCCAATTAAAGAAATAATCTGGCAAGATTCTCTTTGATTTTTTTTTTTTTTTTTTTTTTTTGATTTTTTTTACTATCAAATTTGATGGGTCCAACGGACCTGGGCAAGCCCAAGGCGCAACCCGAAGGAAAGTGACAGCCCAATAGGCATTCCCCTAAGACCAAGGCTCAGGGAGCACAGCGTTAGCGGGGGGAAGCTTAGATAGCGGTAGCCCGCCGCGCAATCCATCCAGACGAAAGCCCAGATAGCAATGCAAATGGTTCAAGCGGATCAACCTGGGAAGCGGAAGATTAGGATTGCATGCAGTGCGGCACTCGTGATTGCCCTTTCTTCATGGTTTCCGGTGGCTTTGATAGCACAGCATGCTCAGGCAGGGAGAGCCTGTTATACGCGGCCACGGTAGCTGTCCTAGTTGCCTAGCTAATATTCGCAAGGCCACTACCCGCACGGTGGTTGGTTCCGAGATATCACGCGCAGTTCTCCGGCATCCTCAAGAAAAGGCCATGATTACCACTCTAATTCCCAAGCACGTTCAAAGAGACAACTGGGAGAGCAACTGTCAACCGTAAAGCCCAAGAAAGGCTACACCAACCCCAAGTCTATAAATCTCTTTTCTCCCTTGCGGGGAGGGGGATCCAGAGAATTTAGAGGGAAAGGATTCGAATTGATGAGTATCTCTAAAGTATCGATCTACTTTCTCACAAACTACTTGGCCTGTGAGAGCACAACCTCTCAAGTCACTTAGCCTATAAGTGCATCTTCCGGAGTTTAGTCCTCCACAATTCACTCAATCCCCTTTTCTACGTGCATCCACACACTTCACATTCTCTTATCTTTCTTACAATTGTAGATAATTTACTGACTTAAGTATTTGAGGATATACTACGGAGTGAGTCTTGTTATCCTCTGACCTCTTATTTATCTGTTGTGGTATGTAGGATCTAAGTTATCTGGGACGGAGACCGGACCCGCTTTAGTTCGACCCACCAGGAAAGATCCTGTATGATAATTCGAATTTAGAAACATATCAAAATTAAATATTTAGTAAATATTAATATCATAAAAATATATTTATAATATACATAATTTTTTGTATCTTTTAATCTTCATCATTAAATTTTTATTCAATAATAAAGATCAAAGATGCACCATATATATCTCTTTTAAAAAATATATAAACTCTAATTTTCAATTATGCTCACAACCAATCTATAGTTTAAGTTAATTTGGCCCAAGTAAAAGTTCAATGGCCCTAAAAAGAAGCGCCATTGAGGGCTGACCACCCATTCCTAAAGCTTTGGGATCGATTTTTGTACTAGTTTTAATTGTAAATTCAATCAAAGATCCATTTGAAAAAGAAAAATAATATTTACTGCAACTGTCATACATACAAGGTGAATTAAGAATACTTATCTAACTATACTAATTTTACTACTAAATCATTTATCTCACCAAATTTTACTACTAAATCCAACTATTTTAGAAGTTTGGCCTAATAATTATTATGGCCTTGCTAAGTATATCTTGAAGCTTCGTGAACTTATTTTTTGCAAGAGCATAAAATTTTAAAATAATAATTATGTTATCTAATAAAAAGAATACTCTGCTTTACCCGAACCTTCATAAGATCCAATTACTAAGCTTTATTGAATTTGCAGGTCCCAGAACATTGATTTATAATAACCCTTGAAGAAAACTTAGATGCTCACTTATGATTCTTAATGATGACTAAACCCTCACAGCTGCAATTCAAAGAACTGAGATTGAGCCGAGTCAGAGTTTTATTTTCTTATTTTCTTTTTTTTTTTGGGGGGTGGGGGGTGGGGCTGGGAGTTGGTAAGCGTTGAGTTTTAATCTATTCCATGCTCGTTTGATTTAATTTTTATTTAAGTTCAAGCTCATCTTTTACTTCTTTGTTAGTTTCTCTGAGATATAAAGATAGAAATGTTTATATATATATGAAGTTTGCAATTTTTGTGCACCGGTCATATGTATATAGTCTGAATCCTCTGTTATAAGATGTTCCGTAGCACAAGTTGTACCGTTCAAATTACAATAGAGCAATTTTCCTGCTCATCCTATAAATACTACAAAGAAATTCATCCTACAACAGAATAAAACCTTTCAGCCGGAGGGCATTGATATGGGATGGAAGGGATGGCCCCGTTGTTATCCTTGCAGACACGATATGCCCTTTCCAAGTTGGCAACAACTTCAGACATGGTTGGCCGCAGCTTCCCCTCCAATTTCACACAGCTCAAGGCAGTATGAGCCACCAGCTCCACTGCTTCAGACTCTTACATCAGCGCTCGTCCCACCCTCCTGTCCAACACCTTCCACACTTCACCAGCCACTATGAAAGGCGTCGCGTGCTCCACCACACCAGTCGGAGCACCAATCCTTTCATTCCTGAACACTGCCCTCTTCCCTGTCAAGAGCTCAAGCAGCACCACCCCAAACCCGTAAACATCGCTCTTTGTCGTCAAAACCTTCAGTAAGTAGTACTCTGGATCAATATATCCAATGGTCCCAACTGCCTTGACCTCCATGCCCTCCTCATGATCGGATTCTGGCCCCATCAATGATAGTCCAAAATCAGACACCCTTGCTGTCCAATTTGAGTCAAGGAGAATGTTTGAGGACTTGATATCTCGATGAATGATTGACGGGACAGCATAGTTGTGGAGGTACTCGATTCCCCTGGCAGTGTCGAGGGCAATCTTGATCCTCATTCTCCAAGAATTCACTGCACTGCTGCCCTCATTTGTGCCATGCAAGTGATGGTGTAACGCTCCATTGCTCATGTACTCATACACCAGAAGCCTCTCGTCTTTTTCTAGGCAAAATCCCACAAGACCCACCAAGTGCTTGTGGTGAACCCGCGAGAGTAAGGCTAACTCCGAGTCAAATGCAGTCTCATTCTCTTCTGATTTCTTCCTTCTGGCTGCAATCTCCTTCCTTTTGATTGCAACTTCTTGGCCATCAGCCAGCTTGCCTTTGTAAACAACACCGAAGCTCCCGCTCCCAATCCTATATTCAGAAGAGAAGTTATTGGTAGCCGCAGCAAGATCCGGTAACGGGATCATCTTGGCCTGACCTATAAGCTTCAACTTGCTCCAGCTCATCTGATTTGACAGTGTCAGGGAGCTGCTTTGTATGATTGACGATGATCTTGATTCTGGTGCACTGGAAGCATGGGCTGTCACAATAGCTGCATTTCCAGGCTCTGAGGAATCCTGGTATCTCTGACACGTGGGACCAGAAGATCTCTTATTCCTTATGCAAAAGACTAGTGCCCATAAACCTGAAATGATCCCTAATGACCCGAAAATCTCATATGCCCAAAATGGTCGATATTCCTTCGTCGATGGTGATGAATTTAACTCTAGGATTGGGGGTGGTGGCTGTTGTATTGGTGATTTTATTGGAGGTTGCATTGGTGGTTTTATTGTGGGTGCTACCAGGGGAGGAAGCTGAATCACACATAATTTGCAGATGTTTGCAGTGCTGGAACATAGAGCCTTTGAATCACGGTATGTACCACAAATACCACAGATATCTTGAACACAGGGGCCGGGAACCACCATTGATAGCGGGAGAACATTTATTGAGGAATCTGCATTTCGAGGCCAGCCAGCCCCCCAACATATGACAACCAAGTTCTCTCTTGTCAATCCACATGTAAAATCCAACCCTGCCACTATCAACTCAAAGGACAGGCTTTTAATTTCATCAGTTATAAACCCTGAACTATTTCTTGATCCACCTCCCCAGCAGACCACCTTTCCATTGTTGCTCTCAATCGCGCAGCTTTGTTTCAGCCCCAAAGCAATGCCTGAGTACTGGAAAGCCACATTTGGAGGAGCATCAAGCTGCCCAAAGTCATTTGACCCTTTACAGATTAATATTCCAGATATTGTCAGCCCACAAACATGATGTTTCCCAGCAACCAAACTCAGCATCGACATGTTCCCAAACTGGGATTCAATGTCATCACCGATCCCATTCTCGCCCCAGCAGGACACAAGCCTGTCATCCTTCACTATGCCACATGAAAATCCTCCACCGGATGTGATCGTCTGAAAAGCTGGCGCATTACCCTTCGGGAACCAGAACCAAGAACTGCCTCTTTCCCAGCATTGAAGTCGGCCTGTTGCAGCCTGCAAAGCACATACTTGAGAGTCTCCCACTGTTAGATCAGTCAAGGGAACAGCACTATTGTTGTAAATTAATTTGGAGTGAAAACTTCTGTTGGAGAAGCTGGTATCCCAGCAATGGAGGATGGAGCCGCCAGAATTGAGAGCACAGAAGAAATCATTCCCACCAGAGAGTGATTCATAAGACTTATTTGGTTGGATGGAAATTGTCCTGCCTTGTCGATAGCATTGGATTTTCTGGGAAGTATTCCCAGCAAGTATACCACAGACAGTTTTGGTGTCGTAGCTGACAGCAATTGTAGAGGCTGAGCCAAGGCCAGAGACTCCAGCAGATGAAAAGCATATAAAAATGGCACCGATGACAGTAAAAGCTTTTTTGAAGGAAGAAAGGGTCACCATTTTATGAAAAAGTTCTGGGTGTAATTTGTCAGTCTTCATTGAAATGAGATTATTACAGTTTGTAGATAGCAGGAATCCCATGAATAAAGGGGCAGAAGAATGATTGAAGAAGCAAAACACAACAGATAGGAGTCAAGTGAACTGCCATGAATGAAGATATTTGACAGGGTTAGATCAAAACAAACAGAGCAAGGATAGTAAAATGTCAGGTGATTTAGTTCACAGGGTGAGAGTCCCAAACCTGATGATCCCCCAGGACTTTCCTTTGAAGCATATCTGATAATGGCCTGCACGAACTCCTTATTCTAAACAAGGACAAGCATGCACAGTTAAGTTTTTTTAAAAAAACAAATATAAAAAAACAGACTAGGTTGGTACAGATTTTAAAAGGACCAAACCCGATTATTATTTGGGTGGGAGCATGTTAGGATCTTAACACGTCAACCCAATTGTAAATTTCTTTACATAGTTCATTTTGTTTAATTTTATTGAGCATAATGGGGGAAAATCCTACTGTTTAAATCATAAAATTATATATAGCGATATTTATTCAATTGAATTGATTGAGGATAAAATCCAAGACCAGGAACTTACAGATTCAATTCTGGCTCCCCCCCCCCCCCAAACCCCGGGCAAGCCCCCTTCAAAAATAAAAGAAAACTTAAGAAATAATATTCAATTGGTGATAGCAAAGTATGCAATTCTTTGAAATTGTTTCTTTTATGAAATAGCATTAATTGTTTAGGCCTTTTCCATAGAAAAGTAGAAGTTTTATGTAGTAAAATATTAAACATGGCAATTGATAATTAGCCTACCTTATAAAATTGCTATAGAATAATATTTTGTGGTCTAATTAATAAAGTTCTTCCATATAGAAAGAGTTGTGATGTTACTCAAAATATTAGACTTATTGATATCATTTTAAAAATGATAGAGGATACAAATTGAAATAATTTCTTAATTTCTTTTAATTTTAGTATTTCATATTATAATAATAAATCTCAACTATTATGAAGATAAAAGAACTTCATATTTTGAAAGGCCACATGAAACCCACCAGGTGATTTCTATAATACAAAAATTCTAGAATACTGATACAGTCCCTTTCTCTGATTTCTATACAGACAACACACCAGGTGAATTTACCACACTTTATTGACGGAGGCCCCAATAGTCCCTGACCAAGGAAAAATCCAAGATATTAAGCACCCTATTAAGACAAAAACAAAGTCTGAACCTAATAATTCAAAATCCTCACTAGTTGTTGGCCAACCAACAATATAATCAACTTGATGCATTTCTCAGACTTGGATTATCACGCGAATTAGAGAGTTAGGTGTATCCTTTGGTTGATCCGAGATGTTGCGATCTAATTTTCGTGACCTGAAAATCTTGATCTTGTACGCCATAATAAATTTAATGATAAGTTAGAAGTACGCGCGATTCACTCCTTAATATATCTTTCGATGTTCAAATTAGAAATTTTTCATAGGGAATTTGAAAAATGGGGGAAGAATAGTGAGCAAGAGAAATATAAAGAGGAAGAGGATGTGTGTTCTTTTGTGGACTAGGAGGACTAGGCTTCGTTTTCGAGTGTAATCTTTTCTAAAATATTTCTTTTTGCCTCGATCGGATGACTCTCTTATCTTGATTGGGGAGGATTTGTATTTATAGTTAGAGTTCTAAACAATTGGTTTGTCCGGAACTGCCACATATATTGGAAGAGGTTTAATTGCATTAAATGGTACCCGTTATTTCTAGTGTATAATTGCCTTTTGAATCAATTTGATAACCGTTCAGACGTTACTAAAGGACCTGCATTCGGCTGTTTCTGGATCGGGTCATTTATGTGTACATTGTTATCCCTCGGTTAACTATAGCCATTCATCATGATTAAATGATTCATTTATCACTCTATTGAGCTGTTATTCGTCTCAATCTTGCATGTTTTTCTCCATCTAGTCACTCGGAAGGTCTGCACAGCCTTGTGTATCCATATCTGGACTATGTGGGCAACCATTGTACTAGGCTCCCACATCATGGGATCTAGAATGCTGCATTATAAAGAGAGTGTCTCCATAGTTTAATCTGTGACCTACGGGCCATAATAAAACAACCTATACCATTGTACCAAAGTTATTTTTCTAAATTTTGATCAAAGGTGAAAGGGCAAATCAAGGGGCCAGAACAACAGGTACAATTGTGCATCGTTTTAAGTCTGGACTACCATCTGCATCAGCAGCCATCAGACTATCATAATAGCTGTATTCATAATTCATAATCCTCATCAAGATCGTCGGTAGTTTTTCCCAAACCTAAATGCTTTTGTTGTTATCTTGCAGGCCATTGTTTTAAGATGACTAGATAAATTTTTCCCAAACCTAAATGCTTTTGTTTCCATTGCAGCAAATGGGTATGTGGAAAACCAAACGGCTGGTCTGTTTTAATCTCCTGGAGTGAATTCTCATGCTTTATTTTTTGCGTGCTTTAGCACTTATTTTAGTCTTAATCATCATACTATATGATGAAGAAAAAACCCCAAGTTTCATAATTCATAATCCTCATCAAGATCGTCGGTAGTTTTTCCCAAACCTAAATGCTTTTGTTTCCATTGCAGTGAAAGGCATAAAACCAAACGGCTGGTCTGTTTTAATCTCCCTGGCAAATTTCCTGCGTGCTTTAGCACTTATTTTAGTCTTAATCACCATAAGAAGAAAAGAAGTTATCTGAAATGTCACATTTCATATGCTTGAGGAGTCCACAGCTTACATAAAGATGAAACGTACGTTGCTCCTTTTGATGATTATACCAGCATCTCTTATGAACTTGGCAAGGAAACTCACATTGTGTGAAAAAATTTCTAAAATATCAGTGGCAGGTAAGACAAAGTTACTCAGCTTAGTTATTCTATATGACTCACTATGACTAAGCAATAATGGTAAAAATAACTGGCTACATTTAGGAGTGTAAAAAAGTTTGAACTTGAACTGTCTGACACAATGATTCCAAACCGAACTACTACGATTTACGAATTTGACTCCAATTCAATCCAAAATGCATCCTAGTCCAATCCATTCCAATCCAAATCATATATTTCGGATTTGGACTGGATTTGTCTTTGGTTTTGGGAAAAAAAAACTTTTTGATCAACATTTTTTCCATTTTCCTTTTTTGTTTAATGCAAATGCTCAAGCTAGTATTATGTCTAATTACTACCTAATAGGCTAAAATACTTAGTAATTAAATCCATAAGCCCCAAATCCTTCTACAAAATATTCATTTATACTCTAATCTAATAGTTTCTATCGCAAGATTTATTGAAAATCACGAGGATCAAGTGATAAAGATAGAGTGAGAGACCATCACTACATTGCACTTGCAACAGCTTGTTCAGTAGTAGTCGCAGGCATTTATTGAAAATAGAAGGGGGCAAAAGCATACATACATATATATATATATATATATATATATAATTGATGTTGATGAGCTCATTTGGGTTTCATAAGGGGAAACTTAGATTGTATGGAAGAGGAAAAGGTTACTAATCTAGTACAAATCAGTCTACGCTATAGTCCAGATCCTTAAAACTAAGTCCAACTGAAGAGAAAACATCAGTCCAATGAAAATCATTTAGCCCAAAAACCCATACCAAACCCGACCAACCAAGATTTTTCCCACTTATTGTTGATGTTATCATGAATGTACAAATTGATGTTTGGTTGACTCTACAGATTCCCAAAATCCAGTACTCCTTACACATGAATCTCAAGTTACTTGTCGAGCTTAAAAATATGACTATTGATAGTAAGAATAATACTTGAACAAACAGAGAATATTTCTGTGGTCTAATCCATAACTCTTAATGGGAGCAAATTTGTCATTATACCAAAACTCACTCTCTAAATGTTAATCAATTGTGAAAAAGCAAATTAAGGGACAAAAAAGGAGATACAATCGTGCAGCTTCTAGTCCGATCTGCGTCAGCAGCCATCTGACCATCACAAATGCCTTTTCACAATCTTCATCAAGATTCTCCAATGTTTTCCCAAGCCTAAATGCTTTGGCTTCCTCTGTAGTGAAAGCCATAAGTTCAGACGCCAACTTTCCTCTGAGTTTTAGCACTTGATTGTTTATTTGCAGTGAAATGACGCCCTTAAACTCATATAAATTTACAAAATTCCACTCCAAATTATTGATGATATTTAAAGAGATCTCTATAGGTACCAGTAAACTCAATCCATTTGTGCAAACAAAAGCACAAGAAAATACCAATGTCTCTCATGGGTGCTCATCGTGAAATCAGCTTTCCTCATAACTTCCTCTGTTGTCACTTGAAAATCCTGTCATTTTGGAAGGTTTCCAAACTCCTGGTTTTGTAAGGTCAAGGTCTGGTGAATAGTCAACAATTAAACAAGAAGACAGCTTTTAGAAGCCTAAAATATGATATCAAAACAAAAAGAAAAATGAAGGAAGATGGGAGACGCATGCTCACTGAATTTCAAAACTTTATTAACAACTTTCAGTGAGAATTGATTGACGTAGAAGAGGCAATTGTCAGAAAATCAATCCAAGCCAAAAGAAGAAATAGAAGGGACAGATACAGTGATCAAATCAACTAGAATTATTTTAATCTACGAAGGGCAGATAGGGATGAAGCAAGATATTCCTTTTTATTGTAAATAAACACAAACATAGAAAATATAGGTACATCCTATTAAGTTGATTTGAGAGCGAGTAAAATGTCATCCCAGCCTTAATGCCCCACCACATACCTGGTTTCATAAGTCATCCTCCATTGGAAATCATATCTGATCTGAAAGTATAGTCTTGCTCAATCTCCTCTGGATTGAACTCAAATTATGTAGTTGCCTTCTTTAATTTCCGTTCCAGCCCATATGATCATATATTGACACTCTTATCTAATCCATCAATAACATCAGATTTGTTCTCACCATTGCATTGAGAATCAGGCCGGTTGATCATGCGACTTCTCAAGTCTATCGAGCTTTTTGAAAAAGGAATTTTGAACTATGACCAGAGAGCCTACCAAAGATCCGCCTCTCAAACTAATCAGCAGGCTTGAATGAATTGACATTTTGGTTGCCATTGTTTGCACCACCTGTTTAAATTTCGGGGAAAGCAGAAGCAGTCATAGGCAACACCCAAACAAAAGCATTATATTTATGGCATATCTGGACTCAAATGAAGATTGCAAATTTTCATGTACCAAAAGAGACATTAATGAGCTGCCATAGCCTCCACAATAACACCATCTACCTTCATTGCCTCAGCGACATCAAAAATCATTTTTACTCAATGAGTTAATTATGGGTAATATTTCTCCTTCAAACACTGGATTCAGCCTGCTTGTAATTGTGGGGCTGCCTATGCTTCAACCCCAAAGAGGGAATATCTCACATTCCTATATAACCCTGGATTCAGCCTGCTTGTAATTTGATCCAATGGCGTCACATATGATAGGATGCTCCTCACCAACTGAAATGAAGGCCCACAGTACCCAGAATGACCGTAAACATTTACTGATCGTTTTATTCACTTATTTTATTGCATAGTGGTTCTATTTAGGCCTGCTAAACTGGTCCACCACAAGCTTGATTTAAGCTTGCTTGGTCAGATCTCATTGAGCTAGCTCTAGAAGTTTAACGGGTTAAGTTGAAGCATATTTTATCAGATCATTGAGTCAACAAGCCTAATTTGAACAAGATACTACTCGGTACATTCCTTTGTAATAAACCAAGCTCCTCAATCTCAACTTACGGTAAACGCTAACAAACACATTGAGGATTGGCTTGCAATGTTACTGAGTCAAGTTTGAGGCTCATTTCAGGTACAACAATTTATAAACCCTATTGTATCTTCTAGTATATTTTCTTGTCCTCCACGTGTTATTTTGATATCATTCATCCTTCCCCCATACGCAATAGCCCAAAATTTTCAATTGGAAATCAAGTAGGGGCACCACAGTTGACATGGGAAATTACGTTAGAATTACCAGAGGTTGCATTCACAGAAAGAGTCTCAGCCATCAAACGCAACTGGAACTGATGCCTCAATCCATCACTTACAATTTGAAATGCAACCTGAGCAAGCTTCAGCTTCACCTTTATATGAAAAGAAGCACTAATCAAATATACCACAATTATTAGCATCGCTCAGCCACAATAATCACATCTTAACCTACATGGTCCATATCTGTCTATTAGACAGTCACATCCTACCTCTCTGAGCTCTAAAGCTCTAATTACCCAACCATGGCATGAAAACTGAGTCAGTAGAAAAACAATACCTGCAGCCATGAAACTACATAAGAATTTCCAAACTAAAAGTAGTGAAACTCGAAAAGAGAAAACAACAAACTGCAATAAATAATATTGATGCATACCCAGGATCCTAGTTGTACGAATTAGAAAGTCAAATAGAACTTTCGGTTGATCTAAGAGGCGTTGGTCTGGTTTTCGTAACTGCAAATTCTGTTTTGTGCACCACAATAACTTAACAAGAGGTTAGATGTATACGGACTCGCTCTCTGGTATATCCTCTAACACTCAAATCAATAATCTTTCATAGATAAATCGAAAGATGCAAAAAGAAAGAGAAAATGAGAAGAGTGTATAATGGAATGGGTTTGGAGGGTTGTGCTCCGTTTGATTATACTTGCACTAAGTATTTGTATGCCGGAGTCTGTCTTGTCCCCATTCTTGGTTAGGGGTTTATATTTATAGCATGGGCTCTAATTGGTGTGTCCGTCGACACCTATTGTTGAAAATGTTACGTTGTATTGATTACCGGCCGTTATAATAGTTGTGTAATCGTAATTTGTCTTAATTTAATAATTACTTAGTCATAAATGTTTGACATTTATTAGGCCGTTACTTTGTTTAAATGTGACCGATCATCTTTTGGTTTGTAATTGTTCATCATGATTTAATACCTTATTTTTTACTTTTTGCGTCATTAACTGCCTCGGTCTTTTATGTTTATTGCTACCCAGTCGTTCTACTAGTCAACTTAGTCCTGTCTTTGGATTGTTGACCTCCAAATTCCTTGTTTCAACCGGGTTACCTAACTAATATTAAAAGAAAGAACATAACTGAAAACAAAAAAATTAATTCGCTGATCATAAAATGAAGGCACTCCCCCCCAAATATATATATCATTTCCCCTTTTTTTTCATTAGAAATGGGGCTTCCTAGTAAAAACTGCATTCGCTCACAGAGTTTTATCAGACAACTTCCTAGTAAAATTCTTATGAAGGGCAAAGTCACTTTCATCAATGTAATCTTCAATTAAGTTTCATTTTGACATGCCGCACGTAAGAATGAAATCTGCCACCTAAAAGTTGATACTAGCTTCTAGAATGGGTTCTTGGTTCAACATAGAAGTTTCTTGTCTCTAAACCACCTATCTTTCAAGAAATGACAGCTTAACATTACCAATTGATCACGAAGCCCCTTTGTCGATAAAGTCTCTTGCTTTGAGGAGGCTTCTTTGTGTGCTGAAGCTCCTAGGGTTAGCTTTGGTTGTTAGGAATGTGCAATTTTGAAAATATTTTGCTTAGAACATAGTGACCCAGAGATATTTGGATCCTTTCATGAGTTCCCCCATCACTTTTGCCAAGTAGGACAATATTGTTATCTCCAACTTTTCTCAAGCCTAGGCTCCCCATTCTTTTAGGGGTGCAGATTTCATTCCTGCTCACAAGTCAAATTTTCCTTTCCCCTATAAAATGTCTATATTTCATCGGTCAAGGAGTTTACACACCCTTTATGGAAGGCGGTGAGATTGCATAAAGTACATTGGGATGGTTTAGGTTACCGATTGGATTAATCAACTTTTGTCAACTACTGAGAGGAAGTTGGAGTTCTAATCCAAGGGCTTTTGGTTGGCTTTTTCAATCACTACTTGATGATGCTCTATAGAGAATCGTCCATGAATAATTCTGGCTCTAAAATGTTTTCCCGAGTCTTTGACTAGTTTGAAGCTACAAGCTTCATAGAGCTCATGAGCCACTCCCTTTTCATACCTGGGGAGGTATAGATTTAGGATTTGGAAGGTCTCATCCTTTCTGTCCTAAAGCAAGACAAAAAGAGTCTAGAATCTCCATAATCGTGAGACTTTGCTTGTTGGCTTTGGAGAAAGAAAGAGGTCACCAGCGAAAAAAAAGAAAAGCGAGAAAAGTAAGGGCCCTTATTATAAACCTTCACCAGCTTCCACCTTCCCTTAGTCATAGCGAGATTAATCAATTGAGATAGCTTTCCATTCAAACAATGAACAGGCAAGGAGATAGCGATGAAGTGATACACGCCTAAATGAGATTAATTAAATAATCCAAAAGCCTGAGAGATATGAGAGTTTGCCGCACAAAACTTCAGTAGATTTTTCACAGGCCTTAGCATTCATATCCTTAGCCTTGCTAATAGTATGAATCACCTCTTGGGTGATTAAAATATTGTCGTGGGTGGACCTCTATGGAAGAAAACTAAGGTCAAAGTCTGTGAATAATAATTTTTCGGTGATAATTTTATAGGACACATTGCTCAGAAAGATTGGTTGAAAATTATTCAAAGATTTTGAAGTATTGACTTCAGGAATAAGAACAATATGAGTGTGATTGATAATTTTCTATGAGTAGGGACAACTTAGAAAGCATACACCGCAAGTGTGTAAAGATCATGCTTCACGAGGTCCCAAAGAGTTTTGGAAGAACAGTGCCTAAAAACCATCAGGCCAGGAGTTTTTGGGGGTTAAATCAACTTCAGAGTATCTCTGAATTCTTCCATTGAGGGAATGACACTTCGGTTCCTTGGATGACCACAAATGTTGGGATCCTGGTCCTTAAAAAACTCGGATGAAGAAGTTAAGGGTCTTGTTGTTCTTGAGGGCTGGGATTTGATTATGTTTTCTCCTATTAAATGTGGTGAAGAAGAAATATGTGGCGCTTCTTTGACATTGCTTGAGCCATTCAGCATTTTTGACAATGTTTCTGATATTGATGAGGAACGAAATTTAAATTAAATCTCAATCAGATGTCGAATATTTTTCTCTTCTCTTTTTCTCTATGGGGTGCTATTTGTGCGAGAAAATTATTTTAAATGCCCTGAAATCACGTCAAGCACAATTTCATATTAGTGTCAAATACCGATTAAACACGTATCAAGCAAAACTTTTTTGGATAAATAGTGCACGAGTACCGTTCAAGTATATATCAGACGCAACCTTTCTGAATGAACTATACGCATGAACCTTGTTAGCATGCATTTGGTGCCACTCTTTAGACAAATAGCGATGTGCATTTCTTGAGTGCTTATCAAACGCCACTTTCTGGACATTTGACTGACCATCAGTTGACACTCGTATAAATATCTTATGACCTTTCATAATCCTTTGTTATTTAGATGACCCTCGACCAATTGTTGCATGAGTCTTGTGTGACCCCTGATTGACTTCTCCACTTGAACATTCCACACACAAAGATTACATCCTCTTATGACCTTTCATCATCCTTTGTTACTTAGACGACTCTTGGCCAATTGTTGCATGAGTATTGCGTGACCCCTGATTGACTTCGCTATCTGAACATTCCACACAGATTTCGCATCCTCTTAGTAACTAGTCTTTATATTATGGCACCCACAAGGAATTAATGCAAAACCTAACAAATTGTTTAACCAATTTGAGTAAGTTCAATAATAAAAAAATTAAAAAATATAAATCTTATGTTATTCAACACTATCACGAATGTTATTTATTAATTAAGCTCCTTTGGATTGTATCGGAAAATCAAAATGGCCTGTTAAAATATTATTTTAATTTTAATTATTTTTAAAATAACTTTAACTGTGATAAATATGAAAGAACATGATAAGTTAAAATAAGGTAATTGAACCCCCCATCCTACCGTACATCATGCCTAGGGGTCGGAAGTTGGGCTCTGGCCTCGCTTCATATTCATAGTCCAGTTTTTAATATTTTTAATATTGCTTATCTATATATATATATATTAAATGTGAAAAAATAAAAAATAAAAATCCTGCATATTGTCATTATAATAAGACCAATCAATGATTTAAGAACAGTGGGGATACCATTCCACCAACAAAGGTCAGTGAGTATTGAAAAGGCATTTTAATTAAACATTCTCTTGTTAGAGGCATATTATTTATATATTTATTTATATTAAAACTAATAATTTTTACATAAAGTGATAAAAAAGATAATTAATGGGTATTGATACTCAAAGCACACATTAAAGATTTATTTTTTTGGAGTTGGGCTCTAATGTCATAGAGACTCAAGAGGTCCAAGCGTCAGAATTGGCCCACGGAGCACAGTGGACTTAAAGTCCATTATGGCCCGTGGATTCAAAGCCTACATTAAAGATTTATTTTTTTGGAGTTGGGTTTTAATGTCATAGAGGGTTAAGAGGTCCAAGCGTCAGAATTGGCCCACAGAGCACAGTAGACTTAAAGTCTATTATGGCTCGTGGATTCAAGATGGACCTTGAACGCTACCCTACCTGTAAAAACAGTGTGACAGAGATTTAATGGTTGATCATATCAGACTGCAAGGAGAATGAAAGGAGAATGATGGCAAGCAGAGCACGCGGCCCTGCAGAGAAAACGTAACACCAAGCGGACATACACGCAACCTTCCTAACACATCAAAAATGACTTGTAGAGTTGGTAGCAAAATCCCCTACATACGCTAGCCTCATGTGAATTCCTCTCAATGAAAAGTTCAACCACTATAAATATATTAACTGTCTACCAAACAAAGGATCCCCCAACATTTACTCTTATTTGCCGTAATAGATAGAGAAAAAGATGGCTCGTGTTGTAAGAGTGTTTCATTAGAATTTTTATACACTTAGTCATCAACCTCTTGTATTCAAGCGTATTCTGTAACTAAACGTAAGATAGTGAAAATAGTTCCTAGGCAAAAATCCTGTGATTTTTTTTTCTCATCAAAGAGAAGATTTTTTACGTAAAAATTCTCTGTGTTGGTCTGCGTACTCTCTCTCTCCCTCCTTTTCACACGTGCAATACTTGGTATTGCTCTCGAATTCGATGACGTAACAATATTTTTAATAATTTTAATGTAGATGAATATATGAATAGAAAGGAAAATGTTAGTTGTTATAAAAGAACTCTTTTTAAAAAATGGATAGAATAAAAAGTTGAAAGAAAACATAAGACTTAAAAAGGTATTTATTTAGAAGCTAATTATAATTTTTGAACTTTTTGTTGTTTTAAAAGAGATGTGATTGGACGGACAGTAGGACGTCGAACTTCACATACAAACAGACACAGTAAATGAATGAAGAAGAAGATGATGAATACCCGAATTTTTACACAGAAAACCTTATCAGGTAAGGAAAAAATCATAACACATTCGTCCACTAACCGATTTTACTATGTGAGGCTAAAAATAATATCCCACAATTGCACTGTCACAAGAGAAAAAAGACAGAAGAATGGAGCACAAGTAATATAAAAATACACTTTATTTTGCTCACAACTCTCTCTCTTTTCTTCCCTGTTTTTTACTCTTTCTATCACTAATTTTCCTTTCTTCACGCACCGTTAAAATAACAGACGTTAATATTCAGTAAATTAGAGAAATATTCTTTATTCTCTGACAAAATCTGTCCTTACTAATAATATGAATATGCTCTGTATAAAAACGGTTCTTGTAAAATCGTCTGAGATCACATACGCTCAAAAGATCTTCTGAGTTGGCACCATTTTGGATTTCCTGACAGACGGACATTTCAACGCTGCGTTCTTCACAGGACTGGTCAACGCTTGTTGACCGTCCTTTCCACAAGACCGGTCAACGTCTGTTGACCGTCCTTTCAACAAGACCACCAATCTACGGGTCAACATCTTGACCAGACATTATTGCCCGTCAAATTATTTTCGGTCAACTTTGTTGACCGAAATTTCTTCTACTTATTCAATTCACAGGCCGTGAGCTCCGTTTGAGTCTTCTGGTTATTAGGACTTTCACGTGGAAGTCTTCCCAACACTTTTTTACCTTTTTTTTTTTTTTTTTTTTTTTTGTTTATCATTTAAGTACATATTATTTTTTTAGTATTTTTTTATAGTACTGAAAATGTCACGAGGGGATAGTATTTTTTTATAGTACTGGAAATGTCACGAGGGGATGTAATAATTCTAAGGAAGGGATTTAACAGGCATAGTGATAAGACAACCAAATGAGTATGCAATACGTTGATTTTGATGAAAATATAAAAGGTGGATAAATATGAATATAATGTTATTATTTTAAAAAATAAAAAAATATATGTCAAAAAAATAAATATCCATTTATGATCGATGTGAAATTTCATGACACCGGCTTCCTATTTTTGTTTATTTTTTTTCCTAAAAATGGAGAAAATTTGAGGGCAAAATAACAACTACGTGATCAGCATCTATGAATAGAAATTTTCCAAAGCAAAGGCACTTATGGCCGAAGGAAAAGGACGGAAAAAGATAGATTTTATTTTATCTTTTTTCTAAAAAAAAAAAAGTCTGATTCAATGGTTTTATTTAAGTTATTGGGTTAAAAAAAATAATCTAACGTTAAATTTTAAATATTAAATAATATATTTTAAATAGTTATTTTTATTAATTTTTTATATTTCATATTTAATATATATTAATATTATAATTAAAAATATATACAATTATCTTTCATATTTTTTATTTTTAAATATTACCTATTAAATTTTTTAAAAAAAAACAAAAAACTTATAGCTTACCGCTTTTTATAATTTTGAAGACCTTTTTAATAGAATCCTGAGTTAAATTTTGTTTTCAAAAATAATATATTGTGGTATTTATTGTGAAATGGATTGAGAAATTAATTACAGACATTCTGAAAATTGTCAAGATGGGTATCGATCGAAAGAAATAAAATGAACGGTTGAAATTGAAGATATGCATGCAGACAGAATCCCAAATTGGAAGCTTTCAGGCTGATAATTCAAAGTCAAAGATTTGCTATATATATATATATAACAAAATGTTTGTTATATAAAAATATTTGTTATAATTTTTATGTATAATTTATATTTTATATGTACGGCCATTAAAATTAAAAAAAATAAATAAATTATAAATATATTGAGTTTAGTAAATAAATAGGATGGAAATATTTCCCCTTTTTATTTTTTAAATTTCATGGGTAGATTTAATTCCTTGTTGTCTCGAAAGTTTTAATCCCTACTAGCAGCTGATTCATAAAGTAGAGTTTGACAGTATTTACCCAAAAAAATAAAAAATTAAGATTAGAGAAATAAATTTTTGTGCCTTACCTCTTATATTTGTTATTTAAAGTTCATGAGATTATATATATTGAGATTTAATTTTTTAAAATTAAATTAGTTAAATAAAAATTGGGTAACTGAATAAAAGGTTTATGGGTGCGATTAAATAAAAATTCAAATCATAACCATACTAATCAAATTAGAATGCAAATAAGTAAGTTAAAAAAAAAGGTTTATGGATAACAAGCTTATGTATTATTTGTATATTGTCATTAGGAATAGGTTATCTCAATAATAAGCTTTAAAATCTTTTAATTCATACTTGAGTGGTGTTGTGATATTTGTATATGAACAGGTATTTTTAAAAAATTGATAAAAAAAATTAAATAATTAAGATAAAAACGGTAATATCAAAATTTATAGAATATTACAAAGATGATTCAGTAACTATTCTAATATTTAATTTGTTTAACGAGATTATTGTTTAATTATTTTTTCATAATTATCAAACTAATTCGTTATCTAAGTATTTACATAGCTCTCGTAATGATCTTTAGTAAATAATCTTTTAAAATAAATAGTTATAACTCGTTGGCATAATGAGCCACGTTATTATAAAAGACTGTCTAATAAAACTATTTAAATGGTTTGTTTCAATAGTTTCTAAGTGGCACGTGCAACTGTTGGTGACCTTATTGGCTTTAATCAATGAAAGGTTTGGCTGAATTGTTAAAATTGATGATCTATCTATTTATCAGTATATCTCATCTAGCAGCACTGTTCTTTGATTAAGTCGGTTTCTAACTATCTATTTTTTGTTGACTTGCCCTTTTTAGATAAGCAGTGATCTAGAGTTTGTTTTATAACTAGACATTTGTTCTGAATAATCTGTATTCTGATCTTTTGACAATTCATATGTTCTTATAGAATGATCTTCTGCTACCCCGAACTACGATGATATTTAAATTCTAATGTTCGTACCGAAATCTATCCATTATGGCAACGGGCTCATCAAAGATCATAT
Organism: Nepenthes gracilis; assembly: GCA_033239525.1. NCBI lineage: Eukaryota > Viridiplantae > Streptophyta > Magnoliopsida > Caryophyllales > Nepenthaceae > Nepenthes > Nepenthes gracilis. Next base: position 2,642,549 of record BSYO01000001.1, read on the forward strand.
CTTGATCAAATGTCACCGTACAATGCATTATTATTTGACCATTGGATCGTGACGGCGATGCTTAATCAATGGTGGGTGTGATAGTTGTATGTAATATTTGATGACATGCTGTATTCTGTCTTCTTGTTCTCTAGATGCTGACCTCCACTATCAATGACAAGGGGGGGAATAGAATCCAATCTTCGGTCGGTCCATGAAAATCCACTGGGCCATATAATTGAGGCATCCTTTCTCCATCTCAAAAGTTCACCCTAACGTGGCTGCAACCAGTCACACTAGTGCTAAAACCTAAGATTTTTTATTTATTTATAAATCTCAGATTTTGATTGTCCTTTTCTAAGAAAGATATTGAGCTCCATACAAATCCACAGTAACTTGAAATGTTTGATAGTTATCAGATTGAAAAAAAAAGAAGTATTCATTTAAGTCTCTTTTTTATAATGGGATTTTTTTATCTGTATAGTTGACATTCAAATGAGCTTTTTTTCCCTCTTCAATATTCTTATTCCCCACTCTTATCTAGCTACTTGAAAGATTTAGATGGCAAAAAGTCAAGATACTGATCGATTATTGTCTCTTTTTTTTTTGGATTTATTTTAGCTGGTTATAACTATTCTGCTTTCAAATGAAATCAAAATTTACTGTAAAAAAGTATTTATAAGTAGTCGACTGTCATCTGAGTTGGAATAAAATGATCAATTTTATGATTATAATTATCAATTTTATCTATACAGATGAAGTGACTATATATATATATATATATATATATTTGATATATGATTAAAAATTTTATTGCTTACATAACCTTATAATTATTTATTATAATTAAATTAAATAAATGAGATCAGTTATATAAATATGTTTTTGTCAGTTTATAGCATAACTATTAAAACCAAACAACTCAGTTGATGGTGGTAATGGCGGGCCCTCTCAAAAAATTAGAAATTAGAAATTAAAAAATTAGAAAACAGTGACAATCTTAAACATTAATTTGGTTTTATCATTTTAAATTAAATTTTGTATTCCAAAATTTTTCGGTTTATTTAATATCTATTGCCGAACAAAGTAGCCCCGCGCGTGTTGTCCACTCCGATGCCGCTAGCGTAGACTACACAGATAGTGATAGCGACTGCTTAGTTGCGGCTAGTCATTCCACTTGTTGAAAAAGTCCTGCCCGCACTTAGCCTCACTTTAGGAGATCACTTTATTGGCTTTTTTAGAATGCAATTACTTAATATAAAATATTTTAAAAATAAAAAATATATATACAAATAAAGAAATTCAATAATATTATTATTGTTAATTTTTTTCACGGGAATGACTATGCCTCAATTTTATTGTCAATATGGTTTCCATTCGAAACCTCAATTTTATTGTCATAATCGGGATGCGTCTTGTGATCCGACTTCGAACGAATCTTGATTTCTTCCTATGGTTTTGAACTCCCTCCGTTTCATCGAAGACAAATCCCCGCACACCACTAAACAAACGAGAGGTCAGCGTCAACGGCGGGATGTAATCCCACCGTAAACACTCCGACGCTCAAGTCAGTAAACCAGCCTTCAAAGGAAGGAACTGAAAAGTGAGAGAAAGTAATGAGCGAAGGGAATGAAGTGTCTTGTTCCAGATGTCAGAAAGGCGCAGGTCCTTTCTCGTATCTGGATGGTGGGAAGGCAGAAAACGTGTGTAAAGACCCGTTCGTTGCCTTGGAGTTGGGTTGTGTTTGAGTGTTTGAGAGTTTGACTGCTGGGAACCAGAGCTTATTTTTCAGAACACTTAGGATTTTCTGTCTCAGTCTAAGCTCGAAGAAAGAGAGAGAGTCTGTTAGTCTGCCAGCGTTCAAGAGAGCGTCCCATGGATGCTGGACCCAGGGCCTCTTTTATGACGAAGATGGTGATCTTCCCTCTTTGGAAGGAATCATCCCCATCGTGATCTGTGGCCGGCCTTCCTTCTGGAGGCTCGTGCTTGTTGCCTCCACCGTGGTGGATTGTTTCTTGTGAGAGATACCAACCACTTTCCAAGTTAGCCTCCTTCCTTACCGTTGAGGTTCCTGGCCGGGTAAGGAGTTGGAAGGATCTCGGCGCCTTCCTTATTTGAAGGGCGCCAATCTTGGCCGATGTTCCCTTGAGATCATGGAATATCCTTGGAAGATTGTGGCTGGCCTTGTTGTGATGGATGGGTCTAAACGGGTCGGCCCGCCTGCTGCTGGAAGGCTTTTCGGGCCCATGTATAAAGCGTGGGCCAACGCCTCGGGTTGGACTGGCCCACGTCGCGTCCGGCCGCCCTCATGGAAGGCGCCCGCCGTTGGCCTCCATTGGGCTATGGGCCTGAGTCGGGCCATTCATCGTAGAAGGGCCTCGTTTGGGCCCGGTATGTAGGAAGCGACGATCACGTCCGTATTGACTGTCGGCTTGTTGGCGCCGCCGTGTGGAACGAAGAGAGCGGCGGCGCCAATCGATGGGGGTCAGGCCCGAATAGAATAGGCCCACATTATTGCAAAAGCCTCTAAAGGCCCAACAAATCGGCCAATCTTTGGTTGACCGTTTGGCAAGCAAACCGGGCCTGACGGCCAACGCTAACGCTGACCGCCCTCGCCTCCTGGGCCTGGGCCTATCATCTTACTGGGCCGTTAGAAACGTTGACCGGCCTTAATGGGCTTCCGTTGACTTTTCTTTGAGCCAACCCATTATTGGTGTACCCATCACTAGCCCCCCATGCTGGTGGTCAGATTTCTGGCCTCCAGTATGTTCATGATGGATGCCCTTCCTTGCTTTGAGAATTCTGTGGAAACCCATAAAAAGCGTGAAGGAAGGCTTGACCAGAGCCGTTGACCGTCTTGGAAAATGCCGGAGTTCCAGAATTGTTGACCGTCCTGGTCAATTTCGGAGTTCCAGAATTGTTGACCGTCTTGGAAAATGCCGGAGTTCCGTAATTGTTGACCCGTCTGGTCCATTCCGAGTTCGTAATTGTTGACCGCCCTCGCCAATCTCGAAATGATTTCCGATTTTTTTTGGGACGGCCAGGCAGAGAGTGGCACGTGTCCTCATTTGGTTGGAAAGAGATCCGGGTAATTAATACATCAGGGATCCGTCCTTTGGCAGAGCCAAATGGGGTGGCGACACGTGATAATTTTGACGGTGCCATTAATGAGGGGTTTCCGTGCGGTTGTCCCGTCGTTTGGCTGGGCCAAATGAGGAGGTGACGCGTGGCATTACTGATGGCGTCCCTTGCAAGCTTGGCGGTTAAGTTTCCCTTCCGTTTTTTGAAATCGGTTGTGCCTCCTTCGTCTTCCTTGCTTCCATTTTGCGGACAAACCTCTAAAGAAAACCCTAGAACCTTTTCGATCATGGCTTCCGTCACGGAAATCTCATCTGACTTGAGGGAGAGTGATATTAAGGCCTTGTGCGTTGAATTCAACATTCCGAAGGAGATGGCCTGGAGGGTTCCAGGAGCAGGTGAAATAGCCCCTCACCCACCGAAAGGCTACATCACCGTCTACGAGGCCCACCTGAGGAGCGGGCTCCGCCCGCCTTTCCGGGAGGAGCTGGAGTCGATCGTAGTGGCCCTAGGGGTTCCCATCGCCCAGCTTCATGCCAACGCTGTGAGGTATATTTGTTCTTTATGCATTTTTGCCCGGAAGCTCAAACAAAGGTTTAGGATGTCCGGTCTTAAGGTCATATTTAAGGTGACCCAGGGGGCAGAGTGGATCTCACTCAGCCCCCGTGCGGGGATAAAGATAAACAAGGCTATTTACGATTCCCTGAAGAACTGGAAGAACCGGTTCTTCTTCGTGAAAGTGGGAGAGGAATGCCCTATCGCGAAGGAACGGGGCGAAGTCCCAGAGGTGCATCTTGGCGCACCGTCTGCGGCGGAGGCTGCCGCGTATGCATGGCTGACCTCGGCCATACAGAAGAATCCCGACGAATTTAGAAGGGATTTCTTGGTTTCCCGGGAGGAGACCAGGAAGGTTGAATGGGGCCCACCATCACCGGTCCAGAAGCCAAACCCTCCAGTTACAACGTCCAAGCCTGGCGACTCGAGGAAGTTGCTCATCCGCCCAGTGTCTTCGGAGGAAGCCGCCGCGAGGGTGACTGCCACGCCCTCATCTTCCTCCTCTCAGATTGACCTTGTGGCTGCCGGTATTTGCGGTGGTCCCGGCAGCACTTCCGGTGCGGAGGGGTCCGTTGAGGACCGGCCGGCGGATGCCGGAGGAGTTATTTTGGCCCAACCTGCGGTGAAGGTGGTTCCAGCGCGCCCGGGATGGGATCGGGCCGGAGCTGGGCCACGACGCGCGCCGAAGGCTCGCGGAGTTTACATTGTGGAGCCGCCGATGAGGGCTGATCCTCCAAAAGAGCTGTCCCAAGGGCAATGCCGGGAAGAAAAAACCCGCCACGACTACTCCAGTGGCTTGGGGGAGAGCGACCGCCGCCGCGCCGACGATGATGAGTTTTTGGACCGCCTCTTGGATGAGGCAGCGGCAGATTTGGTGCAAGAGGGTGCCCCTGGCTCAACACCTCCGGTCCCACCGGCAGCTGGGTTTGGGCCGGGGCTGGAGTCCAGACCCGTGAGGTCTCACTGGAAGACCTACGAGGTATAACCTCTGCAGCTACTTCCTTGTATTTTTCCTTATGTTCATAAGCTCACACTTTGCTTTGGTCCTCAGCCAACAAGAAGAGTGGCCTCGCCTGTCTCCTGGAAATAGAAAAGGCGTGATCGCATTATTGCGAAACGAGAGGCTGAGATAGCCTGGCTAGACGCCAAACTGGCCGCCTCAGGAGGAGAGCTACGCGAGCAGACAGCCGCTCTTGAGGCTGTCGTGGCGGACTTAGAGACAGAGATCGCTGCGCTGAGGGCGGAGGTCGCCCGATCAAAGGAAGAGGAAGGTCGGCTTAAGACGGACAACAAACGTCTTTCGGATAGAGTCGCTGCCGTAGAGAGCGAGTTAGATACTCGGATGAGCCTTCACGAGGTTGGGGGCGCACTGCATGCCCGGCTGTTGGAGGGGCTCAATATTGGACGTCGCGTCGCGCGGTTGGTTGTTCCTGACTTCCCTGTAGAGCTTATAAATCAAAGGAATCGCGCGGCGCTGCGCAAGGAAGACCTGCAGGGAGAGCCCCAAGACAGCCAGGGTGGTCCGCCAGCCTCGTAGCCTTTTGTACTTTCCCTCTTTTGTTTTTTGGATCGTATGTAAATTGTAACACATCTTGTGAGCAATGAAATGGAAGATTTTTTAATTCAGCGTCCATTGTCTTTTATTGCTTCGTGTTTGTTTGTGTCGTTGCATTGGGCGGCCAACTTAGTTAGCCGGCGACCGTTGCTTGGTTGCTTAAGGTGCTGAGCCCCCAGGCTTGGCAAGTGGTTGTGGTAACCAATCTTGCGATGCTGCCCAAGCGGGAACTTGGGCGGTTGGTGTCAGAGAAGGAGCACTTCTCGTTATTGTTTAATTACGCCATCCCTTCTTAGAAAAGGTTGGTGCGTGGCGTGGCCAACCTGGTTGGCGGGCTGCCTAAGGAGTAGGTCCTTAGGCTGAGCAGGTGGTTGTGAGAACCAGCCTGGTGGCGCCGTTCAAGCGAAGACTTGGGCTGCCAATACTGGAGAAGAAACGCTTCTCCCTTCGACCGCCGCTGATCGACGTTGCTCCCCCGAAAAGAGGTCGTCGCGTGTGCCATTCTTGCCCCCTAAGGTTTTCGGACCAAGCTATGGGCCACTGGATGACCAAGGTTTAGTAGGACCGCTATTGGGCCGCTCGGACGGCCGAGGTTTCTGCATCACTAATGGGCCACCCGGATGACCAGTGGTTTAGTACGACCGCTATTGGGCCGCTCGGATGACCGAGGTTTCGTGCATTAACGGGGCCACCTGGATGACCAGGGTTTCGGACCGCTCATGGGCCACTTGGATGACCAAGGTTTGCACTCCCATGGGCCACTTGGATGACCAAGGTTTCGCACCGCTCACGGGCCACCCGGATGACTGTGGTTTTAGGCCACTTTCGCCACCTAGATGACTAGGGTTTAACGAGAGGGTGAAGACCTCCCGACTTAGGGGCAAGGCCGGATGGATAAACTCTCAAGGCAAACTCGACCATAGGTCCTAGAGTTCTACATGCTAAGTAAACTCTCATTTTTAAGCCATGAGACTTATAACAAACGCTCTTCTTTGAGAGTCACGGCTGCAGTAGGAGCCAGTTAGATACCTGGAAGGAGCCTTCACGAGGTTGGGAGGGGCCTTGCTTGCATGCCGGCTGTTGGAGGGCTCGATATTGGAGCGTCAGCGTCGCGCGGTTTGTCTGACTCTGACTTCAGAGCTTATAAATCAAAGGAATCGCGCGGCTGAGAGAAGACCCCTGCGAGGAGATCTGAGACGGCCCGGGGTGGTCGCTTGACCTCGTAGCCTTTTTGTACTTTCCTCTTTTGTTTTTGGATCGTATAAATCAGAATTGTAACACATCTTGTGAGCAATGAAATGGAAGATTTTTAATTCAGCGTCCATTGTCTTTTATTGCTTCGTGTTTGTTTGTGTCGTTGCATTGGGCGCCCGAAACTTAGTTAGTGGCGGCCGTTTCTTGGTTGCTTGGAGGTCTTTGAGCCCCAGGGTTGGCAAATGGTTGTAGTAACCAATCTTGCGATCTTAAGCGGGAACTTAGGCGGTTGGTGTCGAGAAAGGAGCACTTCGTTATTGTTTAATTACGCCATCCCTTCTTAGAAAAGGTTGGTGCGTGGCGTGAACTGGGCTGGTTGGCGGCCGCTTTAAGGAGTAGGTCTTAAGTCGGCGAGGTGGTTGTGAGAACCCAGGCTGGTGGCGCCCTCGATTGGCGAAGACTTGGGCTGCCATACTGGAGAAGAAACGCTCCCTTCGGCTTGCCGTAATTGTTGGTAGTTGCTGCTCCCAGAAAAGAGGTCGGTCGCGTGTGCCCGTTTCTTGCCTAAAGGTTTTCGAGACCGCTATGGGCCACTTGGATGACCAAGGTTTAGTAGGACCATTATTGGGGCCGCTCGGATGACCGAGGCCTTGGGCACAATGGCCACCGGATGACCAGGGTTTAAATGCGACCAGCTATTGGGCCCGGATGGCCAAGGTTTGGCAGTCTAATGGGCCACTGGATGACCGAGGAGTTTGGACAGCCGCTCGCCATGGCCACTTGATGACCAGGTTTGGCCCAGCTCATGGGCCACTTGGATGACGGAGGTTTTGGGCCGCTCATGGGCCACCCTGGATGACCCCGGGTTTTAGGCCACTTTCGGCCACCTAGATGACTAGGGTTTGAGAGGTGAAGACCCTCCCACTTAGGGGCGATCTAGGCGGGATGGATACACCAAGGCAAACTCGGTTCATAGGTCCTAGAGTTCTACATGCTAAGTAAACTCTCATTTTTTCAAAGTGAAAACAAGCACACGAATGAATGCACAGGATTAAGTAAAGGCGTACCTGGGTTCCCTATTGGAAGTAGCGTTTTAGGTGGGTAGCGTTCCACGTTCGCGGGACCAACTTTCCGTCCTGGTTCCGGAGTTTGTATGCTCCATTGCTCAGGATGGCGGAGACAAGAAAAGGTCCCTCCCGGTTGGGAGAGAGTTTGTTTAGTGGGCCGGCTTGCTGTGGCCTCGATGCCTCGCGGGATTAAGTCCCAACGTCAGTGCAAGGCTTTACCCTCTTATTGTAGTATCGGGCAATTCGGTGTTGATACGGCTGTGTCCGTACTCGCGGCATCACGGGCTTCCTCTAGTAAGTCCAATGCTCCCATTTTACGGGAGTTGGTACGTAGGTCGAAAGACTCACCCCCGAGGCAGGGCCCGATTTCAATAGAATCACCGCTTCGATCCCCGTGAACATAGGCCGAAGGGTGTCTCTCAGCGTTAGTTCCGCCCAGGGTTGTACGATAAGACCGAGAGGACGGATGGGAGCTCGTCGGCCCAGGAGCCCCCGTCTTCCAACTTAGTCTTTGGCTCCCGTGGAGTAACGTGCGGTTCGTGACCTCCACTGTCCCCGTGCTCTCGGGGTATCTTCGGAAGTGTGGATCGAAGCTTGATTCAAGGCCGTCAATACTTGGTGAAGCGTTTCCCAGAAAATTGGGTCCGTTGCGCCGGTTACCACGACCTCCTGGGGCCGCCGAATCTGCCGACGATGCTCGCGAAGGAACTCTAGAGCATTGTGTTTTGTGATTTTTTTGACGGGAAGCATCGACCCACTTGGTGAAGTAGTCGATGCAGCTATGATGAATTTTCTTTTGTCCGTGGCAATGGAAAATGGTGAGAATGTCAAGCCCCCATTGCGCGAAGGGCCCCAGGGGCTGGAGGGGACTTCAATCGGCGGACGGCGGTGATGGAGGTTGGCATCAAGTGGCGGCTCTCATTTCTTAACAAATTCCGGTGCGTCCTTTTTCATTGAGGGCGGTGGTAGCCTGCCGCATAATTTTGAAGGCTAGGTTCTTCCCGCCTTACGTGTGATCCACAGATCCAGGTGAACCTCGCCCGGTAGCGTGTCGGCCTCCTCGGGAGATAGGCAGTGGAGGTGCAGAGTTGAGTACTGCGACGATACAACCATCAACTATGGTGTACCCGACCAGCTATCTTTGACTGTGGCCCTTCCGGTGTCCTCGGAAGTGATCCGTTCGGCCAAGTATTTAAGGTAAGGAGTCGTCCAGGTTTTTCGTCTCGAAAATGCGCATGGCCTCTGTTTCTCATCTTAGGAGCGCTCAAGATATCCGCGTGTCCCTCGAATACGTACTCGGATTCTCGGCGGCGGTGCCTGCTGCGGCCTCGCCTTCGATTTTCGGTTCGAGGGACGTGAACCGAGGTCGGCTTGTGTCGAAGCCTGGATGGTCTCCTTGGCCTTCGCCGTCGCATGACCGGGGAAGGGTTGTTCGCCTCGTCCCCATTGACTGGTTGGCGATTAACTCGGAGTCGGCTTTGTCAACTGCCAGACCTCTTGGCGGAGCACTCCTTTAACCGCAAGCCGGCTAGTAGGGTTTCGTTGGCAACGTTGTTGGTGTTTGGGAAATCGAGTTTTAGGGTACTTGATCTCGAACCCATGTCGGTCGTTAGGATCACCGCCCGGGTGCGGCTGTCGTGGGACGATCAGTCCACGTGGAGTGTCCATTGCGGGGCCCTCACCGGGCCGTTTCTTTGTTTTTACGTAGGTTGCTCCTTGTAAATTGGGGTCTTGATTTCCCTTACGGCGCTTCAGTCTTGGTTGAGTGGCGGCCAAAGCGGTGGAAGTCACAATAGATTGATTTTTGAGTCCTTCTTCGGCGTTTTTGGCCACTTCAAAAACTTTTCCCCGCGGATTTGCATCAGGACATTAGAGCGTGTGTCCGTCAGGGGTGTGAAGGTGGTGGGTCCATAGTCCTGCGTTCGAGGGGCCCGGTCAGTCATTGTTTAAGGCGGGATGCTCTCAAAGAAAACTTTTTCTTTCCTTCTCCAGGAACCGGCCGAGGTTGATCCCCCTCGTTGGCCTTCTCTGCCCGGCGTAGGCCACAGTAATGGATTAGCCTCGCAATGTCTGGGATATGCAGGAGATTCTTATGGGCCGGATGCTTGAAGAAATCTCCATAAGTCGTAGCCCAGAGATGAAGCGCAGTAACTTCTCTCTCCTAAATCCACGGAATCATTCGCCTCGGCCACGAAGGCGATCCGAGAAAGCGTCGGGGTTCTCTCCGGTTTACGCTTTATGTGGGAGAGGTGCCACTACTGTTTTCTCTTTGGGCCGGCTCGACGCGTCTTGAGCCAGGAAGAGGTCCGTGAGTTCACGGAAATTGCTATATGAGATCACGAAGGAGGTGGTGAAACCGAGATCACAGCGTCCCTTCAATGTCGGTGGAAAGCGGCGCACATCGGCGATCTTCTAGCCCTTGTAGACTCGAGATGGGTGCGGAAGTGATCCGGTGTGGTCAACCTGATCACCGCCCCCATCATCTGAAGCCGAGGCGGCATCTTAAACTTGGACGCGGTGGGCGGTTCGAGATCTCGCGGTGAAGGGTGACTTGTCCCAAGTCAATGGCGCTCTCGTCATTCTGGAACACGTGGTTCCAGATTTGGTCCACTCGTGGAGTCCGCACGAGTGGCGTTTCTGAATCTCTTGGAGTTGAGGGAAATTTCTAACTCCCGCAGTTCGTTCAATGCGTACGGCCGCCGCCCCCTGTGATTGATCTGGCGATCTGAGACTCGCTCTGGGTATGCGGTCTCTTCGCCCGAGAGTATCTGGATTTCTCGTTCGGGCTCTGTCGGGGAAGTGCTCCCGGAGCGTTCCATTGGCCTCGTTACGGCCGGGGACGTGGGAGGATCTTTGGAGCCAAATTGTGCGCGATTTTCCCGGCCTCTTGGCAGCTTCTTCTTCCTCTGCCACCTTTCTTGGTGGCGGAGCGGGAATCACCGGTGGTGGAAGCTGCTTGTTGTTGTTGCTCCTTACTCTCTGCGATTGAAGTAGGCGATTGTTGGCACATCTGCTCCACCGATTCTTTGGATGTAGGGCGGTGGAGCTCATGCCAAAGCTTAGACGGGTGACCAAGGCATCACATGCATGGCCTGGTCGGGGGCAGTGTCTCTAGCGGGAGGTCGCTAGCACTGCGCTCTCGTGTTTACCATTGTTGCGGAAGGTGTGAGAGAGAGTTTTCTTGATTTCTTGGTGGTAGGCTTTTCGTAAGCGCTTCCTTGCGGTGGCGCCAATGATGCGTGCACTGATCCGGCTGAAGCGAATTCGGGTTTCTTCGGATGGTTTGAACCGCCCGTTCACCGAGTAAAAATCTGCGCACACCACTAAACAAACGGAGGTCGGGCGTCGCGGCGGGATGTAATCCCACTGTAAACACTCCGGCCTTCCAGTCGAAAACCCGCTTGGAAGGAATCAAAAGTGAGAGAAAGTAATGAGCGAAGGGAATGAAGTGTCTTGTTCAGGATGTCGAAAAGGCGCAGTCCTTTCGTATCTGGATGGTGGGAAGGCGACGTGTGTAAAGACCGCTTCATTGCCTTGGAGTTAGGTTGTGTTTTTGAGTGTTTGAGAGTTTGGCTCTTTGGGAACGGCTTATTTTTCAACACTTGGATTTTACGTCTGGCCTCAAGCTTGAAAGAGAGAGAGAGAGTCCACACCACCAATGCAGTCGGAGAGCGTCCATTGGATCTTGGACCGACCCTCTTTTATGGCGAAGATGGTGATCTTCCCTCTTTGGAAGGAATCATCCCCATCGTGATCTGTGGCCGGCCTTCCTTCTGGAGGCTGGTGCTTGTTGCCCAATTGTGGTGGATTGTTTCCTTGTGAGACAGTCAACCACTTTCCAAGTTAGCCTCCTTCCTTACCGTTGAGGTTCCTTGGCTGGCAAGGAGTTGGAAGGATCTGGCGCCTTCCTTATTTGAAGGGCGCCAATCTTGCTGATGTTCCCTTTGAGATCATGGAATATCCTTGGAAGATTGTGGCTGGCCTTGTTGTGACTGATGGGCCTAAACGGGTCGGGCCGTTCTTGTTGGAAGGCTTTGGGGCCCATCGTGCAAAGCGTGGGCGGTCGACCACAGGTTGGCCGCCCACGTGCGTGTTAGCGCCCTCATGGAAGGCGTCACGCCGGTGGCCTCCATTTTGGGCTATGGGCCTCGGTGAGTCGTGCCCATTCTTTGTAGAAGGGCCTCGTTTGGAGGAGGTATGTAGGAAGCGAGGCGGTCAATGTCGCATGTGCCGTCGGCTTGTTACCTTCGCCCGTGTGGAGCAGAAGAGGCTGACAAGCCAATGGGTGAGGCCCCTGGGCTGAATAGAATAGGCGCATTATTGCAAAGCTCTAAAGGCCAATAACCAAGCCAATCTTTGGTTGACGTTTGAGCAAACAGTTATGCTGACCAGTCAACGCCAACATTGGCCGTCGCCCCGCCTCCCGGTCTGTATATTATCTTTATTAGGCCGTTAGAACGTTGATCGGCGGCAATGGGTTTCCGCTTGACTTTTTTTCAGTGACCCATTATTGGTGTACCCATCAATAATAAATTAATTTTAATTACTTATTTAATTTAACCATAATTAATTTATTCATATGATAAAACTTATAAATAAATAAATTTTATTATTATTAATTATTGATATAATATTATAATATTAATATATCATTAACTTATAATTTAAGCCACATTTAACAATAATTACACCGATATAATATGCTCTATTATGTATAAGTTGTTAGAAAATAACAAGTGAAATTTAAAAGAGCTATCGCATACTTAATTTTGAAGGTAAGCTACATTAGAGCGTTTTATGCAATTGGCGTATTCTCATGCCATGTATATTATCAGATCACCGTCGGGTTGTGAGTTGTCGGTTCAAAGTCAGTTTTATCCCATCCTCCGCCGCTCTAGCCTGTCAAGCTCTTTCTGGCCGCCATGAGCTCGCTTCACGCTCCAAACGCAAAAAACAAAAAGAGGTCGGGCGGCGAAATCTAAGGGGAGTCTAAGGAGTTCTAGTTTAGGTTAGTAAGTCCAGGTTAGCCACCTGGCGTCTGTTTGTTGATTTTTATAGTCAAGGTAACCCTTCCCCCTACCGTCGAGCGCAAGTGTTTTTCTCGATTATCGTGGGTATCGAGTTTTCACTTCGTCACCAAAATCGTGTCTTTTTTATTTTTGCTCATCGCTATATATATTGTGCATGATTGTTAGTCTCATTTGTATCTAGTATTAAACATCTTTTACGTGTATTAGATATTTATTATTTATTTTACTGCTTCCACTATACTTTTAATGGGGTCAAAATTTATTTGTTCACGTTAGCACAAAATGTGCTTTTTCAGTAACCCTTGAATCATATATTTTTTTCAATTGCTAGAATGTTATATTATATTTATGAACTTAAATAATAATAATAAATGGATATTGTGTAAATCATGAACGAGGATGGGGCCGGGAGACCTGCACCGGGGAGTAGAATTTTTACTCTATAAATATTTTTTGTGTTCAAATTTTACAAAAAAAATAACTACAAAATTATTATTTATGAGGCAAAATCCTGCTCTACGGTGCAAGATTTGAATTTTCTGAAATGTTGTATAAAAGTATAAACTCCTAGTGTTTTCAATGTATAAGCTCGGGTGTCAAAAAATTTATATTTAAATAAGTATTTTTTGAGTATTTTTATGTAAAAATGGGTATTCAAAAAAGTTAATAATCATTTAAATACTCTAACTGTTGAAGCACCCGATACTATTTTTATATATAGAGAGGCTCTGGTCTTATATTATAGTGGTTTAATGGCACAATTTGCATGAATAATTGAGTAAAATGTTTACTTAAAAATCATTCGTCATTAAATATTCCATGGTAACTGAGCAATTTTATTACACATTATTTATTATTTATAAATACTATTGATATGTACATGCAGTATTCGGTATTATTATAACATCAAAATCTATACTATTATTTTCAAGAGCGTGTGTTTAAAGAACATTTTTGAATAATTAACCATATAGATTATGGCACATCAATTGGTCAATCTCTTCAATAAAATTTACCCATTCTGATTATTTGTCAATTCGGTCTAGATCATCTATAAGATATTTCGACACGGCAATTAGCTTGACTTTTTTTGTTTGATGTGCGTTGTTCAAATAAGGCAATTTAATACCTCGCCATCACGGGTGCCCGTGTACAGGGATTTTTTTGGAATATATTCGATCTAAATTTTTATTGTCTATTGTTAGAACAGCGAGATTAGATGTACACCACGTTACTTAGCGGACATTACAATAAAAAATATCATCTCCAACATATATTTTATCTTATATGTTTTCATAATTATTTAATAGTATAATAAAATATTACAAGCTTAATATTGTTAACATAGCTTTTTCGACAGAGTTACCCTTTCGCAGCAGGAAGGGTGACGACAAATAAAGTGAGCTGACGTGGATTATTGGGATTGGAGGTGGCCTCAACTCAACTCCCCTGTCACCATCGGAACACATTTTCCGGTAGATATGGAAAGATTTCAGATAATACAATATGGACTTTTTTTTTTCTTTTTATAGACGGATGTCGACGGTCCACGTTTAGATTAATATACTTTAAATTTAATTATCAAAGTTGCATTTGGACTGTCATTTTCAAAAAAAAAATAAAAAAATAAAATTATATGAATTTATCTGTGTATTAGAATTGTAGGATAACTTTGAGGACTGAAAAGGGCTACCCACCGTTATTAGGTCAAGATTATACATTTGATTATTAAAATAAAATAGATATAAATATAAATACATTTGATTAAACATATAACCAGATAATATCTCAATATAAATATTATAATTTTTAAATATTTTTATATTTAAAATATTTTTATATAAATATAAATTTTTTTAAAAAATACAAATAAAATAAAATAACTCATATTTTATCCTGAATCGGCTCAATTTATACTGTGGACAAGCATGATTATATTTTTCAGACACAGATGATCGGACGGCTTTCGGAGCAACTTATCGTCACTAATTTTTATTAATATATTACTTCTCAGGTCCTATTGGAATAAATCAGTTATATAAATATATCATATTAATATATTATTTACATAAATATAAATATTTATAATTTATTATGTATTAAATTACTTTATTTTTTAAAAAGTTCGTCTATAGTTCACATTTACTCTTGGGGGTAAAATTAGCTTATTTTATAATATTTACATAAAAAATTTGATCTTTATAATATTTATGTATAGTTCTTCAACATATTTATAAAATTCGGTTAGGTTCATTTCGAAATATACTTTTGAAATATTTGGCTGCTTGTTTTTCTGTAATGGGATTTTTTTAGTCATATTTATATATTTACTCATAACAATAAATTTATATAAAAATAAATAAATAAATAAATATTTATATATTATCTAAAAATAATTTTAAATAACTAATAATATCTCCTAATTATTTATACTTTTTTTTTTAATATTTTGTCTCACGCTTCTCCATTAGATGAGTAGGTATGCTGTGAACCGGCTGGAACCGAGGCTATCAGTGAATTGGGGAAACTACATGATTGAGTAGGTCGTAGGTCATATTCAGAAGATGGGAAGTATTTATTTTATTTTGAAATTAACGTGGAGAATTTTTTATTTTTTATTTTTATTTTTATTAATTAATAATTTCGATTTTTAATTTCTGATAGGTTCAGCGCAAATACCGATATGACACAAAGTGGCCAAATGCTGCCACTTTTTTTTTTTCAAAATAACGTGTATAATATGAAATTTGTTTTTTTTTTTAATTAATTGACCTGGTTGTTATCTCAAATATCAAAATTAAATAACAACAAATTAAGAGTAAATATTTATTTTGTATTTTTATAAGTCTGACTCATATTAAAACTGATTCAACTCAATTAGTCTCAGGTTAAAATTAATATAATAGGTCTGGATTATTATGGATCGAATTGTCAATCGTCAAATTTAGGGTCTAGACATTGATCGATTGGCTTAGATTTGAAGACCTTAACAATAAGTTTAATAATCAAGTGATTTGGTAACCAAATGACTAAATTGTCAAATAAAAAAAAAAAAACGTGTCCAATTGTGGATTTCTTAGAAGCCGGCCAATAAAAGTGGATCACAAAAAATGGGACAAGAGAGATGAACCGTCAAGTCATATAGTTGATCCTCATACGTATCTAATTTTTTTATTCTATTAACGTTGACTTCTTGGCCGAGTAAATAACTAGTTCATAACAGTCAAAGTTAAATAGGCCATACTAGAGAAGGCTCCAAGTCGGTTATAATATTTTAATAAAACATTTGGGACGACTTACTAAATCTACATCTATATAATTTGATAGTTGAATTATGAAATTGAGAATATATTATCCAACACCACTAATTTAGCTAACAAGTTATTCAAAATTACCTACTGAATTCACGTCTATAATATATGATGATGATTGGATCATAAAATTACAAAGACATGGACCACCATAAAAACCCTAATCAACAAGCCATTTAGAACTATTCATTAAGTCGACATCAATAAACATAGTAGTTAAATTTTAAAATTTAAAAAGATATGATCTAAATCTGAATACTTGTCAATAAAATTGTCTAAATACTGTCCAATAAGTCATATTTATTGATGTAACAACTAATCCTAAAAGCACTAAATTATCAAAAAAATGCTAACTACTGAGTAACTGTCAGTAAGTCATTAAGAAAAAAAATAATTAGTTGTGCAAGAACTTTTCTGGCAATAGAATAGGGCCCGTATCCTTGACAAGTACAATACCCCTTAATTCAATAGTGGCATCTTCTTACAAATGACATACGACAATCTCATAATCATATAATCTTACAATCAATTAACTAGATATCCTAAAATATCAAATTACCAACTAATCTCTACAATCTCTAATATCAATATTGACCCTATAATACTTAGCATGCATCAAACAAAGCTTGCCCTCAAAAATATCCCATTCCCATAAAAAGGTTAGAAGTATATCATTTAGAAAATCCTCTCCTGTAAAATATATCGAAGCCTGGCGCATTGTTATCCAAAAATCGTAATTTGACTGGTGCTTTATTGAGTTGAGTATCGAATTATAAACTTAGGAGTTAGTCCCATCTTGCTGAGCTCTTTCATTTTAGCTGTAGTGCAAGTCCATGCTAAAATGATTCGAAAATTCATTCCAAAATCTCCTAAATTAGAATTTAAATTCTAAATATGTATCATATTTGAATAACATATTCTAATCTCCACTCCTGATTATATTTCACTTGATCATTATCTTAAAAATACTAGGGACGTTGAATTAGTGAAAGGATTACAATAAGCTGTACAACACCCTAAAATAAAATCATAACACAATGTATTCCTCATTTTTTTGATTGGTTATTGCTTATGCAATCACCTTCGAGTGGCAAGGGACCACCACGCTTTGAATAAATCTTTGCTATATTTTTACCAATCTTGCACCACTCACATTAGTCCCACATACTCATTCTCTATTGTTTTTTCTTATATTGTCGTGTTTGTATGGTGAATATTTATATTTTTAGAATTGGAAAAAAATACTTTATATATATATATTATTAGGTTTGGCTAAAATTTAAGCATATCCAAACCTATCGACCTCAAATTGAGATCAAGATGACAAGCCCTGGTTGCAAGGAACATGCAATCAGCTACCTGGTATAAAGACTAAACCTCCATTAATTAACTCATATTAAAAGGATTTAACGGTAGGCTTGACATTCAAGTGACTAAGTGACCAAATTGTTAAAATATTGAAAGAGTTAGAATGTGGCTGGTACAAGATGAGGCTCAATACTAATATAATTTTTAATAGATTGTTCGATACCACCAACTAATCTCACGTTTATGAACATAGTGGGTGGATAAAAAATCAGGGAGATATGGTATAAGTCCATAACTCTAATTAGCAAAGTGTTAAAAACAATTCATTAAATCCTTGTCGATGGAAGTGGTAGTTGGATTATAAAATTAAAGTGATATAACCCACTATCAGGAAACCTTTTTAAAACTAGCAACTAAACTCTCATTTATGAATATGATAGTTAGATTTTGTAATTAATAAAATATGATTGACTATAACAACTCTTGCCAGCAAATTGTTTGAATTATCCACTATGGCCATGTCTATAAACATGACAGGTGGATAATAAAATCAATGAGAGTCGCTCATCAAGTCATATTCACATATGTACTTGTAAATCCTAAAAATAATATATCTATATAAATAATTTGGCTACTAAGAAAATGTGAAAAGATCTTTAGAAGATAAACAATCAGTTACGAGAGAACAGTCAATTAACGCAAAATGGGCCATACATCCCCACAAATACAAAACCTTTTAAGATTGTAAAAATTTCTAATAATATTGTAATTATACGATTTAAGCAGTTAGAGATTAAAATATTTTACGATTTAAAACAAGTCGATCATAATGATCTCTGAGGTCTAATACCATATCACTCAGCTTGCACTAAAGAGCTTTAGAGCTTGCCATCAATGGCACCTCTATACCAAATATTTGTATACTATAACCCTTTAATCTTCTATCCTCTACTTTTTCTATCTCTAAATCAATTGTTAATATAAGATAGCCGATTTGAACATTAAAAAATAATTTTAAAAACTAGTCTCAATTTTTTAAAAAAATTTTACATCCTGATTTGTAATTTGTAAGATCTAAATTAAATAACTTAATATTTTGATTTAGAGGTTTGTTTGATCGAATTCATATTACAAATACAAATTAACTTTAAATTTTTATTAATTTATCTTGAATCATTATTATAATTTGTATTCTTACATACAATTCACATCTATTTGAAAAACTCATCATATTCTCTTAAATTAAAACCAAAATTTTAATTTGTATTGTTTGCCCAATATTGATATGTTATATTATACTCAGGCAAAATTCCATCTCACTCTTTCAACCAATGCCACTATTGCCATAGATAAAATTCACCTTTGTATGAAACAAAATCTAAATATATTTTAAACTTTCACTAAAAATCAAAGCTAAAATCAAAATCTATAATTTCATTATCAATTAGCCTATTGTCCAATTTTAAAATACATATTCGGAATAGATGATGCTTCTTTTTATTAAAAATATATATAATGTAAAAAAGTTTAAAATTGAAAAAATAAATTATTTAAATAATTTTTTTTACTGTTAAATTTGATAATTAGTATATATAAATATTATAAAAATTATTTAAAAGATACTATATATATTTTTTTTGTATAGAAGGCATGTAGAAACCTTTTCTATATAAATATTATAATTAAAAAAAAAAAAAAACTTTACACGTGATGTAGAAGGCAAGCGACGGTTGTGGGAAAAGTTGTGGTCCTCCATCTCAATTTGTTCGTCTGACGCGTGTCAGTGCCTTTTACGTTGATGGCTACTTGACCCGGAAGCTGCAGACACGCGCTTCAAATCGTGCGGGGTCAAAATTGTTGTGCCTGTCTCCATACAGTGCAGTGCGCGACTGCATATGGATGACGGAACCGAGAATATGTGGCGGTGATGGAATTATTCAATATCCTTAACAGTGTTATTTATTTAATGCCATATCAATTAATAAAAAAATATT
Source organism: Nepenthes gracilis (assembly GCA_033239525.1). NCBI lineage: Eukaryota > Viridiplantae > Streptophyta > Magnoliopsida > Caryophyllales > Nepenthaceae > Nepenthes > Nepenthes gracilis. The sequence goes on from BSYO01000001.1 coordinate 2,661,620, forward strand.
ATTAATCAAATTATAAAACGTATATATATCACATTTTCAAATGCCATTATTTACATATTTACTTTAACATATTCATATAAAATAAATATATTAATAGACCCTCGGATATTGTTGATTAATGCAAATGTCAACATGTTTATAATTATTATATATTTTTAAAAATTATAAAAAAATAAAGCTTAAGATTACTGATATGTCTCTAGATATAAATTATCAAATAAATTAAGGAGCCACCTTACTCAGGTATCCGATCGAAAAACAGATCCGATTTTCGTTACTTTGAATCTAAATCTTACACTTCATAGCAAACGAATAAAAAGTATAAAAAATAAAAACTTGCTAATCAATATATCTTTTAATACTCAAATTAATAATCTTTCTACACGTGAGAAAATAATATGAAAAAGTGAATGCGTAAATGCAAATAAAATGGGGATTGAGTGTGTTTTAGAGGGCTATACTTCCTAAGAAGCACTCGAATGGAAGAGCGGCTTTGAAAGTATTATACTTGTATGGAAGAATAGCTTTAGAAGTGTCTTACTCATATGGGAGAGTGGCTTTATGAAATATTGCACTTGTGTGGGAGAGTGCTTTTTGAAGTGTTATGCCTTATTTGCTTGTCTAAACTTTCATTCGTTTGAATATTTTAATTTTATGGGGGTGATACCGTATTTATAATTAAGGGTGCTGTTTAACTGGTGGACCGCTAATTTAATATATGGTCATTACGTCTCTATAATTATAAGAGAAATTACTTGGTAATCATCACATTCAATTGATAATAGTGCGGTACAATTTTTGATTGTTGTATCGAATTATTAATCACTTGAAATAGTCCATTGATTGTTTATTATTGTTGGACGGTTCGGGTAACACTTCATTAGTCAACCACAGTATTTTTTACTTTGTAGACTCAAAGAGTTTTTTATTGGGTTATCTCTATTTGGACATTTTTTACTTTTACATATTAGATTATAGATTGATTAATATATCACCGTATTTATTAATTATTAAATTATATTAACAATAATATTTTAAAATAATTAATTTAAAAGATAATATAAAATATAATATTGAAAATGATCCGGAGCCATCCTATTTATTATCACCACGTTATCGCATCACCACATTTAAGAAGAGAAAATCTTCACAAAATCTTTATAAATTTGACATTGATTTCATCCTCCTCTGATCCTCAACAGTGCCAATTTATGTCAATATCAGAATCCGATAAAATATATACATATATATATATATTATAATTATAAAAAAATGAGCAGGGCCTTCTGATATCTGACAGATCAATTAAATAAACTCAGAAAGTATCTACAACAACTGCTTTTCTTAAATGTTTCATAAATTATTAATGGAAAATAATAATTTTTAATTACCAGGCAAAATAAATAATAATTATTTTTTAAATAGGAAATGGCTTCAAAGAATAATTGTGTGATGATGCTGTTGAATAGTCTTTTCTTTCTTGATTTTAGTATTAAATACTCTCGTTCACTTCCTATAATATCTAGAAAGTCTTAATTATGAAGAAACTCTTATTCACTTGTAAGGTTGTAGCCTTTCTCCTCTTTATGTATAAACTTCTATTTATATTTAGCATCCGTGTTTAATTCATATTATAAATTTAGATTTTTTTATCATAAATTTTAGAGTAATTTTTTAAATATTTTAACTTAGATTATATATATTATAAATTAATATAAGAGTTTTTTAAAAAATAAATTTGCTTCCGATATTATTCTTCGACACATAAACTAACAATGCATCTCTCACACGGAGCTGGTGAGAGACAGAGAAAAATTATAAAAAATTGAATAATTAGACTCACAGGGAATACTTTAGAAAACAAATATTATCTAGGATGAGCTCTTAACCCCCTTGAACAAGATGAGTGTTGTAGGTGTTGGAATTTAATATTCGAATATATCCGACCTAGTGCAGTGGAACAAACCTGAGCATTCCCGTCAATCGTCATTCACCAAATTTGTAAGTCAAAGAAACAAACAATAGTTAATAATTTTTTAACGTGAAAAATCCTTTTCAATCAAGAAAAAATTTACGGGATAAATTTTAAATAAATCTATTATAAATAGTGCCCGTTGTAAGAACCTCATTCGAAATCTCTTCACTTCGAACCCAAGTAAAGAATAGTTTAATACAACAATTTCTCAACACACCTGACAATCCACAAGAGAAATATAATAAAAAAACAGTAACCAAATAAAAATACGTTTTTAGAATTATCTTCAAAAGACATACCTGACATTGGCAAAGAATAAAATTCAAATCAGACATTGACCGGATGCCAAAGTTCTTCCTGTTCTCTCTTCTTATCTCATCTCTTTGTGTGCGGCCCCCTTGTGGAGATAGATTTTGAAAAATATAATCCTAAAACTCGTGAGCCGTGTTTTATACTGTGTATTGGTGTTCGAGTGCCCGGCGAGTGCGGATCGAGTGCAATGGTCCTGGATTTCGTGCTCGAGCACGTAGCAAGCACGTCAAATTCGGAATCCACACCTCTTCTTTGTTCGAGCGTGATGGAGCGCTAATAATATTCCATTAATCTAAAATCGATGCTCGAACTCTACTCGAGTTCTCTCAAGCGCCCGACTTGATCTTGCCTCATAACCCTTCTTCGTGAGCGTGAACACTTTGATTCTTGCATGAATTTTGTATGAACATTCTATAAATTTTTATTTGTTAGGTTACTCACATGGAAGTGACAAAAAAAAAACCTAACAATAGGATTGGTATAAAACCTTAGGGGTCAGTATGATCAATATGATCTGATATGTTCATGAGTTTCTATCCCACAAAAAAGCCTAATCCTCATATTCTAAAATTATAAGATGCTCTTATTGTATTAAAAAAAAATAAATATTTATAGAAGTGCATGGCCAATTTTTTTTTTCAGAGTAGAGTTACAAACCACAATTCATACGTTGGGGTTATTAGCCATTGTGATCAATTATTACCATACAAATAAATGATCATGGGTTGTGGAAAAATACATCTGATTTTGAATCATAAAAACAGTAAATATTTATATTTCTGATGTGTCATCAACTAACATACAAAATTTCAATTGAGGATGGAGGGGTCAAATATATTGGGTTTGGTCACTCCATTGTGAATAACTCAACAAATGAATATGTCATCGGAAGATCGCACAGGACTTGTATAAAATTTGGAGTGTTATAAATTGGCTGCAGTAAATAACCAATGTGGCCGTTGACAGGGATAGGCAAATCTTGAAATGAAAAATTCAAAATGTTCACGCGTGCAACAAAGGATTGGAAGAGCAGTAATAATATTACTCTTAGGCCGACCAGCCAGAAAGCAGTAGGTCGGTCGGCTAGCCAGCATGAAGGGCGGCCAGCCAACAAGAAACCGGCCACAGCAAGTTGTGACGACCAAAAACACTAGTGACGGCCAAGGACACTTAGTGATGGCCGATGATAGCTTGTCCGAAAAGTTAGCAGTTAACTTTATATAGCAGTTAACTTTTCAGAGTTGGTAGGGCTTGCAAAACAAGTAATTGACCTGCAATGCATGCGCCTTTTATGTAGAGCATGCACCGTTTGAGGAAGCACAGAAACTGGTGAAGGCACAGAAAATGATAGAGTTGGTATGACAAATTATCTGAAAAATTAGGTTATGTGAACAGATGAAATTTGAAGTTGGTGTCATTATAAAAGTGTACCATGCGCTTAAGAAGATGTGCAGCAGTAGCAACGGTAGAATGTAGAAAGAGAGTAAAGCAGAATAAAGTACAGGAGGGAGCTCTTGTTATTCGCTGTCTATCGCCATACTTGTAAAATCAGTGAGCGAATAGTACCACCGATGAGAGAAATAAGAAAATAATAGAGAAATAAGATGGAATAAGAGTTTTCTTACTTTAAAATTTATTTTTTTTTGTTTTATCTCGGGTGACTTGTTGGCATTCTGTCTCGGGGGTTGTTTGTAACTAATTTTATATAGTGGATTTACTTTCGGAGTTTATCCCGTGATTTTTTCTTTGATTGAGAAGAGTTTTTCACGTTAAAAATTATTATATATTTTTGTATTTCTTATACTTATTAATTGATGGCTGATGATCAAATGGGGGTTTGGATTTTTTCGCTATGCCGGGCTGCCTGTATATTCAGGTGTCAAACCCTAACAAAATGTTTAATTTAGCAGCTCAGTCTCCCCTAGCTTACTCTTTATGTATGACCGTTATCTGTTTATTATCTTGACAACTATGTTTCGGCCTTAAAGTTTTCTATCACATGGTCACCCGGCCAGCCCGCTTGCTTACATCACCCAATCTGTTGTTGAAATCTACTCATTAAGGTCCTTTCAGATTGCATGCTCTCGGACGAGATATCTAGCAATTTCATACTGACAATTCGGATTCTTTATTTCATTTATGGTTTGGGCTGTACGGGTATGGATCATCTTAAATTTTTGCTGGATCCAACAGTTTTGAATGAAAAATTAGATTTTTATTTGAAAGCTGAGAGATCTCAATCGGTGGTATGAGACGGAAATGTCTCTTTTTCCGTAGAAAACGAAGACGATCGAGATGTTAATTGCTTCCTAAACACTTCATTACATTTTAAATTCGGCAATGCTGTTTTCTTAATTTACATCTTTGATGCATCATATTTGTTTATCAGTGCCTTCTCGTGTTATTATATTTTTAATAAATATTCATTTTAGAAAAAATATATAATAAAATTTAGCTTTATAGATACGAAAATATAATATAGATGGTGAAATCATACTAAAAAATAAAATAATAAATGATAATATTCGTAAATATTTACTAGTAACATCCTTAAAATATAAATTAATTATTGTCAGATACGATCTAAATACAAAATGTCCAATTCGGTTGAAACACGGGATTCATTAGTCTACAACCCAAAAACAGGAATCGATGATTAAGTCGAGCAGTCGAACGACTGAGAGACAAGAAGTATGAAAGATTAAGGTAATTAATGACCCTATAAAGTAAGAATAAGGTACTAAATCCTATCGAATTATTACATGTAACCAATGAATAATTAACCGTATTAAACATGACAATAACGGCCCAGTTAACGTCAAGTATTTGTTGTTGGATGGTTATAAAATATAATGTAAGATTACGCAACTATTACCACAATTGACAATTAATATAACGTAATAAATTTCGAATGGACGTATCGACTAGAGCAAAGTTATAAATATAGGCCTCCAATCATAAATGGGGGCAAGATAGAATCTGATATACAAATATCTATTACCTGTATAATCAAATAGAACACAGTCCTCCTAACCTACTCAATTTTGCATTCATCCCATTTCTTATTTTTTTGTTGTATCTTTTAACTTTTTTAAAAAAAATCGTTGACTTGAATATTATAAGGTATACCAAAAATATTATATTTTTTTAAAAAATATAAAATAATATAATAAAATCAATTCAAAAGATACTAGTACGGTATAAATCAAGACCAAATGAATATAAATCTAGAAACGGACCCCACCAACTAGGATGTAAAATTTTGTTATTATTTATGGTAAAAATTGGCAGATACATTCTTATAAATAGAAAAATATTTCGTTAAAAAGACGTCTGAAATATGATTAATATTCAAATGTTGAAAAAGTTGATTATGTAAACCGCTCTAACACGTTAACGCTCTGAATTGGTAGTGACAGTCTAGGCAATAAAAATTAGTAAGATTTAGGCGGCCGTAGAAGCCATATTAAAATTCAAAAATTTAATTTCGATTTATAATTTTTATAGGATTTTAAAATCGATTTTGATTCCGCTTTTACATGTCGGTAACTTCCCCTATTGCGGAACTAGATTAGATGAAATTAAAAGTCAAAATTTTACTTCTAATTAATATCTCAAAATTAACCAACATTTGTTATTAAGTAAATAGGAAATGAGAATTTGTTTGTGGCCCCCGAGAACTAATTTCAGATAATTATATTTATTTGCATTGTAATTTGTATTACGGTGATGTTAAATTTGTCGGGAGTAATAGCCGTCGACTTGGATAAATCATTAAGAAAAGATGAATAGCGACAATGACAAAATATAGTATACATGAAGACAATCACAAAATAAAGTAAAATATAAATTTTATGTAAAAATTATCTTCTAAATAAGAGAAAAAAAATCATAAAATTGAGTTCACAAATCTTCACAATGTAAAATTTGGTTACACAAATCCCAATACAAGAACCTGACGTATTGTATCAATAGACCCGAGTAATAGCAAGAAATTCTAGAGTAAGAGTAAGAAAAATTTTCTTCTCTCTTTTATTTATTTTCTATCACTAGCGGCGTTCACTGATCTCTTTAATTTTACAAAGTAATTGGCGGAAGTCTTATCTTCCACTCAGACGCACTCTCCTTTTATAAACCTTAAAGAGAATTTTTACGTGCTTTTCATAAACCTTAAAGATACCCGAAAGCTTGTCAACCTTCAAATTTTAGTACTCCAATTACCTCTTAGACTAAACGATTCGGTCGGTTGCCTTGATCTCATCAGGCCAGCTAGTCGGCCTTTGTCTCCCCAGTCCGGCCGATTGGCCTTCTCAGCACTGATTGGTCATCTTTCATTATTGGCTCCGTCATGGTTGCCCTTCGGTCTGATAAGCCCTTTCAATATTGTACCCATGTGAGTATTCGGTCACCTTCTATCACTATCGAACTGCCAAAAGAAATTCAAATTAAGTTTACCTCCATATTTCAATAAAATTACATATACATACAGAGTCCTAAATATTTAGTCCATTTAAAATTGATTATTTTGGCTGTTGGCTTTCACAATTAAGGAGTGAGCTAAAACCTTATGCCTCAGATATTTTGTTTTTGGTAAAGCCCGGCCACGGGTAACTCGTGAGTGAGGTAATGATGCCGCAGGCATTCTTGCCTTTGGCAGAGAAAAGCAACGGGTAAGGCGTGGGCTACCAGCTCAAACGGCCCTAAAGTGGGGAAGGAAAATAGAAATCATCAATGGAAGTTTAATCCTCAATTAGAGCGGCAAATGTAATCAACAAATATTTGGTTCAATAATTAGCCATAGCTATGTGGTAATCAGCAAACATCGACGGGTTTAATAATTAGCCATAGCTATGTGGTAATCAGCAAACATCGACGGGTTTAAAACCCGTCGATGTTAGAGCGGCGAACGACGGCAAGCTGGTGGGCAACTCGAATTAGCGGCGGAATGGAGAGCAGCAGGAGTGGCAGACGGCGGAGGGCAGCACATGCTATTGCTGTGGGAAGCAATTGAAGCTACGGAATGGAGAGGCAGACGAGCGGCAATGGCCAGCAAGCGTCTTGGACACATGGAGAACAGAAGAACGGGACATGGGCTTTAGGTTTTGGAGAAATGGTTGAAATCTAACGACGAGCGACAGCTGAGGCTGATGAAACAATAGGGTTTCATTTCATTACACCCAATTTACCTCGATTCAAATTTCAAGAAAAGGAATCAACATTTTTGCTTTTGGTTATACTTCAATTATTTTTAAAAATTTGTTTCAATTTTACAACTACATATTGTTGGATTTTGGTCACCTCCTTATAGGTGCCACAAGAAACGGATGGTTATCAGAGGATCATATAAGTATCTGAGTGCTCGCATGCGTGGCGAACGGCCCCAAAGGTGGTCCGCGCTCGCAGCTCACTCGAGCGCGATTTCCAATTTGTTGCTGACACATCCGCGCTCGAGACTAGCGGAGTTTGAGCGCTAATTCTAAAGTCATTTGCGTTCAATGCGTGCCTGCCGAGCGCTCAATAGTTAAATTTTAAAATCATTCACACACAAGGAGCACCGCACAAAGAGAGAAGAGAAGAAAAGAGAAGAGAAAGATGTTTGGTATTCGGTTGAGATTCGATTTAAATTTCGTTTTTCATCAAGGTTGAATACGTCTTTCTGAAGGTAATTTCTAGAAGCGTATTTTCGTTTAACTGTTCTTATTTCTCGTTGTATTTCTCTTGTGGATTGTTGGGTGTGTTGATGGGGTTATATTCAACCATTTTTTACTTGAAATTGTAATAAAGAGATTTCGAATAGGTTCTTGTAACCAACACTTTTATAATGAATTATTTTAGAGTTTGGCCCGTAATTTTTTTCTTAATTTAAAATGATTTTTCACATTAAAAACATTGTGTATTGTTGTGTTTATTGCATTCACAATTTTAATGACTGACAGTTGGTGAAATATTTTATTCCCCTACGTCAGATTGTATGTATTAGTCAAATCCCAACACATATTAGTCTTACAGTGATGGTTTTAGCAGCCTTATAGGAGGAAGGAAAAGTTTTGACTTCTGCTGTAGAACAATTTCCCCCATGATTTGAATGAATATTTTAGATTTGAATCTCATTGGACAAATGTTCTGTTTTTTTTTTTTTAATGATTATCAGATACCAAGTATGTTAGAAGATGGGGATTGTCCAAATGTATGTAGAGTTAGAAAGCCATGAAGTTTGGGATGTTCAAGTTGTCCGAAAGCCTACATCATCACCTTGTTAAAATGCCAATAATAGTGTTGGGGTCAGAAAACTCGGATCCATCAGATCCGACAGTAACAGAAAACCCAAACCCTCCGTCATTGACAGTAACCATTTAGTAGGAATAAGAAACAATGGATGCATAATTTTTTTTTTACGTGGAAACCCCTTCCCAAACCGAAGAGGAAAAATCACGGGACACATAATCCACCAATAAATCCATTATGTAAAATGAGTTACAAACCCCCGAGATGGAGTATTCGCTACACACACAAGAATAACAAAGAAAAACCTCTCCAGAATAAACAGAAAACACTCCTCTCTTTTACTCTGTTTTTCTTTCTTCTCTCTTTCACTGGTAGTGCACTCATCTCTTATTTTACAAGTGTTGGTGAAACGACAGCCCGCCATTTCACCTCCGCACATAGCGGCCGGTGCACAGCGCCCTTGGTATTGTCTCCCACACCAGCCCGGTCACCACTTTGGGCCGCCTTTGGACCAGCTTAAGGCCATCTCCTCCAGAAACTCCTGGTGCTCATATATAGACGTCCTGACTCCACCTAATTTAATAATGTATAATATCGATTAACCAGTGTATAAATATAGCACTTCCTTGTTAAAGAAAATTGTTGTGATATCCCATGACCCCATACTAACATGTGTACATATAATAAACCTAGTGCTCATATAACTATAAGGTTTCTTTGTTTATAATTGACACAATTATAGTTTTTATAAAATTTAAAAATCTAAAACCGGGTAATAAAATACAAGTTTAACAAAGTTCATATTCAATTCCATAGATATTTTAAGATAGAGAAATCTATATTTTTCTTATTTCCTTATTTCTTTTTTGCTCAAGAGAGAAATATATGAATTCAATTTGGAGATATTCAAATTGAAAAATCACTACTGCTCATTTCGAAAAGATATCCAAGAATCATTTTTCTAGATCCATACATGACCATTTTTAGGGCATTATGTTAGTCTTCCACAATATTTTAACACGTATTTTAATCTTCGCATTCCAAACTGATCGTCATTCTCATTGAGGAAGAGAGATTTATTACTCAACCTTCCGTATTCTCATTTGGTTAGCACGGGGGGCAGGGTTCCTGGTTCTCGAAGTGGGGGTTTGATCCCCCAAATGGATTTTTTTTATATTTTAATTTATAAAATAATTTCTTTTATTGCTAAGAAAAGGGCAAAATTTTGCTTGTCAGAGCAGAATCTCTCATTCCGTTAGTATGATACTGATTTAAGTGTTAGACAATATTTTAAAAAGATAGCACAATCATAGAAGCCCATCTATGTATTTTTGAGGTACACAGTTTGAATTTAATGGCTCAGAGTTTATTTCAAAGCTCTTTGGATTAAACTCATTTTTTAGGTACCGTACACGCAGTGATAAGTTATGCTGCTTTGCTAAATATATAAATCAAAATTATAATAATATTGGCGACAGATTCACATGAAATTTCTTTTAATATAAAAAATAGAAAAAAATTATTATTAATTAGATTAATTTTCTCGTTGATCCTGTGAAATTTTTTTATTAACCTTATTAAATTTGCTTATTATTATAAAATTAGTTAATTTTTTAGTAAAAATAATAAGATAATTATTTTATTTTAGTATATTAATAATAATGAAACTCTAAGATTGACTTTTCAAAAGCGTTCTAAAATATCACTTTCCGTATTAATTCAAACTAAAAAAAAAAAAAACGTGATTCTACCGTTGGCCAAGACACATATTATACAAGTTCATTATATAATTTAAAATATCATCAACTTAATTTCAATATATTTATAATTTATATATTAATAGTAAAATAAATAATAAAAATAAAATCTGAGAGAAATTAAAAAGCAGCTGTGAATATCTTTAGCATGCCCTGTCGCTCTCCGTGAAAAAGGCCTCATTGTCACGCTCGAGTAGTTGAAGGCGACTTCAGCTGAATCTTTTAATCGGAGGGGCACGGCAACGGCTCTCTCTTGCCACCTAAAAATTACATTATATTACCTAACACCAATGAATTACAAAAATAAACATTATTAATACATATTTTAATAAAATAATTAAATATAAGATATATGTTAGAAATATTTTGTAATTGGGTCAACTAGGTTTTTGAAGTGCTCTCAAGTATCGTGAAGTTCAATACCTAATACACTCCAAATACTCGTAAATATCTAACTCTCAATATCCATACCTAACTTCATTTAATGCACGCATGTCTATATTTTATCTAAAATACGTATACTCGATGTACATATAATCTGCACATAAGCTTATTTTGTCTAAAATATATACACTTAATGTACACTAGAGCTATACATGAGTATATTTTATCTAAAAGACTTATGTTTGATAAATGCCCAAGAAGTACAGGAGCGTGTTTACAAATATTATTTGTATATAATGTGCACTCGAGTGACATACGTGCATAGGGGGTGTGGACTTTATGTTAAAGCATTTGTACCTGACGCGTGTCTTTACGTTGCACGTGCATTGAGGCATGGGTTTCCTCTTAATTGCATGTTTTTGACCTATTTTTCTTCTCTACAAATATATTTTTTATACAATTCAAAAAAATACTAAAAGTTAAGGAAAAACAACTGCTTTTTTAAAATCTCCTGGAATACTTGTGAATAACCACTTTTGAGAAAACTATCCATTCATTTTTTAGATTTAATATCAAGGTTAGCTCATTCCATATTCATCTATAAATCTTCCTTATTGTATGCATTTATTCGAATTTGAGAGTTTTCATTAAGACAAAGGTGGCTTGAAATTTGAAATATAATGGGGTGCGAAGATTATATAACTTGTGAAGTAAGATCGATAAAAAAATCAGATAGTATCTTATTTCATTGTTGAAAATAGATTTAAAAAGTTTTTTAATAGAGTCACAAGTTAACAGAAAGTCGGCTAAAATTTAATGTAGTAATCATTTAATTTGTAAATTAACTTTCTTAATACAATGAGTTTACTAACTGTAAAAATTTGAAAAGTTCTACTCAATAACAGTAATTATTGAAGTTTATATTCATTATAAAAAAAACTTATCCTATGTATTTATTATTCTCTGCGCATATTTATTTGATTCGTATTTAGATTCGAATATATTTTACATATATTATATTTTATTATATATTTTACTTTCATAATTTTAAAAAAAATATCAAAAGGTGTTGAAATTATGAAACTACTAATCGTATTCAACTTATTTAACATATAATTATATACAAATAAACATCACATTAATTTATAGATTTAGAAATTAGTTTTCCTTTCTTAGCTAACCCCCCTCTCTTTATTTATATTAGAATGATATACTTTAGCTATAATTACAATATTATTAATAATATAATATCTCACCAATTAACTTATTTTAATAAATTTAACAAATTTTAAATATCTAATAATATGCAAAATATAAAAAAAAAATATCTAGAAATACTTCACTTCATCTTTAAAAACATAAAGTGTACAATGAAAAGGTTGCTTTCGCCAATTTTTTTTTAAATAAAAAATATTCTCTAAATTTTTTATTTCAAAAAAAAATTGATTTTTTGGCCGAGACCACAATGGATTACGAGCACTCCTATCCCATGATTTCATCGCTTTAATATTTACCATTTTTGGATGCCCACCTTCTGCATATATTTAAAATATTTTTATTACCACCTTTTTTTTTTTTAAAAAAATTATCATTATCGTTTGCCCATGAAAACTTGACACGTGGCATTAGGTTCGTACAAAGGTAGTAAGACAATCCCTAAAATTTGTACAGGTTGCTTCAATTAATACAATACAAATTTAAATATAGAATTTTACTCAACGTATCTTAAAAATACTTTGGAGATAAATGAGGAGCTATAGGTGTTTTTATTCCAACAATAATTTCTAAATCGGAAAGAAATGCCCCGTTAATCTAATTATGTATTATTATCATAATTTTAAAGTTAATCACTTTTTTAATTTATAAGGTAACCCAAATTAACATCTTTGGTTCAACAAATACGATTGGCGTCCATCGTTAAATTTAATCTAGGTTAGACCATGACACATACGCGCGCACATATATATATATAATAATTATGATTAAAAATGTTACAAATTTGAGATATGAATTCACATATCTTTAGATTCTTATTCTACATCGGTCTAATTAGTAAGTTAATTTTATATGCAATTTGTTGCTTTCAAGATAGGAAGATTCCTCCTATGAATGGAAAGATTTCTCATTGGGATAATATTAAGATGAAAGAAACACGCCTTTAGTTTAGTTTATTCGCATTATCGTTATTTAAAATTTTTAATTTTTTATTTTATCGTATAATTACGGTGCATTATTAGATGGTTAGTATTATACTAAACGTTTCGATCAGACAATATTTAAACGTGTAAAATGAGTATTAGTTGGCAAATAATACCCGATACAGCATAAGCGATAATGATTTGTATTTCTTATTCATTGTATAGAGTTCAAGAAAATAAACATCAGTTTGAAAATTCAGCAATAAGCTGGATGTAACAAGAAACTGATTGATACAGTTTCAAATGCATTTCCACCTCCCAATTTTGAATGCCATTTCAAAACAAAACCCATATAAGACATCAACATAAACTGTAGCACCCAACAACCAGACATATGCAACAACAATGGCATGATCACTTACCATGAAAGAAAACATTGAAATATGATAATATTATCTTTTACTATACATATTTTGAAATTAATGTTATATCTTCGTATTGATGAACATTATAATAGTATTGTACATTATATAATCTTTGAAGTAAAGGAATTATTGGACAGAAAGAGAGAGAGAGAAAGAGAGAATAATCGAAGTGTAAGGCACAGGGTAGACCGAAAGGCAGAGAGAGAGAGGGAGAGGGGGGTGGGGGTTTCAGACATTTGAGGATGTGACCTTAAAACCAAGCGAGTTGCGAAAGGAAGGAGTACAAGACGGCAGCCAGCAAAGATAAATTACAAATTACAGTTTCTTTCTCTGTCTCACTCTGTCTCTTATACCACCGTCCTCCTCCTTCCTCACCGCCTCCTCGTCCCTCGATCTCTCTCCCGGCTATGCTGCCACCCAATTGAATTAACAATTCAAAAGGCACTGAAGTTTACGCTTTCAATTTCCTAATTTTTTATTTCACTCCAATCTCTCACACACACACAAGCGTATATATATACATATAATTCCCCAAACAGCAGTTCTCGAAAGGCACCCCTGGTGATGCCAACGCCGGTTTGCACGGCAAGGCAATGCTTAACAGACGAAGCCGCAGGGGCCTTAGACGACGCCGTCTGCGTTGCTCGACGCCGGAACCACGCCCAGACGACGTCGCTTCATGTCGTCTCCGCCTTCCTCTCTGCCCCCTCATCTCTGCTCCGGGAGGCCTGCACTCGAGCTCGAAGCTCAGCTTACGCCCCTCGCCTCCAGTTCCGAGCTCTCGACTTCTCCGTCGGCGTAGCTCTGGATCGGATGCCTTGCTCGAAGAACCAAGATGAAGCGCCGCCGATATCGAACTCTCTCATGGCGGCGATCAAGCGTTCGCAGGCGAATCAGCGGCGGCAGCCGGAAATGTATCACATAAGCCAGCTCCAGTATCAGAACGTCAATTCGATGTCGATTCCGGCGATAAAAGTTGAATTGAATCAGTTCGTGTTGTCGATACTTGATGATCCTATTGTTAATAGGGTTTTCGGAGAGGCAGGATTCCGCACCTGTGATATTAAGCTCGCAATCGTCCATCCTCCGGTCCAGTCGCCGGCGCGATACCTCCGTGCTCGGTGTCCGCCGTTGTTTCTTTCCAACTTGATGGATTCCGGTAATCCAGTCAGGCGAAATTTTCCGTTCCCTTTTGCAGGAGTCGGCAATTCCAACGGAGATGCGTACTGTAAGAGAATTGGAGAGGTATTAGTTAAGAAGACCGGGAGAAATCCATTGCTCGTCGGAGGTGGCGCGAAGGACGCGCTTACTAGTTTCAAAGAATGTGTGGAGAAGGGGAAGGGTGCGGAGCTTCTTCCTGGTGAGATTCTCGGATTGAATTTTGTTTGCCTAGAGAAAGACATAGCAGAGTTTTTAGCAAATGGCGGGGATGAGGAAGTGATGAATTCGAAGGCCGAGGAATTGAGAATTATGGTGGAGAAGAATTCAGGGCCAGGTGTGGTTGTGAATTTTGGAGAATTGGAGGTGTTGGTGGATGATAGTGTGTCAGCTGATGCGGTCAAGTGCTTGGTTTTGAAGTTGAGTAGTTTGGTTGAGCTTTACAAGAAGCTGCGGCTGATTGGAGTAGCTGCGAATTATGAAACTTACAGGAAGCTTATAGAACGGTTTCCATCGATAGAGAGTGACTGGGATTTGCAGCCTTTACCCATTACTTCAACTATACCAAGGTCCGTAGTCATCTTTGCATCCTCTCTTTTGCATCGTCTAAAAGCATGGCAGTTGAAATTTCTCTTAATTTTTATGCATTTATGCTTCCGTTACTCTTAATGGTGACTTATTTTGTTGCGAGTCTCACGTCAAGGAGCCAACCTAAAAAGATTGGTTTATAAATTTGGGAGCGCTCTCTCTTTTTAGGGCGTCCTTTAGAATAGGCCTCCTTGAAACATCTTCAACAAATAGTGTTTTCATTGAGACCGTCCTAACCTGGAGAGATTTCACCGCATGAAAAGTTTTGATTGGAAAAGGCTATCGAAAAGAGCTACTTGTGGAAAGGTTGACCATAAAAAACCGAAGGTAGATCTGAGAGTGAGTTCTTGGAGTAAAATCTGCGAGTGTAGTTGCTGAGGTCAGCGGTGGTTGAGGGGGAAAAGAATGTTGCGAATCCCAAATCGAAAAGCCAACCTGAAAAAGGTTGACTTATGAATTTGGGAGGCTTTTCCTCCGATTAGGGCATCCTTTTGTGATGGAGCTCTCCTCCTGGACTTGTGCTAGCAACATGTTTGCATAGTCAAACGTTGGTGCTGAAAAATAATTGAAGAATGTAAGAGAACTACATCCCAGCCTGTATATTCCTTTCGATGCGTGTTGTATACTGGAAGAGTTAAATCTGAAGCATGTTTTGCAAGCTGCCCTAATTTTTCATTTGACCCTCGATCTTCACCTTGTATAATCTTCCAAAAAATTCTGGATGATTTTGCTCCCATTTAATCCTTTGCTGGACTCTATCCATGTGTTATTTTGGAGATAAGGCTCTCCAACTCCACACTTATAATTCAGCTGTTTCAGTGATTATATATATCCTAGAGATGTGCTGAATATGCTCCCCGGTTGAGAAGTTCTCTTTCTTTTATACAATGTCGGCTGTTTAAGCTTTCCTTTTTAAGCTCTGAAAAACATTATGAGGGGATGTAAAGTTAAAAGTTATGTTGAAATTTCAACAGATTTGGGAGAGAAGTGAGTGATGATGTTTTATAGGTCCTAAAATTTTTAGGATTAAAATTTTGATGCTGAAATATTAATCCCTTAGATTGGTGAGTTTTACAAGAGGACATAGTTGTACTGCTGGTTAGTATTCATGCTCTCTTGATCGATGCAACTTAACACCCTTGGAAAAATGCTCAAAGTAATTCCAATAATGACATGTGATATCTTACTACAATTAATTGTTCCTTTCATACCTAAGGAATTGTATTTTTTTCCCCTGGACTGAAGTCCAAGCCACTGCATTCAGATTTTAGCATCTGACTGGGGTCTATCAAATCTGACGGTTTGATGTACCTGTTGTATATGCAGTTTGATGGGGTCCTTTGTTCCATTTGGTGGTTTCTTTTCTGGACCATCAGAATTCAGAAATCCTATTCGTGTCGTGGACCAACCCTTTTCTCCATGTAACATATGCAATGAGAAATATGAACGAGAACTTTCTTCTGTTATGAAAGGAGGTTCTTCTGCTTCAATTGTTGATCAGTGTTCAGCAACTTTGCCTTCCTGGTTACAAATGGCTGAATCTGACCCAACCAACGCAGGGATTGAAGTAAATCAGGTACGTAACCCCTTTTCACACACTTTTTTTGAGCTCATTCCTTGTTTATATCTTTGACAATTTGAAAGTAATTATTTTCATTTGTTTTACTCCTTGTTTGGTTGTGGCGGTAATTTTGTGAGAATTTGATTCTCCATCCAGTGCAGGCCAAAGATGACATAGCAGAATCAAATGTGAAAATTCTGGAACTACAAAAGAAATGGAATGACATTTGTCAGCATCTTCATCAAAGTCCAACAATCTCTAAACCGGGATATCTCTGGCAAGGCCAGAAGTTTCTCGTGCTCTAGGCTTTCAGTTTGCTGGTGAAAATCACAGTAAGGCCAGTGAAAACATGGATTTGAACAAGAGTGTATGCTCGGGTTTCACTTCTTGCATTCCATTGACAGAACAAAATATGTCTTCTCAAAAGCAAGATGTTGCTTCTCCGGCCAACAATCATGATTCCCTATCGAAGCTAGCATTGGAAACGTCAAAGAGCCTTGTGCATGAGAGGGATAGCTTGACTTCTCACACTTCTCGTCTTCAAACTTTGGGCCTCTCCTGTGACCCTGCATCATGTTCTAGTTCTGTCGCCATAGATCTGGGCTTGGGAGCATTAGGTGCGTATAAAAGCAAGGAGCTACAGGGGTTCTGCTCTCATGATAAGGGAGAGAGCCTGCAGCACTTGTCGGATTCTATTTCTATTGAACAAGTTTCGGCTAAAGACAAAACGACTTCCAACCAAATTGGGCAATCTCCTCGTTCCCCAAGTCCTGACTCAAGTGAGATTTTTGATCCATTGGATTACAAGTTGCTTTATAGAAACTTGACCGAGATAGTCGGTTGGCAACATGAAGCAATTTGTAGTGCCAGTCAGATTTTATCGAAGGGGAGGAGCCGAAAAGGGCCTCGTCCTGATATTTGGATGAGCTTTATTGGTCCTGACAAAATGGGAAAGCGAAGGACTGCAGAAGCACTTGCCGACGTAATTTTTGGCTGCAGAGAAAACCTAATTTCTGTGGATTTGAGTTGCCAGGAAAAGATTAGTGACCCGAATTCAATCTTCCATCATCCAAGCCCACGTGACTTTGATAAGGTCAGTAGAAACACGGCAGTTGGGTATATTGCTGAGGAGTTGAGCAAGAAACCACGTTCCATTGTCTTCCTTGAAAATGTGGATCAGGCTGATTTGCTGGTACAGAGCAGCTTGTCCCGTGCAATCCAGACTGGTAAATTTCCAGACTCGCACGGGAGAGAAATTAGCATCATTAATACGATCTTTGTGATTTCGAGTAAGGTGAATGATGAGATGAATCTCCCGTGTGGGGATAAATTTGTTAAATTTTCGGAGCAAATGATATCAGAAGCTAAGAACTGGCAGATGCAGATAGTTACTGGATGTGCAGATGGAGATGCCACCAAATGCAATAGCTCGAGCTTGTCACTTCCATCCGAAAATGGTTCCTCCCACCGAGCATCCGTTAAAAGGAGGAAGATCTCTCAGGTCACTGAATCCAATGAACACTCAGCAAAACAATGCAGCAAGATTCCAAAGAACCTTTTCGATCTGAATTTGCCATTGGAAGAGAGCGAGGAGGCCACTGAGATGGAGAGCTCCGATAGTTCCTCCATCTCCAACAACTCGAGAGCTTGGTTGGATGATTTCTTGGGGCAGGTGGATGGGAAAGTGGTATTCCGGCCCTTTGATTTTGATACGCTCGCTGATCAACTAATGAAGAAGATTAGTTTGATCTTCCAAAAGAAATTGGGACCTGGGATACAACTTGAGATCAATCATGAAGTCATTATGCAAATACTAGCAGCAGCTTGGTCTTCGTCCAAGAAGGGAGCCGTTGAGGACTGGATCGAGCACGTTCTCGGTTCGAGCTTTGCCGAAGCGCAGCAGAGGTATGGTCTCACCACACAGTCTTTTGTAAAACTGGTAGCTTGTGAAGGTCTTTCTGTTACAGAACAGGCACCTGGTATATGTCTTCCTAATAGGATCAACTTTAGCTGATTCTTTTTTTTTTTTAATTATTATTTTCTGATTAGATAGCTTTATTTTTAGATGTTTGTATAATTTAGTGTTGATTATACAATGTTCGTATAATTTAAATGTTTGTATCTCGCCTAGAAGGCTGGATGACTAGTTGATCCCAATATTTTTAATGGGCGTTTTTGCATATGGTTTAAGCGTATTATTTATTTTGGGTACATGCATAAAGATATATGGTAGTTCTTAGCTTTTTGTGCACGTTTATCCGCCCTTCATATTCTCCTTGGCTGTATTTTTTTTTTCATGCAATTCACTGGTATAATTTTTGAAAGAAATCAAATCATTTTAGACAAAATTACATTAGGGGAACATCTTTAGATGCTTTTCAACCACTTATTGTCTCATTTATTTATCTATACTCAAAAGTGCCAGATATTTTGATATGTAATAGGCTTTTGATACTTTTTTTACTATTAATATTTTGATATTTTACATTATAGAGAAAACAAAAAAATTCATTTTTGTATTCTTTTAATGTTTATTTTAATTTAAAATTTGGGCTCTTGGATCTCCATTCCAACAACCTAAATGGGCAATGGTGCCGTTTCATTGCAACTCATGATGGAGTGCCCCTTGATCTCTAATCAAGCATAACATATGTTTAAAATTAATAAGTTTTATACATATTTACTTTTACAAAGTAAAAAAAAAGAAATATATATATATATATATATTAAACACATTGTTTACTCCCTCGATGCATTAAATTTTGGGGGCATATCTGTTTATCAACCGTGACTGCCGTAGAACTCTGTAGTAGCATTTGAATGAGCCAGTTGATGCCAAAATCCTTATCCGTTTTCCTAAAAACCCTCACAAAGCTGGCCTTCCATGAATTGAAGACCGAGCTATCATTGTGGTGGCCAATAGGGCTATTCTTTTGGTGATCATGGCCTCCGTGGTTTTCACCTGCTGCCACCACTGCCACCGCTACCACCGTCTGCGTCACCAACGCTCTGGCTGCAGACTCTCTTATGAAAATACTCATTTGTGGCGCAAGCAACTCTTCCCCCGACCCCAACCTATCCTTGTGCTGTTCGATCACCTTTCTTTCTCCCTCTTACCCTTTGTCATCTCTGCAAAAGGGAGCCAGAGATGGGAGAAGAGGGCAATGGTAGATGGCGGTGGTAGAGGGAGGAGGTGAAGAGTATGTTGGACTTAAATACTTGTTTAAACCGCGAAAAATACGTAGTAGATGATAGCAAGCACATAATAAGCAACCACAAATAATAAATGCACGATTTTTACGTGAAAAACTCCCTATGAAACGAGGGAGAAAAATCATGGGACACAGAGTCCTAAATTTTCACTAGCAGCAATTGATCGATTACACAAACCCCAAATCACAAGAATCAATATCAACTAATTTTGCACAGCCCGTACAAGAAATATAAAGAGTAAGAGTAGAGATAAAAACCCGACAGACGTTCTTTTCAGTAGCAAGAACCTCGTACGTGTGATTACCGAAGACTGAAATTTGATTGAAAACCTAAATGGATGCTCAAATCTTCCTCTTCTTCTTCTCTCTCTTTTCTCTATTTTTCTTCTCTGGAACAGCGCTCAAACTGATTGGAATTAACCTAAAAAAAGCAAAGTGCACGTTTTATATATTCGGTGCCCGCTCGAGCGCCTGTTGAGCGCGCAGCGGGCGCAGGCTAGCTCTCGAACGCCATTCGAGCGCACAACGAGTGGGGGCACACTGAAATTTTCTGCTCGAGCACCATTTGCGCGCACAATGAGCGGGGGCACACTGAAATTTGCAGCTCGAGCGCCAACATGCGCAACTCGATCTTTCTTCATACAGTGAGGATATTTACCTTCATCCGCCACATCAAATGGATATGAGTTCACACGAAAGTGATTTATAACCCAATAGAGTAGAGAATGGGGAGTAGCTATCTTTCTCCCTCTTGCCCTTTGTCATCTCTGCAAAAGGGGCCAGAGATGGGAGAAGAGGGTAATGGCAGATGGCGGTGGTAGAGGGAGGAGGTGAGGAGCAGAGAATGAGGAGTAGCTATCAAGGGAGAAAGAAAAAGGAGAGGAGTGAGCAGGAAGAGGTGATTCTCCTTATTGTCATTTAGACCTGATTAAGATTGAAATTAGGCCATAATTAGATGAGAAAATTGTAGCTATTAAGTTAAATTTGGATAGATCAAAGTTAAATCTAATTATCTATGTTAAAAATATAATTATCTTCATCTATTATTAATATCAGGTCAGTTCAATTCTCTATTAAAATCTTGACTGATGTGGATAGTAGTGTCCATATTATTCAAAACTTTTTGCCTAGGTTCTGGCTAAATTGATCGGTAAGGTTAGTTCATTTTATCATTAATTTAATATAGTTTGTTGTTTAAATATGCTTATCTCTTATAGATTTTATTCATCTCTAATTAAACGGCTGACAATTTATTATTAGTGTTTGACCAGTACTTTCATTATTGATATCATTATTTATAGAATAGTATTTGATGGGATTGTGTTCAATCATTGCCGTTAAATTATTAATGAATCGATAAAGACATCTCTTATATTACTTAATATATTTACTTATTATTTTTTATTTTTCAAAAAATATATCAAATAAAAACTTTACAAAATTCAAACAAATATCCTAATACATTTTTTATGTACTAACAATAAAATTAGCATCGAACCAAAACTACTATCTTAACATCTATACATACAAATGGTAACTAAATTACATATATTATAACAATTTCAAAACATTTCAAAAAAAATATTATACCTTACTTATTAATAAAAAAATAAGAATATGGATTATTAAAGAAAAAAAAAGAAAAAAAAAAAAGAATTCTCAGTATTGTGGGCTTTCAATATGGCTATAAATACATAATTTTATACACATATCACAAATATTTAATGTTTGTTTAAATCTCATTTATTTGACCTGGTAATTTATTATAGTCTTATATATAATTTTTATCTACCTATTAGCTTACCATATCAATGTTACCAGATTTCTTTATTCCAAATTAATTGAAGACGGAGTCAACGGGGATTACTATGTGATGGTCCAAAATATAATACAGTCATAGGATGGTAAATAATTTATATCTTATTTATTTATTTATATTATTAAATTTATATAAAATAGATAGATATATAAACATCAAATCATTTGATAAAACCTAAAAATATTAATGGAATGACCCTAAAGGGTTTCTTAGGAATATAACAAGCTAAAATAGCATTGAGTAATATTATCGTTATGGGAAATAAAAAAGAGAAAAAAAAATAACACTATTCTGACTTAAATTAGTCAATCAAATAATAATCCTGTAAAGATGCAGATTTAATATAATTTTTATTTATTTATTTTTATATGAACATATTATATATAAATAGATACCCTATTAATAAAAATATACTGTTCTTAATTTATTTGTATAGTGACCTAAAAAAGAAATTTTAGGTGGAGGCCCGACATGACTCCTGTTTAGCCTTCTAATGTTGTTTTTACGGACTGGATTAGAAAATTTTAATTTCTTAAAGAGGTAAATTTTTTTTTGATTTAAAGTATTGATATTTGAATAAATAGTTATAATTTAATTATTTTTTAAAATTTTAAAAATTAATTAAAATTAATTATTAAATTATAATTATTTTTTTAAAATAAATAATTAAAATATAAAAAAATAATTTTTACCAATTAAAAAAATGGAACCACCCCAACCCTTTCATAGGCCTGCTGTGAAATCCATGTATAAGCTTATCCTATCAAGGCGCCACGCTGGCAGGGCCCCAAAATAATTTTTTTATTATTTAATAATAAAATATTACAAAAAAATTATTAGTTATTAAAAGTATATATATTTATTGTTAAAAATATACATGTTTTTCTTATTGATATATTTATGATTAAAATATTATATCATTTTATTTTTGTTACACTCAGTGAGAAAAAAAAATCCTGATTCCCTAAACAAGATGCAAATTTAAAACTAAAATTTAAGTGCCAATTACCAAATATAATTAAAAAACTTTAAAAAATAGGATATAAGAGATGAATGAAATATATATATTATTTAAAAATAATATAAAAATTAATATTATTTTTAGTTTATTTATGTGAAGGATAATTGAGAATTGATGAAGGTTGCTAAGAACAGTGATGGACAGCTTTTGAAAGTCATTGGCAGTGCCCCACTGGAAATAATTATATGATGAATTTTTTGAACAAATAATACCATATCTCTGTTGACATTTAATGGGTACAATTAAAAATAAATCAGTCAAATATTTTTATGGATAATAGATTTAAATACTAATAAAATAATAAAAAATATTATAAAATTAATTAAATAGTAATGTTTAAACGTATAAATTAAATGATAAAATTTAAATAATAGACCAATATAGAAAAATAACTAAAATGACTTTATACCTAGTAACCAAATGGTCATATCATTGAATAAATATGGCTGTTACATACTGCAAGTAACGCCTCTCACCACTGATCCAAAATGGTATTATGTACACGTATCAACCTCATGTGCCAATTAATCAAACGGTACATCTAATTATAAATAAGATATCTCTCTAAAGAAGAAGGAAAAAGAAAATAAATAAAAATAAAAAGTTACTCAATTCATCCAATATACAAGATGAGTATTATTCTCCAAATATACATACGTCCATATCTTCTGTAATTTTTAATATTTTCTTCCTATCATCTTTCCTAAACTATTAGAAAATCACTAACTAAATATCAAAAAATATATCGAAGAGTGAATCTCATATATTTATTACTTTTAATTTATTTTATTATGATACGTAACATTCAGATTCATAATTAAGAAAATTAGACTTGATTGTATTCGAACATTAAAATGAAGTTATCGACTTTCTAATTCGTACAATATTTTAAATTTTTAAGATATATTAATATTAAAATATTTTTAAAATAATTTTTTTAAAACAAAATTTGAATTAGTTTTAAAAATATATATTATTATATGATAAATATTTTTAAAAAAATCTGACTGAGGAAATTCAAAGCGCGGAACTATTATCAGTTCTTCTACTATTTCCAATTCACATTATTCAGTTAAAAGGTATTATTTAATATTAATTTAAGATATTTTTAAATACTATATTATTTATTCATCTTTATATTTTTAGATTGGCTTATTAATATAAATGCCAATAACTTTTATTTGAAAATAATTAAAAGATATTCAATAATGCCACTCAAATTCAAATGCCGCCGGTAACATTAAATTTTTTGTGGAAAATAGAAGAAAAAACAGAGTTTAGGACAAGCGAGGGCGAACCACCCATTGTACTTCGACGTGACAGCTTATAATTATTAAAAATATATTGTGATTATATAATATATATTTTATTCCATCGCAATAATTAAAAGCATTATTTTAATTTTAAAATACGTGTCAATCTTTTTTTTATAATAATTGTATAAAGCTTGATTATTTATACAGTCGTAATATAATCTGTTTTTAAGAATTAGTTATATAGACTTCAAGATCTTTTTATGCTATAACTTTTGTGTGAGATTAAAATTTGCACAATATATTTATTGCATGATATAATAAATATAGTATTAGCTAATCATTAAAAATGATATGTAATAATTTTAATTATATTTTGGGTACTGTAATAATTAGACTGGTCTAATCCGTTAGCTCAACAAGTCTGTAATTTTTAAGCCTAAAAAGAAGGAGACTTTTATATCTCACATACTTCATTTACACTCAGACTAACATTATGATACATATTCGAATTAGAAATTTTTAAAGTTAACTAAACCGATTAAAAAATCATATGAATGAGACCAATCAAAATATTGCATCTATCATCGATTTTTGGAGGACAATGTTAAAGAATTGTTGGACACTTTAAAAGAAGATTGAGATACCGATCTAAAAAATGGTACCTTAAAATATTTGTAAAATCATAGGGCAACCCTAGACAAAGGTAAGAATCACGATGAGGCATCTGAGCAACTACTCAATGGAGCAGTAGCAAAGGTCATCTACATGATCTCCGCTGGACCCGTCAGGTGAGAATTCAAGATCATCCAAACGAAACTTCCTTTAATAAGGGATAGAACCTAGGGATAGCAAAAAAAAAAAATCATTAATTTTAATAACATTAATATGACACATATAATTATATCATATTCTAACCCATTTGTTTTATCTGTACTCATTTCAAATAAAATCCAATATTACTAATTAAAACGAGTCATTATTAATAGGAGAAGTTTGACAAATAATTCATATTTTGATATATTCTTTAAATTAGAACCAAAATGTAATCAAATGGGTCCAGCAAAACAACAGCTATATGGGTTAGATAACGAATTAGTCCACGTTAAGAGGATCATACACCAAGAAATTACCATAGAGACGCATTCTAAGATAGCCTCCTATCAACTGACTTTTTTGTTATATCTATAACGTCATACTGGGCTAACTATGCCTAGCAACATTTGGACCATGCACCTCCATTCCTTATATAAAAATAAAGTTTTTAACTTGTTATGGGATGAAGAATTTAAAGGAGACCAAGCCATTAGACAAAACTATCACTTAATACAAATTAATAGTCCAAATTCTTCACAACCAATACAAGAGTTTAATCTTTGGGATGAGGTCTTCCATCAAAAAACTTAATTTGGCAAGTCATCACTTCAGATTTCTTTGAATTCAACAAACTAGAATAAATATATCCAAATTGAATCTTTTCTGGATCAAAATTTAAAACAAAAAATAATAGAATTCTCAAAAGTAATGCTGAAATCTTCACTTGGATATTAGTTGAAATGCCAAAAATTTTAATAGAGATGAGGGTTCATAAGTTAAATCTCGTCCTTAGAAGTTAACCTATCAGGTAAAGAAAACAAAATTACTCCATAGAAAAACCCATGGCCTTTTAAGAAGAAGTTAAAAAATTAGTTAACACTAATTTCATCAGGGGTATTAATTATCTAGATTGATTATTTTATATCGTCCTAGTGAAAATAAAAAGAGAGAGAGAGAGAGAGAGAATAAAAAGTGTGTTCCAACTTGCAAATATGAATGAAATATATCTAAATAGTAATTTCCTACGTCCAAGGATCAACCAGCTGATTGATTTGATATCTGGTCACAAGTTATTAAAATTTTTAAATACTTTTTGTAAAAATAAGATTTAGATAAATTTCAAATATGAAAAGATGAGCTTATTTTTAATGGATCATATAAGAACCTACTACTATAGAGTGATACTTTTTAGTTTGAAAAATACTAGTGTTACATATTAGAGGCTAGCAACAAATATGTTCGAGCAGTAAATCAAAAATAAATATAAAGGTATACGTTAATGACATGCTTATTAAAAGTGTATGTATCGGCGACTATATAAAAGACCTGGAAGAGACATTTGACGTACTCACAATATACCAAATAAAGTAAAAACTAACCAAGTGCACCTTTGAGGAAGCTTTCAGTAAGATATTGGTTTCATAATTATCATGAACTCGGATCAAAATATGTCTAAATACTAAATAGTTAAATCTCAAATAACATATAAATAAATTTCAAACCAACTGTAATATGAATAGGCTGACCATAAAACTCAATATCCAAATGATAAAAAATTAAAATAAAATCCATACTCCAATCAAAAGACCTTATTGGATAACTGTCCGAACAACATATTATATAACTTATTCTACAAATATCGTAAGAGATGTGACAACCATAATAAATACAATATATCCCAATGGCTAGATAATCCAATTGCTATTGTATACATAACCATGGGCCTATACTTGGACAATTTCAATATCTAAGACATATCTGATGCAAACCTA
Source organism: Nepenthes gracilis (assembly GCA_033239525.1). NCBI lineage: Eukaryota > Viridiplantae > Streptophyta > Magnoliopsida > Caryophyllales > Nepenthaceae > Nepenthes > Nepenthes gracilis. The sequence goes on from BSYO01000001.1 coordinate 2,688,036, forward strand.
AACCAAAACGAACCTGAAACTCACCAAAATAATCAGATACCGATTTGCGTACAAACTCTCATAATGTATCTAAACCCACTAATCTGAAAGGATAAATAGAAAACGTGAGTCTAAAATTTAACATGTATTATATATTTATAATAAATAAAATGTCTGATAAATTATAGGGAGATTCATAAATAGATATAAAAACAAATACAAATCCAATGAAAAATCTCAAAATGAATAAGGAATAAGAATCCGACATCAGAAAACAGAGAGTAGATACAGAATCTAATGTCTAAAAGTAGATAATAGATACAAATCCGAAGTGCAGATATCAGAAGTAAAATTATCGAATGTGAATCATAATTCAGTATCAGTAAACCGATAGTAGTCTCATATTCAAATCGTATGTCAAATTAAAATAGATATCAAATTAGAAAATAATCTCCTCAAAACATATACAAAATAGAAGTGATCCGGAATATAATCAGATAGTAATAATCAAATAATCTGAATCGTATTAGAATCAAATAAATAAATAATAGAATTCAAATTAAAATCAGATAATTTGAAATAAAATTCCGAACGAAATCATATAAATATAATCAAATAAGTGCCAAAACAAAATCGCATATTAAATGTACAAGAAATATCAAATCCTATCTGTGGACAAAATCAATGAATCTCAAATCAAAATCTAAACTAGAGTTCGAATACAAATTCATACAAAAATATAAAATATGTATGAAATCAGAGCACCAAAGGTTTAAAGACTAATTTAAATAAGGGTTACACAAACTCTTAATAATTTTGGGTCAAAGCAAATGTAGTTTAAGCCAACATATTAGGCTATTTATGCACACTATCTCCTATTGATACAAAATGAACTCACTATATTTTATCACCCGTAACATTAAGTACAATCATTAAATTTATCGAATATATTAAGGCGTTCGAATATATTAAATTCTATTCAAATACTAAACAAATGAGGCAGGTCAACTATAATAGAGTATTTTTCAGGCAACAAAAAAGGGATAGTAAATAATAAATATTTTTTCGTTGGAAGCTAGCCGAATAACAGATAATAGAAGTAGTGACCATAATTCCCAGACAGTATGCATATGATAATGTAAGGCTCATACAAGTTTCATACTCATTTTTCATACAAATATATTGATATAAAAATATATATTATTAAATATTTATCTATTTTTTAAAAAAAATAGTAAAACCCTCAAATATATATAAATCTAACCAAACAACCGATGAAACGCATGCATGCACGGAGAGAAAATAGACAAGTTATATGAAACTTGCATGTACGAGCTTTGTACCTCCAAAACAAAACCAAAATTTATTAGATGTTAAAATAGAGAAAGAATAGGGTTAGAAGATACTTGTCTCAACCTTATATCAAGTATATCTGATAAAATAATATTTTAAAATATCCAAACTCTTCTCCTCTCTCCTACCACACACCTCATCTCTCATCTTCTCCTGCGCTTCTACTCTCTTCTCTCTTTCTCTCCCTTCTTCATTTTTCCCACACGTCTATGTTGCACCTTAAAATTTTTCACTAGTGCTCAAGCGGGGCCCTTGGGTGCGCCTCGGGTGCTAGCCCATGGGTTTTCGTTGATCCAATTTTCTTCAAAAATGTTATAAATTATCATTAATTCGATACATCCAAAATACCTAAAATGACAAATATCATCAAAATTTTTCACATAGAAATAAGGTATTATAATAATTTTTGTAACATGGGATGGAGGCTAATTTGAAGAAAGATAAAAGTTATTACGGATATGAAATCTCAGTGGATGATAAAAAATATCGAGGGATTGATTGGACGACTTGCAACTCAATCTTAATTCACATCAAAATTAAGAAATACCTACTACTATTTAAAGTATTGAGAATTGTAAAGATGAATAGTTTTTGGTGAACAAATGAGCTCTAACAAACATTCTAATGCTTGAAGAAATTTTTGATGCATCCTTCATTATTGGCCAATACTAAGGAGGATGACAATCTATATTAGTATCTTATCATTTTAAAAACGAATCTGAGCAATTTTTTGGTTGGAAAAACTCAGGAGTGTAACATTCGGTATATTATATCAATGAAATCTTAACTGATTTAGATACTCGATATTTTCAAATGGAGAAACTATTTTTGTCTTAGTTTTTGCTACAAAAAACCTCCAGCAAAATTTTTTGGTCCATAAAATCATAATCCTGATAAATCATCCTCTGATTTGTATTGCAAAAGCAAAAGTATGTGTTCAACAGTGAAGGAATATCTATCGAAGCCATAGGGTAGTATAGTTTGATTGGCGCAACCAATTAAAAGTGACTACTTACATATCTAGTCCTTTGGGAAGCAGCGCTCAAATAATTTAAATGTATGGCTAATTTGATCATTTTTTTGACATCTTTTGAGTTTAAATTTCATCACAAAATATGAGAGGCTAGTATTGGGTACAACATTAATTGAGTTAGCCTAAATCATTAACCCAACAAATTCATGGTTAATAATTCTAGAAATAAGAAATTATTTTCTGGCCCAATAGGCCTAAACGCAAAAAATTTGACATCCAGTCTCGACCCAATTCTAGTTAAAATAAATTGAGATTTAATAAGCAATCAGACATTTACCAAGTGAATTACAAATCAAACTGAATTGCATACCTGAATAACTGTATATTTAAATATATAGTTGAGCGGTTAATCTGCTAAGTGATTTGTACACTCTATAATTAGCTCAAACAAGGGCTATGAATAGGACAATATCACCTATTCATTATTACCAGTTTGATATTTAGATGCTAATCACCGCCAATCAATCTTATAATTAAAATATATATAATGACAATTGAATTACTTAGTTTTTAAATAGCCTAATTAGTTAGATTGTAGTCAGTTATTTTGATTTAAGAAACAGCCAACAACTGATATGATTACAAATACTCTACATTTTTTTTATGAAAAAGGCAACAAATTTTAAGAAATAGCAAATAGGGCAAAACCCATTAACTTGTTCTTTTACAAAATAAAAAGCTAAGTTTTTTGTTTTCTCTTCTCTATTTTAACCAAACGATTGCTCTCATATTTTAAATTTTTAAAGAGTTTAATAATTTAATCATTAAAAAATATATCAATAAGCACGTCCCGATTTACTTAAAATTTTTAATTATTATTGTGGTATGTAGAATCCAAATAGAAAGTTTAATAATTAAATTTGAGTTTATTTAATTTATAATTTAAATTTTAAATACACATTAAATACATTAAATTATTAATTAATAATGTAAGCAGTATTGTAAAGTAATTTTTAGTTGTTCTTCTAATCAATTTTGATGTTAAATGAAGCTTTGTGTAATCAAAATATTAATGTAAATAATATATAGAATAATACGTTTCACTTTTGAGTAATTAATATTATAAAATAATATTGGAGACAAACTTCTCCAACGTCTGTCAGTCCGCTCAGCGCATCGGCGTGCATTACCTGAATCATATAAAACCCCCGACGAATTCATTCAACAACAATAACCGACCAATGGATCTTACCTTTGTTACAATGTGAAGCCGTCCGTTGCCCGAATTATCTCACAGTTCAGTGAGCGTAATAAAATTCAAATAACGAATATGACAGACACCACGTCATCATTAAGAGACGGGAAAAACGCCAAAACTCGTAGGGCGTGAGACAGGATTTGAGAGGCTCAGTTTTTTAAAGCTTATTTTATTTTAATTTAATTTATTAATATTTTAATAAATAATTATAATTTAATTATTTTTAAAAATATAAAATAATTATTTATTTTAAAATAAATAATTAAAATATAAAAAAATAACCTCCATCTTTACCGTGAGACAGCCTCAAAAGCTTCAGCAGCAAGATGAACACGATAAAAAATACAATAACGTCAAATAATACAATATTTTATTTGGGTATTTAAATTAACTAACTTATAAAAAAATTATTACATAAAATAATATTATATTAATTAATATTATCTTAATGGTACCCATAAGATACTCTAGTCGTTATGGTTCCATATTTTAATAATTATATCCATATTATTGTACGGATTGATATGGTTACTAAAAAATAATATAAAATAATACTATTAAATTTGTAAAGAATGATTAATTTATTTTACTATGAGTTTAAACTCATTCCATATAATTTCATGATGTGATTATATGTTTAAAATTAATTCAAACATATGAAATAAGGATATAAATTCTCATTGCATGAAGATAAAAGCCTATCCTTCATATATTTTATCTGAAAAATCACACAATATATCCTGAGTATAATGTTAAATATTATTGAAAATATAAGGTTATAATATAGACAACTAAATAAATTTAGCACACATTTTAAAATAATTATATATTTTTTATTAATTGATAATATCATAAACCGATATTATTCCTTCTATTGTTATATTAAAAAAATGGAAAATTTATTAATATAATACAATTTTTATTTTAATATTTTATACGACAACAATTTTTATACATGACAAATTGTCAATTTAATTATATTTTGAGTAATATTATATATATAAGTGTGTGTGATTTCAGAAATTTATCAAAGTAAAAAAAAAAAAAAAAGTGAAATTCTATTTTAAAATTTTGTAAATCACTTGTATTGCATGATATAGAAAATGTAATAAATTTTGTGTAGTATAAAATTTATGTTAAAATAAAAGGTTCTTTTGAGGCTTGTTTAAATTATAAAAGTTTGAATGAATAGAAATTAATAAAAATAAAAAAGTATTTTTAAATATAAATATTTAATATATATTTTTTATTAATTTTTTTCCTTATAAATTTTTATACAATTTGAGCATAAAAAAAGTAGTTTTTAAAAAAAAATTTTCTTTAAACTATTTAGGATCGAAATAAGTCCTTACAATTATCTATAAATTCAATTATATAGCAAAGTAAAAAATAATTAAAAATACAAAAATATTTTATAAGGCTCAAGTGATATCAAGTACAAAATGAGGTGATTTCATGCAAATATTTATCTTGAATCGCATTGCATGATTTGCATTTCATCGGGATTTGAGTTTTAATTTCATTTTCATTTGCATTTCATTTGAGCTGGAGGGTGAAGGCAAAGTTACACAAGAGAGAGAGAGAGATTGCTCTGTAGGGTTAGCTTTTTGACCAAAGCAATGGAGGAGAGGAAAGAAAAGTCTTTCCTTCGCTATTTAATATTTTTAATATTTTTTTGTATATTAGAAAAATGTATTATGTGATAACATTGCCAATTATTTAAGAAATAAATTCATTGTTCAAAGTAATGTGATTAATTTTTAATATTTAAATGTGTTAATAATTAATGAATTTTTGTCATAAATTGATATAGAATTACGAGCATACTGCATAATTTTTTCCTACTTGACCATTTCTCTGCATTTTGCTGAGTCGTCGTCGTTGCGACGACTTAAAAGCTGACGGGAAGATGCTCATTTATGAATGAGTTGATTTAAGCGTTTTCCCATAGCTTTTTACTCCGAAACCCATTTCCTAAGATTTCAGGAATTTCCAGTTTATCGAGGTATGCTCGTTTGCCCTGTTCCTCATCTTTGGTTCTCATTTTTACGTTTGTCATTCAGTGTTTCCTGTTGCTGAGAAACGAAGGAAAGATACACGCTGAAAAAAAAAAGAAAAAGTTTCACAATCACACGAGGTAGTAGTGAATTTTTTACGTGTTTTCTTTGGTTTTTAGGTTTATCGGTTTTATTTTTTATTTTTTTTTTTCGAAACTGTGTATGTGATTGTCTGAGGTCTGGGCTTTGCCTCCAAAATTTAAGGCTGAGGCATTAACTTCATGCCATGAGGTCTTGTTTCTTTGGTATAGTGGCCCTTATTCGAACATCTGTAAGATATTTTGAGAAGTCAATGAGAAGTGATAATCAATTGAGTGTTTTGTATGCAGCAGGTGCTGTTTTTCACTGGAATTGTTCTCGTGTCTGGGAGGGGGGGTTACGTTTTTATTTTTTGGCTAAATTGAATCATTCTCATGTTTTTAATCTACGGAAGAGTCTCTGAAAGAGGACCCTTTTACTTTTGTTTTGTAGAGTAGCTAGAGGAAACAGAACTTCCAAGGTGCAGTAGTTCGAAGAGGAAAAATTCTGCAACTGGTGTGGTCATGGAGATTAGTGAACCTCAAAAGAAGGATGGGGTTTTGGGGGTTGAACTGATCTCAGTTTTGCTTGAATTGTCGGCGATCGATGATCTAACTGGGTTTAAACATGCAGTGGAGAAAGAGGGTCGTGATGTGGATGAAGCAAGTTTGTGGTATGGGAGGATAATCGGGTGTAAGAAGATGGGGTTTGTAGAGAGGACACCCCTCATGGTTGCTGCCATGTTTGGAAGTATGGATGTGTTGAATTATATCCTCCAAACGCGTCGTGTTGATGTAAATCGCGCTTGTGGCTCAGATGGTGCTACTGCCCTCCACTGCGCTGCCGCCAGTGGTTCTACTTGCTCACATGAAGTTGTAAGGCTCTTGGTTGATTCATCTGCAGATATAAGTAGCGCTGATGCCCAGGGCAATCAACCTGTTGACCTAATAGCTCCCTGTCTTGATTCATCATCCAAGTCAATAAAGAAGAGTTTGGAGGCCACGCTAAAAGGGGCTGGTGGTATTGAAGTAGCATTTTTTAAGTCTAATCAAGAGGGTTTGGTGCCCCGGGTCTTGAATGACGTAAATTCGACAGAGAAGAAAGAGTATCCCGTTGATCCTTCCATTCCAGACATAAAAACCGGGATATACGGGACTGATGAATTCAGGATGTACACCTTCAAGGTGAAGCCTTGCTCGAGGGCTTACTCGCATGACTGGACTGAGTGCCCCTTTGTCCACCCGGGGAAAATGCCCGGCGTCGTGATCCTCGGAAGTATCACTATAGCTGTGTCCCGTGCCCTGAGTTCCGCAAGGGGTCGTGCAACAAGGGAGATGCGTGTGAGTATGCACACGGTGTTTTTGAATCTTGGCTGCACCCTGCACAGTATCGCACTCGTCTTTGCAAGGATGAGACAAATTGCACGAGGAGGGTGTGTTTCTTTGCTCATAAGCTTGAAGAGCTTCGCCCCTTGTACGCTTCGACTGGCTCTGCTGTGCCTTCTCCGAGGTCATTTTCATCCAGCGCTACTGCATTTGACATTTCATCGATTGGTCCTCTCATGCTCGGGTCTCCCTCATTGTTAATGCCTTCCACTTCAACACCACCATCACCTATGACCCCAACTGCTGCCTCTTCATCTATGGCTGGGGATATGTGGCCAAACCCGATTAACAGTGTGCCACCCACCTTGCAGCTTCCCGGAAGCAGGTTAAGAACCAGCCTAAGTGCCAGAGACGTTGACATAGAAGCTGAGTTGCTCGGGCTGGAAAATCAAAGGCGCAGGCAACAATTGTTGGAGGAATTAGCTGGGCTCTCCTCCCCTTCGGGCTGGAATAGTTCTTTTGCCAGTGCAGGTTTTGCTTTCTCAAGTGATCGAGCTGGGGAGTTGAGCAGGCTCACCGGGATGAACCTCAATAAAGTTGATGATGTATTTTCATCTCTTGATCCTTCCTTGTTGTCACGATTACAGGGAATGTTGCTTGGTTCTTCATCAGCTCAGTTGCATTCAACAACTGGGATGCAGATCCGTCAAAACACAAAACAGCAGCTCCTCTCGAGCTACTCTAATGGTCTCTCTTGCTCACCGATTAGGGCTTCCAATGTGTCTTCCTCTTTGGTGAGGGCTTCTGTGTTAGGAGTAGATGCACCTGGGTCACCTGCAGTTTCGAATTCAAGGTTGTCTGCATTTGCAAAAAGGAGCCAAAGCTTCATTGATCGAAGTGCGGTAAACCATCTCTCCGGGCTTTCTTCGCCTGCTGCTTCCGGGGAAATGATTCCTTCTCATATCTCTGATTGGGGCTCCCCCGATGGCAAATTGGAATGGGGTATCCAAGGAGAGGAACTTAACAAGCTGAGGAAATCTGCTTCCTTTGGGATACGAAGCAATGGCAGCAGCACTGGAGCTATAAAGGATTCTCAAACTATGAAACCGACACAGCTTGGTTTCAATGAGCAGCAGCAGAAGCCGCAGCATCTTGACCCCAGCGGTTCTGAGGCGATCCCTAGTTGGTTGGAGCAATTGTACATGGAGCAGGAGCAGATCGTGGCTTGAGAGCTCACCATTCGCCCATTAGTTTTCATACTCAATTTTTGCCTAGTTTCGTCCGGAAGAAAACGAGTGCTCTCACCTTTGGTGGGTTAAAGAAAATCGAAGACAGAGTTTAATGCACCCGAAGGGTAAAATTCTGGTCGCGCTCTTATAGGATTCATAGTATGTATACAGAGTATGTATTTCTCCTTAGTGTTTTCTTCTCTTCTTTTGGGTTGCTGAACCGAGGACAAGAAGCATGGTCACCGGAGACTGAAGCGAAGATGATCGACCTAACAATCAAATTAGTTTTATAATCTTGTTCGTTGTTCAGGGATGATTTTCGCCGTAATTGTACTTCAGAAGTTGTTAAATTGATTTGTCACCTATCTATTGTTATCATTTGTGAGATTGCAATGTAAGAAAACCTTTTTGGGATCAAAATAATTCTGTAAATGGTTAGAATTATCATACCGATTTTTTTTCCTTCATATTTTTTGTTCTTCGGTCAAGAAGATTACAGAATTTGTGAGAAGAAAAATTAATTATCATTTTTGGTTCTTCTGCAGAGTTTTATTAAATTTATATATAATAAGAAGTTAAGAAACATTTATAAATTAAATTTGAAAAAACTATCCCACAATATCCAAAAAAATTTGCCAAATTATCTACATAACTTAACTTTTTTTAATAAATAATGGTTAATTTTATTATTTACAACATAGAAAAGATGATTAATTTCTTAATGACATAAATTATCTTTTTTTATTAAAGATTAGATTAATTAAAAATAATTTTTTTAATAAAATATAACTAATTATATCAAATTATAATCTATAATTTTTTAAATAAATTATTAATATAAGTCACATCTTAAAAAATTATAATTCTAAATCTTTTTCCTTGCTGGAAATTTGATGAAAAATTTAATTTTTTTATTTTTAGACTCAAAATGTTCTGTTACTCCCTAATTTCTATATATAACCGGAGTTTTATTCACTTATTCTAGCATTGGATTGGGGGTGGCCTCTCTGATTTTTTTCTACATCACAATTATTTATTTTAAAATAAAAAATTATAATTTAGTAATTATTTTTAATTAATTTTTATATTTTAAAAAATAATTAAATTATAATTATTTATTTAAATATTAATATCTTAAATTAAAAAAAAAAAAGCTTCATCACTTCATTCCTTCTAGCATTCATCGGTGTCCGTACCCCATTTACTTCAGGCGACCTTTTGGAACGCCGCTGCTTCTCGGTTGCCACGCGTAAAAAGCTTAAAAGTTAAGTCTTCCTTTTAACTGCTGTGGTTGTCTGAGATGGTTTTTCGGCACTTTGGGATTTGGTAGTGGAGGGTGCACTTCAAAGAAGGTATTGACATTCTTTTTATGTTTAAATATACAATATTTGGTTTTTTTTTTTATATAGATTTTGATCAAATTTAAAATATATAATCTTATTTAAAAAGTTTATACATTTTGTAAGTTCAATAAAAAATAAACTTATAATTATAAATTTAATTATAAAATTTATATCATCCTTATCAACTAAGTTATTGTTAATGAACTTTCTCATTGAAGATTAGAAATATGGGTATAGGATATGCCTTTATGCTGCTTCCCAAAAGTAAGAATGAGCCCATCATGTACTAAGTGATTAGTGGGGCCAATTATTATTGCTGTTTTGTTTCAATAGTCAAGTAAGATAGGTTAATTAATTTATAAATTTAGATTAGATAGAGTTATAGGCAAAATTTTAAAAAGAAATATTAATCTTAAAAAGAATGAATAAAGATGAAAAATTAGTAGTAATTATATAAATAATAATAATATTGAGAAGCAATAAGTATAGACAAGTGTTGCTTGCTCAAAAAAGTATAGGCAAACAATTAGTAATCTTAATTAAGAAATTAGGTCCTCTATTTGACATATATTGACATTAAATAAGGTGGTTGCTTGATAGGATTGTGTAATTGTAGAAAAATTTATAAATATATTATTTTTATATGAAATTTTACTTGATATAAATCGCGATTATGATAGCATAGCTAATTCAATTTGGTTGGACTCTCATATTAATTTCAATTTGGACTTTTGGGGAACCTTATACCAGATGATTTTGTTATTATAGGGTTCTTTTATAATTGTGATATTAAAATTTATGATATTTATTTATTTTATTTTTTCATCTAAGCAGATCAATTTTGATTTTTAGGGGGATGTTCAAATAAAGTGAATTACAACTTTAGCATAAAACATTAGTCCGATATTCTAAGTCAATTCATGCATCAAAAAATATGGAGGTTTAGTTTCAAAATCGAGTCAATTTCCATTAACTTATATTTACTTTGAAAAAAGGTTAAGATTTATGATTCTAGTTGCCTGATCTAAATGAATTTGTTCTTAAAAATGTTCCTCCACCTTAAAAATTAATAGTGTACCGTGTCATCTAAAAGAATTCATACCATTACCCTCTATATAATAATATAATTACCTCTTTATTTGGATTATATTATAAGATAAATTATCTCATATTAATTGAGTAAAGATACAGACTTTTTTATAAATATAAAAATTTTATTCTCTATTCAATATATACTTTTAAAGATAAAAACGTATGAGTTGAACAACTGATATTATAGTCTCTTGCTCTATTAAAAGTGAATAATACATCTAAAGGATTCCTCTTGGCATTGAAATCAACAAAATGCACGACCACAAACATTAATATAATAATGAGATTGTTTCCACCCAAAAATTAAAAGTCTGAATCATAGGCATTATATTTTTTTTATCATCATTCAATTAAACAGAGTATTTGGGCGTGCAAAATTTGTGAATGGCATTAGATTGATGCTTTAATCATCATTCTGTCTACTAATCAAATGCAATTTCAAGTTGTTGTCGGAGCATTAGCATCAACTGCTTCCTCAGTATTTCTAATTCATAGCAAATGATTCTTATCTCTCAAAAAGCACACCGTGTAAGTTGTTATAGAAATGAAGATTTAAAAGTTATTTTTACTGTATAATTTATAAATAGAGATATAAAACACAATTTAGATATTTTTAGACTATATTTTAAATAACGTAATATCTCATTAATTTATTTAATGACATAGCCTACTAAAAAAACATAGATGAATAATCATCACTTCATTGGATAAATCTAAAAGCAGTTTCTAAATTACTTTGCAAAGCCCAAAATCTCGAATTGGAAGCCCTCTAAGTTGATGTATGACCTCATTTATCAACTGTTCAAAGATCAGAAACCCTAGTTCTGCTCCCAAGTCTTCCATCATCATCATCTTCCTCTTCATCCTCCATTTGCATGGCCAATCTGAGTTCAATGCCTCTGTTTCTGCCCACCAGCACACTTTGCATTTGAATATGTCTGCATGATGGTGACGACGATCACCCTTACACTTCTCCTGAGACCGAAGGTGTTGGCCTTCATTTGTGTTATGGCTTATTGGATTGGCATTGATGTAGTTAGATGAGAACTCCTCAATCAAATTTTTTGATGTCAAATTTGTCCTAGAAATTGAGCTTCTCGATCTTGAACCCCCTCCTGCGAAAACACAGGAAGCAATTTAGATGATAGATAAAATATAAAAAATATTCTCCCGTGAAATTCACCGTCTCTCAATTTTTTATTTAAAATTATGTTGGGAATCGATGTAAAAAACATTCAAAAGTAATATTAACTTCTAATTTTTTAGACTGGGTGCTAGCTATCTTGTGCTGAAAACTATAAAGAGCATTGAATCGAGCAAATATTTGGTTTTATCAGAAGATTTGATGATGGAATGTAAAAGTTAATTTCACCTAAAAAAACAAATAAGTAAATGAATTAATGTTTTGCTACAAATAAAAAATGAAATAATTAAAATGGTGTACACAAGACATTTACCCACTGTAGTAACTTCAGGATCACTAGTGATCTCACCATGATCAAGAACAGAGACAGGGCTTGAATTTTCCGACTCACTTTCTCTATCTACTTTCCTACCTGACAACCCCTTTTCCTCCTCCTTCTTCCTCTTCGTCCTCGTCACTTTAATTTCTGCAGAAGATTCCTTTCTGGTAATAGCACTTGAAAAATCTCTTGTGGATGAATTACATTGGCTTGGCCTTCGAAGATTGACACTGCTGTCCGCTTTCCGAGAAATTTTCTCTGAAAATTTCAAACCGATACCCTTCATTTCATTTGAGCAACCTCTGTCACTCCCAAATCCCTGCTTTTCGTTCCTCTGCTCCATCCTCTGTCGTTCTGCAGTTCTACCCTGTTTCTGCCCTTTACCACTCACCCCAAATATTGCCTTTTTAGAGCCCAGTTCGCCTCCATTATCAAAGCTAAGAACATAGAAATCATCACCTTCTTTCGCCAAATCATTGTGTGTCTGTCTGAACGAGAATGTCGTCTCCGCTCTTCGATGCTTTCTCTCTATTTTCTCCGTCTCTTCCCTCAAATCCATCGAACTCATCGACTTACTTCGAGAAACTGAGTTGGAAAACTTTGGGATCTTGTCGAAATCGATGTCCGGCATTGAATCCAAACCCATTAGCCTGGCTACTATATTTGGAGTAACTGAACGTCCAATCTTCTCTGTAGTAAAGCAAGGGTTCTTGTCAATTTCAATTTGGTCAGATTCTTTTATCTGATCACATGGATACGTTGGGAGACTTCCGGAGCAGAAAATCCGGCGCAGTATGCCGGAGATACATCCGGCAGCTGTGCTCTTGTTGATGCTAAATTTGTCGGCGAAATTGGTAAAGGAAGAAGATGAGGAATAGGATAGAGATGAAAATGTGAACTTCATTTTCGATGTGGCTTGTCACAGAGAGAGAGAGAGAGAGAAGGGGGGAAAGACTGGAAATGGTTGTGTCGTTGAACTTGAAAGTTGCAGCAAAAGGATTGGTGTGAACACGAAGAAAAAGCAGGAGGAAGGTAAGAGAGTAAAATTAAAAAGGTGTTGTCATTCACGTGGAAAAAGAAACATATATCTCTTTATTTATTTTTATATAAATTACTATTATAAATAAATTAATTAATTTCACATTTTAAATATACCTAAAAGATTTCAATTTTTAAAAACAATTATAAATTACAATTTTTTATTCATTAAAAATTAAATCTAAATTATTAAAAACCTACTAATCCATAAACTTAATATTTGGCTAAATTTTAGAAGATATTTAATTCTCAGAATTAAAAAAAATTAACTTTAAACCTACAAAGAATGCGATAGGCTAATATACAGTAGCAGAAGGGAGGCAACACATTAATTAAATTTGAAATTGAAGGCTGTCATGACCACCATGTCAACGTAGACAGAAGAGAGAGAGGGGGAGAGAGAGAGAGAGAGAGAGAGGGCGGGTTGGGAATTTGAATGACGAGCCGCCGACTTGGCGGCGAATAAAAGAGGGCACGGGCTCAATCCGACCCGACAGGCGCCAACCCGCAGCGGCAATCATTTTTAATCATTAAATCTTTTAAGATTCGAACATCATTATTTTATGTAATTAAACAATTATAAAAATAAATTATTTTTTATGATTTTTATAAAATTTTAAAATACATATTATAAAAAATTTACAAAAAATATATAACTATTAAAATATTTTTATATTTTTAAAAATATGAAATATAAATAGTTAGATGAAGATTTAATGGTCTGGTGGGGTTGGAACCTTAAAAGTAATTATTTTGAATAATATATATTATTACTTTATTATTAAATAATATATATTTTCTTACATTAAATAACAAAAATAAATAAATAAACTTAAATGGAAACCAGATGGAAGATTGAATTTTGGGCCTTCTGGCATTATTTCTTCGTCAGTATCCACAGCAGGCATGAGAGAGACTGCAGAAGAGTATATATTATATTTGAAATATTATATTTAATCTGAAAAAAAATTAAGCATTTAAATTTTAACGTATTAATATTAATATTAATTTTAAATTTATACATTAATATTAATACTAATATTAATATATTAATATTAATATATATTAATCTTGATGCGTCTTTAAATCTAAATTACTATACAGGTTAGGCAATCAATAATTATTTTGCATAGTCCGATCAATCTAAAAGTGAACCGTCTTTTCATATACTTTGAACTTGGATCCTACATGTAATACAATAAATAAACAATTAAATAATTGATAGAATTTATTTTTTGATATATCATCTGATATTTAAATTAGTAATATTTTTTTATAAAAAAAGAAGAGAGAAAATAAATTGAGAATGTTTGTAAAATAATATTTTTAATGTTTGTTTAGTGGAAATCATCTTAATGAGAAAGTGCATGTATTTGAAGAATTTTAAAAATTTTTTTTGCTAACTTTTTAAGTTTTCAGTTGATCGTCCTCCCTTTTCTATTAAAAATGAATGATATATATAGAATTAATTGATAATTAATCTTTCTACCAACTACTCATAGAACCGTTCGATGGATAAGAGCATGTTGTTCTACCGACAGTTTTAAATTAATAGTTAAATCTATTAAACTATCCAAATAAAAAAAAGTTATCATTTTCGGTTGGTTATATCATTGTGATGTCATTAAATAAACAATGAATTGTTTAGATAAAACAGATGAACTCATCTGCTTATTTTTAACCACATGGACAATCGAGACTTAATTTAATTATTGGCTGAATCGTTGATGGATTTTCCTCCTAGACCAATGTCAACTATATCCATCAAATATTAATATTAATATTAAATTTATACATATTAATAATATTATATATATATATATTAGACTTAATTAATTAATTAAATATATAACATTCATACATATTTATAAATCTTGTACATCCGCAAAATTATAACCAATTTAAAAACGTTTATATTTTCGTGGGAATTGGGATTTTTTCGTACGGAAGAGGATAAGTGACCGAGGCTGTAAGTGCGAATTGACCAACTGACCCAGCTGACGTGGCTTTTCAATTGCAGCAGCCGAAAAAGTTGACTATCTTCTTCTTTCCAACCGACCGACACGCCCTTTTATGCTCCCAAATAGGAAAAATTTATCTCTTAAAACAATAAATTTATTTTTTAATTTAATTTATTTATTTTAAAATAAATAATTATAATTTAATAATTAATTTTAATTATTTAAAAAAATAATTAGATTATAACAATTTATTCAAAAATAAATAATTTAAATTAAAAAAGCAATAGCTTCTATCTTTTTAAAAAATAAGACCCCTTTTTTTAATTTTAACATCAACAATTTTACCACCACAATTTAACTAAAATTATAATAATATATTTAATACATGCTAGACTCTATCTAAAAATTCAAAATTTTCAAATTATTATGATAAAAATACTCAATGACAAAATATAATTAAAAATAAAAATAAAAAGACCCTGCCAACTCCTTGTGTATGGTCTGTAGAGATGTATCGACTGCCAGTGAGTTTAATGCCATTCAAACTACTCTGGTCCACACCAGCAGCAAACACTGACTCACCCACCACACTGCAGGCATGTCGAGATCAACACATTGCCATTTCAACGCTATCGACTTCCCATTGAGCCCTGTGACAACACAGCTCGAGCTCAGCTTATCAACGTGGTAGATTCACGAGCAAGGTTGAGTTTAAGGTTTGCAACCGAATTTCAATGAGCTCCTAGTTGACCCGTAATGCATCAAACTCCAGACCGTGTGTCTGTTGCTCTATTCGGCATACTAGACTAACAAAGCTCGAGAAACAAAGATCCAACTCGAACTTGTGAAGCTTAATCAGAGCCGATTATCAACTGTCAACCTTCGCATATGATTCAGCAAAACTCTTTATGACATAATTGAGATCGACCCATACATTCCCAACAGATCTTATATCCCAGTTCAGCTTAACATCAAATACCATGGCATGTTAGAAATTCTGAGAATATAATATCAGAAAAACAGAACTTGCTATAATTAATTGACAAATTTCTTGAATAATTACACACACCATGATGCAATATTTGCTCTGTCCAAGCTTGTATGGTAAGAAAATACACAAATCTAAACAGACTATATATTGTACAGGTGTAGTTCTGACCAAAAATTTCCAGTTATAACAGTAGCACAACCAATTAGCTTACTAAGTTGAGACAGAACTACCTGCGAGCACGGATTTGGCCGGAAACCTTTCCACCAGTACTGGACAACTGCTTTAGGTTGGTTAGAGCATCTTGAGCGTGCTTTCTCGTGTTGGCGTTTCCATGCCTTAAGGCTTCCACTAGAGCCCTAACTAGAGACTGATTGAGGGACAGCCTTTGGCTGGTGCTTTCCCCTCTCAACAGCCTCTCCATCATCCATGAAGTCTTCTCTTGAAGCTCCCCAGGTCGAGCATCAATGAAAACCGTGACCACAGCATCAACCACACCAAGGTGGTCAAGCTGATCAACTGCACGACTGCAGACATGAGGAGTATCTAAAACAAGGGTAGAGAGCCTCTACAGCAGCAATTTGGACGTTTGTGTGCCTGTCAATGAAAAGATCTAACAGTGGCTTAATGCAATCGCCCTTCAGCAGGCACAGCTGACTATCTTCATCACACGGGGAAATGTGTATGGGACATGTAGCAGCCTCCGGAGAAGCCCTCCCACACATGAACACCATGGAAGAGCAAAACCCTTGTGGAGGAAGTGGCTCACACTCTCCATCAGCCATAACTGCTCTTCCGAATTCCGATAAGAATTTCAATCCAAGAGCAGCTAATTGTTTACATCTGGGTTGAGGAGAGAACAGCTGTTCACGGAAAATTGCCATGAGTCGAAGCTCTCTAATCAAACCAAGTATTTGCGAGTCTCTGTTTCTTACAAAGTGAAGTAGGAGACCAAGAAGCCCTTCCACCATGCTCGAAACTGGCCTCAAAGTTCTCCCATTGGGTACTATCATCTGTTCTTTGAGGGTAAGAACAGTCCATCTCAAGAACCCGGCTCCTAAAATTGTCCTTACTTCTTCTCCCGAGAGGGGGAGGTTAGCGAGTATGCAGGCAGCATCAGATCTTTCATTACATGTGGACTGGCTGTCATGTAACTCATCTCTCAACAGGTGAAGCTTGTTCAACCGTTTGAGCTCACTAGAGAGATCTTCACCAGAACTTTCTGACAGTATCCTCAAAAGCTTGAAGGCAAAAATTTTCTGTTCAGTTCCTGAACATTCAAGATATTGGATTACAGTTTTGATGCCATCGCCAGATTTTATCTGTGCTGCTACGAGCTCTAACAACCAAAAAAGAATGGCAAAAGGACATGAAATCAGCAATAAAAGCCCCAGATTAGCAGCCCAAACAGAAATATAGAATATAGATACATGATGCTAAAATATAAGAATGAAATAGTCTATGCATATTGACACAAACAATTTTTTTGGAGAAGTAAGAACATAAGACTGAGATGTTAAGGAGAACACTGAAATTAGCTTTTAAATTGGTTAAAGTAGTTCTCCATTACTTTACATTGGCTAAAATACCCCTAATTATTGACACAGATTGGTCAATTTGTTAGGCTCTTTATGATCCAGTTGTATCACATTTCTTATAATGCAACAGCCAATCACATACATTATAATAGAATTACTTCTGTGCATTAACAATACAATGACTTATTATACCCCATCTTGGAGCTAAGGTAGGACAATCTACTGAAAGAATATGAAATAACAGTAGATCTTATGGAATAATATATGGCGCAACACAGAACTGAACTTCATTTACGGCAGCCACCAACTGGAAGGGTAAGCTAAGAGGTGAAAAATGATGTTTTCAACTATGACAGAGAATCACCTGTTGCTTGCGGAGAAGATGCAATTCCATAAAGGATTTTGAGAACAGAAACTTGGCATTGTGCAGTTGAGAAAGATAACAGCTGCAAAAGTTGAGAAACAATTAATGTTGAATGCATCAAATGGCCGTCCTTGTTTGCCACTGCCAATTCCCAATGTCCGGGAGTTGACACTATATTAGCCATTGTTGCAGCAGCCACCTCCTGCTGCTCAGGATTGGCATCCTGTTTTCCAAAAACAATGTCTGTGAGAGCCAGAAGCACAGATGAATCAACTAGGATTGCTGCGCTGTCATCCAACCCAGAAAGGTTATACAAAACTTGCAAGCTTGGGGTCCGTCCTTCAGGCATAGACAGCATCGCAACAAGTACTTTAGCGGTTTGCCTAGCAATTTGCTCTTTACTGTGATTTGTCAGTGTCATCCTGCCTAATAATGATGCCATCTCTATCTTGACACAATCAGAACCTGTTTCAGGAAAGCAAGAGAGTATCAAGTTACAAGTACATACACATTGATCTGTTCAAGACATCAGAAGCAGCTGCAGCAAAAAAATCTATAGAAGCTACACAGGATGAGTCACAACATTGTGTTTGATGATCAGGGAGATATTATTCACATCGTTGGGTCAGGTGATGTGTGAAGCATTTTTCAATATCTTTGTTAAGCATGTAACATAAAAAAGAATTAAAAAAGGATAACAAAACCCCTGGATCTACTGATGCTGGTGTTAGGTTGGAGATCCCTAGAATGTCTAGAATGCATGCCCAACAAAATTTAGGCGATACATCTTCAGCAAGAAAAAAAAAAATCTTTTTTAACTTATTCAGAAAATTTTCTTTCTCAAATTCTAGTAGATATACAATTATAATTAGGCAGGTAATCAGCTCGTAGGGCAATTACATGCCTATACAAAGCCAAACAGCAGACATAGCAGTGAATCAGAACAATACAAAAATGTAGATTCTCCAGTTTTTGTCTTCTTCCTATTTTTAATGCTCTCATAGTTAAATTCTATATATTCTTCTATGAAATTATAAGATTTAAGCAATAGATTTATGCGATATTACACAATAAGAAACTAGTTGCAAAATGCAATGGGTACTATTGCACCAACAAGTCATTGCAAAGCTCCAACATGCAACACCATAAACACCACCATCCAGAGGCCATATCAAAGTTCAAGCAAACTGATCACACAGCACTATTCCCATCCACAAGCGCCTAGTTTGTGGTGGTAAGGACTGGCCTATTCAGCCAATGCCACGTCAAATGTCAGAAAATAGCTCCAGCAACCAAGAGGGCCATGAAGAGTACATCCATCCACCAAGCCGACCTCATATTGTATATCCATCGACAGAGAGGGCTTCTAGATATACTTCAGATGCAAACAAGGAATGGGAAGAGAAAAAAGGACTGATTCCAACTCTCGTTAAGTCTTGAATGGTTTCATCAATAAACAACTTGGCGAAAAATAAGGTCAGGATTCAAACAAACACAATTTTGGGAGCATTGAAGTGAAGCATTTTTCTGATCTTTATTGATTAGATCATCATGTAACAAAGAGAAAAATAATGAAAAAAAGGTTCTAGAATATCTAGAATACGTAACTAGAAAGATTTAGAGGAAATATCATTTAGAGATTTAGCTTATTTAGAAATTTATCATTTTAGAATTATAATAAATTCATTACGTGGTCATCAGGACAATAGGAAGATGTAGATTACCCAGTTTTTCATTTTTTTCCTCTTTCCCTTTTTCGTCTAGTTTCATTTTTTATTTATTGCTTTATGCATCGTTATGTTGGCTGTCATGTTATTTTTCAAAAAATAAGGACACGATACGCTGAAAGCACGGAAATTAAAATTCATAATTTATTTATAAATATGATAATATAATCAATTAATAATGCTATTTTAAATTAAATTATCAATAAAAATATATATTTTTAGCTACATCATATATAAAAAAATATTGGAAGAATCAATATACAATTAAGCCAATATAAATGAGTTACATTATAACATTCTACACATAAAATGGAAAAAAATACAATTAAAGCTTTAATTTTTTTATCAATTCTAATTATCAAATATCTCTAATTTTATTTAGCTTACATAAGAATTTTACAAATTAGCCCAACATTGCCCAAACCGTGTTAGAGGGTGTTAAGGTCAAGAAGAAAAATAATAAAATATTTCAATAAGCGTCAGAGATTGTTGGCCAAGAGTTGGTGCTTCCTAGAGTTGTCACGTAGCTCCAACAAGCAATATAAAAACAAGACGAACCAGAGGCAATGTCAAAGTTCTAACAAGTTCAATCATGGAGAGTTTGATAATTTTTATGTAATTGCAAGAAGTTCCAAAGATCAGTTAATTATAGATAGCTAGATGGCGAAAAATCCATAATTCTCCTATAATAATAATAATACAAGAAATGGAGACTGCAACTAGACAAACCTCCACATAGCCGCTTAATTAAAGGTTCATATCTTCCTGCAGCTGCTAAATGCTGCACATTTTCCTCTACCAACTCCAGCCGTTTTAACAGTTCCTCTGCCAAATTGGACAAAGCAGGATGCTCCATATTTCCTGCCATGCTTGAGAGAAGAACCAATGCACCTTTCTCAGATGCAATTTTCACACAATAGGCTTCATCACTTGAGAACTCTAGTAATAGCTTTAGAGCACACTCCCTTTCTTTCTCTGTGCTCCCAACGAGACTACGAATTGCCAGCCTAGTGATTCCTTCTCCAAACATAATTGTCTAGAAATATGGGCAAATTTTATCAGATAACCAAAATAGCACTTGGCAGCAGTAAGCTTAGCAGATTCCATAAAGCATTCTCTTAAGTGACAGTGAAATTGAATTCACAAAGTGAATATAGCTAAACATGCATGTAACGCAACAAACAGTTTGAAGAAACTTGGTGACAATCTAAGATAT
The DNA here is from genome assembly GCA_033239525.1 of Nepenthes gracilis. Classification (NCBI taxonomy): domain Eukaryota; kingdom Viridiplantae; phylum Streptophyta; class Magnoliopsida; order Caryophyllales; family Nepenthaceae; genus Nepenthes; species Nepenthes gracilis. The sequence goes on from BSYO01000001.1 coordinate 2,708,958, forward strand.
AGCTCAAAATTTCATCTTCACTAAACGAAATGGATAAATCTTAGAATCAAATGCACAAAAAATAGATAAAAGCAGCATGAATTTTAATGTACATTAAGATTTTCATCGCCACACAAGTAGGCATAAAAAAAATAATGTCATGCAGACTTAAAATTACACTTAAAGTAGATGGGGGTGACATTAATCTGTCAGTATCAAGACGGTGAAAACTCTATGACCTCACTTCGGTTTGAATTCAATGCACATAAATCTTCATGCAGGCTGGCAAAAACTACAACATCATGTGCAATTTTAGATTCCTTCCCAATGATCTAAAACAGAAATAAAATATTAATCAGGCTGCAATCACAACACATAATATCCACAACAATCAGCTCATTATTAGTTGGATATTCTCAGCCATCAGCAGCAGATCTGCTTGCCAAGCTACAATCATCATAGTCTCAGTCCTATAAATGTATGTGATGGCAATTTGCAGTAAATCAACTTTCTTTCTCTTTTAGCAAGTACAGAATGCTTGAAACTAGAAAATGAACCCCTTTGACCCAAGTTGGTACAATGCCAATCACGATGACCAACTGCAACAATGTGTGCAAGTCATTATTATGCTGGCTTTTTACATATCCTACATGTTATTGTCTTTGAAGCAGTCAGAGTATGCAGGGAGTCTCCCCTTCACCATGCAAAATAGAGAAAATGTAATTCATCAGTGCAAGTTTAAGATGTATCAGGATTTCTAAGGAATAAAAACAATTGGGTGTCCTCACCTTGCTTTCTTTGTCCTTTGCCATACTAAGCAAAGCCATCAGAGCTTTTCCTCTCAGATGTGATCCAATACTAGTTGAACAATTCTTGAGAACATTGACAATTAAAACCACAATTCCAGCGTTTCTTACTTTATATCTGCAAGAGGAATGCTCTTCCGATATCTTATAGATGCTATCCAAGACTCCTTCAATGCAATCCACTGATGGAGGATCCTCACAGAGATATCGCACAGCCATCTTAATTTGGATCTCAATGTTCCTATTAACCCACTCCTCAATTGCGCCTGCCAAGCCAATATTTGGCATCTGTTCTAATGACTTAAGAACCTGACCTGTGACTGGGCAGGTGGGATCACGGCCATCCTCTAAACAACGCTGAAACCAATACTCAATTGCAGTCCGCTCGTAAGTCTGCGATGACTCCAACACTACAGGATCCTTCATAACTTCCTTGGTTAATGGACACAGAAAATTCTTAAATGGCAATATATGTGAATCATCTTCATTACTGAAATCTAAATTTAGCGTTGCTATGTTTGGTTCAGCTGACCAGTTGTTCATAATTCTTTCTAAAGAAATCAAAATCCTCCTCTCTGAGACCGAATTTGAGCGTCCCAGATCGTTCTTTAAGAGCTTAACCTGCTGCAATAATTCAACATAGTTACTCGGGTCGAGCCCCAGAGCTCGAGCCAAATCCATAATAATAGCACTCTGAACTGCCTTCGTCGTCGGCCTGCCTTGTCCTTCCCTCTGTAGCGTGCAATATACTCTCTCTTCATTCTCCGTCATCTAAGCCATCCGCCACAGCTAAAATTAGCACATCGACAAATGAATACAATTGTGCAACATTCTCACACAATTTGTGTTGACGCTCGTGTTGGCCAACACCTAAGAGATTCTCATCTAAATTTATACTGCTATCGTTTATAAATCATAGCTTTTAAATCAAAGAAATGAATAACGCGTTCGACTTACCCTAAATTGAGCTTGCTTCATATCTCTCGAGAGATCCGAAACCTTCTTGCAAAGATCCGGGTAGCCATTTATCACAGTTTCGAGTAATGTCAGCCATCCTCCGACCGCAAACGTTCTCTCCTGCAGAGACGCGCACAAGGACCGGCAGTTAATCAGCACGTATATCTTACTCTTCTCTCTATAGACCGAGACCATTTGACCAATCGTCGCCAAATCCCCGGCGATTCCTTTCAGCGCCGTCTGTACGGATGGAGAGGAAGCGATCTCCGGCGACGAGCGGAATAGCTGGTTGAGCAAGAGCTGAAGCCGCCTTGCGTAACCGGTGAACCGCCTAGGATTTTCCCAGTGGTACGTCTCGTCAGGGACGCAAAGCTCTGTAAGACACCGGTGAATGGACTCCATCGCCGGTGGTACCGTCGGTGGTTTCGACGTCATTTCATTGGAAGAATATTCCCGTAAGACTAGAAGTGTACCATAGTTTTCAGCAACAGCTGTTGACTATCTTTCCTCTTTCCGTCTCCTCTCTGTCTCTGTTTACCCTGCGAATCAGGTAACTCTTCTCTCAGCAACGACGCGTTCAGTTCGCCCTTCGACGTTCTTAGGAGAGAGACGACGGACCGCTCGGTTGACACATTTGAAGATTGACACTCACTAGCTGTTCCAATTAAACAAATTTAATAGCTTAAATTTCAATATAAAATAATATTATTTTCAATAATTTTTTTTTTAAAAATTGTATATTAAATTTAATATTTAATAAATAATAATAATATAAAAATATAAGTGATGTGTTCTTGTACCCTAATTATCGCTTAAATTAGATAGTTGAACAAATTTTTTGATTCATTTGAAAGGCTACATGTCTAATTTTCGTGATTAAAAACCCTAACCTTACATATCATAACAAATTTAACGAGAAGTTTGAAGTAAATCAGACTTACTCTTTGATGTATTATCCAACATTCAAATTAAAAATCTTTTATAAAAAATTAAAAAATACGAATGAATAATAAGTAGAGAAATATAAAGAGAAATGAAATGAGTGTAATATTATTGATGCGTACTGAATGGACCTGACTCCACTTTAAGTGTACTTTATTTTAAAGTGTTTTTTGTGTGTCTATGTTTGAGGTCTCTCTTATTGATTAGGGAGGATCTGAATTTATAATTGGGATTCTAACTAGCTAGTAATTCAAAATCGTTGCCTATATTGGAAAGCGTTTAATATCATTACTCTGGGCCAGCAGTGAACAAAGTGTCAAAGTAGGGAGAGTTAGCGTTCCGTATTCAGCTGACCAAGCAAAACTCCAGCTAAGCTAATAGTTCTAATTGTGAGAATATCTACAATCTTACAAGTTTTTCATCACCCAATTACTCAGAAGGTTTGCATGGTACTATGTATCCATATTTGGGCTATTGGTGCTTGGGCTATTGGTGCTTGGCCCTGTTCTAGCTTTGGGCTGAGCCTATATATTTAAACCATATCTAATAATAAGTATATATAATTTTTTTATTTTTAATTTTTTATTATTAAATTTTAATCCTTGCCCGTAAATTTTAAATAAATAAATAAATATATATATATATATATATCATTTTTCTAACCAAAAATTAATAATAATTTATTTTATAGCACTGTGTCTCTATAGTTTTATCTTTAATAAAGTCATTCCCACTGGTAAGAGAGATGCTATGAATCCAATATTATTTCATACATAGCCTTATTCAAGACGCGTGAAAGCATCATAATAGCAGTAGTTATTTTAAAATAAATATTTAAATAGTTTTTTTAAATTTTGTATATTTAAATTTATATTTAATAAATATTATTTAAAAAAATTATTTTAATGATATTTATATTGAAAAGTAGTTGTCCTTAGATAATGTCAGAGCAAAGAGCGAGAAAACAATAACTGTGACGTTTTCACACGTTGAAGCGCTGGTCATTTATATTCATTATATCTTTTTTACCATGATTTTATGCCATAGCTTAATCTATAGCCCGTGAATATTAAATAAATTAGTAAAATATTATTTTATGAAATTCCATACAAAAATAGCACATTAAATCAATAATTTGAACTATTAATGTCAATAGATATATGTAACCAAAGAAAAATTAATAATTTTTTAAAATTTTTATGTTAATTTTGATTTTTGTCAAAATTCCAAAATTAATTTATACTTCACTTCTAGACATAGATAGATTGCATCAAACATTGATTAGGCCTCACTTAATTTAATATAATCTCAGTAGAATATTAATTTTGACTCAATATTTTATATGATTCCATTAAATTTTTATATTAATTTAATTAATTATAATAAAAATTATAAATTAAAAATTTTTACCTTGTAAAATACTTATATTTAACATTTAATATAACAAATTTCATAAAATAAAGTTTCAAAATATTATTTCTCCTACTTCTTACTCTTATTTCTTATTAATTTCATCTTTTTTTCTCTTTTTTTTTCTTTTTTTGTACAAAAATAATTGAATCAGTCATATTAAGCCTTAAATATTATAATCGGTAATAGGTATCGAACTTGATTTCAAATAATTAATTTTTTAAATGTTTATTATATAATTATTTTTAATTAATTTAAAATTATATTAGTAAATTATAAATTACAAATAAAAATCAGATATTATATCAAATTTTAATTGAAGGAATGAAATTTTTTTAAATAAATTAGTGAGGACTATTTGAACAAATATACAAAATATAATGCATATTACACGTAAAAAGATGATATTTATATTCAAGTATAATAAAATTAATTATACAAATATTTAAAATGTAGGGCAATTATCGAATTAGGATTATAGAAAAAAGAGATTTAAGTGGATATATCACAAAAAAAAAAAAAAATCACATAAAATAGATTATAATAATTTTGATAAAATCGTGTACAATTTTCAGAATTCTGTTTATTTGCAGGGAAAATTTCATCCCAAAAATATCATAGTGTACATATTATTCCTTCAAAAAAGTCACATCTGGCCCGTGATTTTTCTAGGCAAAATTGAATAATTATGTTAAAAAAATACCATTTAATTATTTTATAATATTTTATTTATTTATTTATATTATTACAATAACATAAAAATATATGAATAAACATACACCACGTAAGTGTCCATACGAGTGTCCTCAAAATATTTTCAAATATAAATTCTCCTATTATTTATTTTGTTGAGTGACTAAGTGAAGAAAGTGAGAAGACATGGTTAATATTTTTTTTATTTGGTTTAATTTTTTGCAAAAAGCAAACACTAAAATATGCATTTATTTTTTAAAATAAATATATAATATAATATAATATAATATAATATATAAAGCCAATAACTTATAATTTTTTTCTCAAACATATTTTAACACCAATGGGATGGATCCACGCGTAATTTAAGATACAAGAGAAATATATTATTAATTATTTAATATGTTATAATATATATTTTAGAAGTTTTTGAATGACCAATTCTCATAATAAGAATGTATCAATACTTACATATTTAATTTAGTATGCAATGAATTCGAAATCATAAAATAAACTCAATTTATAAATTATAAATATCAAATTTTAGTATAATCCCATTATTGGCCATAATAACATGGACAAATCCATTAATTTCATTTAATAAGATGCATTTTAAATTAATAAATAAACTATAAAATCTAAAAAGAGGCATCTTAAGCAATTAATAAAATAGCATCATTACGCATCAAGTCATTTCCAATTAGGTACAGCTTAGTTTATTATTAATTTAAAGGGACAAAAACTTATGATTCGACAAAGGGTAAAAATTATTTTTAAATATTTAAATATTTTTATAATTTAAATTATATTAAATAAACATTAATTTTATAATATTTTAATAATAAAATATTTAAAATTATTATTAATTATTAATAAATTAATTATATATAAAAATACATTGTAAAATAATTAAAGAATTTATATCGTAATATGTTATTGTTTCAAAAAATTGAAAGATAATTTCTCTCTTTTTTTCTACTGATTTGTTAAATGTTTATACAAATCTTATATATTTCAATTCTGATAGCCAATGACATTTTTTTATAAAGATGAGAGAAAATCATTCTCAAATTATTAAAATATCCATCAATTTACTCAAATAATACATCTTAAATAAATATAACTATTGAGAAGAAATATCTTTTTATTTAATGAGTATATCTTAAAAGAACACATCTATTAAAAAATAACATATCATTTTTATCAAATGATAATCTTAAATAGGAGTGTCTTTTAAATTTTTTTTATTATATCTAAATTATGTTAATTTAATTAATTTAATAATTTATATACTATATAATATTAGACATATTTTTAATATTAATATTATAAAAAAATAAAAAAATAGATATTTATATTATCTCTCATATCACATAAATATTAATATGCATCGCATAATCGCTCCTTCCTTACATGTAACTTGCACCAATAATTAATAATATATTTTACGAATAGCCAATGGCTATTAGCAAGGACTAATTGAGGTAAATACGAAGCCGTTACAAGGAGAAGAAAATAGACGACGGGGATACTCCGGGGTTCTTCAACCGCGACGGCCACCGCCATTCTTGTTGCCAGGATCATGGTCGGGGTTTGCCGATGGATCGCCGTAATCGTTCAGTTTCACGGGCCCTAGCGACCTAACCGCCACCGTCACCACTGCCTCTTCCCCTGAAACCACCGTCACATCGGGCTCGCTATTAGAGTCGCATCAAAAGAAACAACCTTCTGCTACAGCCTATCGAATAGTTCTCTCAACTTAACATCAACTCAGTATTCAGACTCAGACGGTGAGTTCAAATTTTATATTGAAAAACGTAATTGTTGTTTAGCCACACTAACCGGCCAATTGCACGCAATTCTAAGCCTCGTCGAAAATACCATACAGTGGCGTATAATTTCTCCACAATAATTTCCAGTTTTTGGTTAAATTAGTCGAAAAAACATGGATTACTATCTTTTCTAGAAAAAGAGGAGCATGGAGAGATTACAAACTCATGAAACAGACAGAGAGAGGGGGGGATTAACCTTTGGGAAGACGAGTGCCGCGAGCGGAAGAGAGGACGGCGAAGCCAAACAAGAACCATAAGCAGAAACAGAGCCGAAGGCGAAACGCCATCCTTTTCATCTCTCCGCCGATTGTTTATACTCTTCCTTCTCTCTCACCTCTCTCTCTCTCTATCTCTGCAAGTCGACTATTATATTAGTTCTGGATTTCTCTCTATATGTTTATAAAGGAACAGAAGAGTGGAGCTCCGGCGAAAGTGAAGCGTGTCTGTCCAATAAATATTGATTTGAAATTTGGGGATCTTTGCGTGACACGTATTCACGGAAACCAATCTCATCTGTCCATCATCTTCCATGGTCAACGGCAAGGTGATGGCTGACTCATGGAGCAACGCACCATGTGACTCTTGGCACTGCTTAGGCCTTCGCCCGTGATTTCTCTGATCGCCTTCGCCGTTTAACGACGTGGCAAGCATAGAGAGAGAGACAGAGGGGGGGGGGGGATTGAAGAGCGTCGCTCTCCATCTCCACTTTCATTTCGGTTTCTCTCCGGCGATCACCCTCCCTTTTCCCTAACTATCCCGTGATCTCTATCTCTTCCCTCGATCTCTCTCGGCCATGTCCCTAACTATCCCGTGATCTCTATCTCTTCCCTCGATCTCTCTCGGCCATGGGACGAAGAGAGGAATAAGGAGGTAGGGTGTTGAATTCCTGGAACACGTACAACATCGACATTACAGAAATAAATCTAATTTTTTCGTAAATCATCAGCTATTAAATATAATGAGAAGGATAAATAATAATTATATAACTAGGCACACAAATTTATAAAATAATATTTAATAAATTATGAGATAAATTTTTTTAAAAAATACTATAAAGTATTTGTTTTAAAAATAAACCTTTGAGATTTTTTTATAATAATTCTTGTAAATGGCTAGTTGAATAAAAAAATTAATATACTTAGTAATTTATTGAAAAAAAATGTAACAATAAATTAATAAATTAAAAGATAATATGTCCTAAAAATTAAATTAGAATAACATATCTAAGCACAAAATATTAATTAAATGTCAAATCTATTTATTTTTTATTTTTTTTATTTTCTCACCTTGTGATTAATAATATTAATTTTACTCTAAAATCATAACAATATATTTTATATTAGCATTGCTACATGTACGTCCTTTGGGTGCACCTGAGCTCAGCAAATACTACTATCCAAGCTCATACATGATATAGGTATGCATCAGTTGCAAATTTTGTTTGATTAAATCACGTACAAAACTAATAATAAGCAGTGTTATTCTAGCAAAACTTAGGGCAAATCTCACATGAAATATCTAACAACTTTAAAAAATAATACTTTAAATGAGTATAAAACTTATAAAAAATTACTCAAATTTCAACATTTGAGAGTAACAGGAAGGGTAGGGGTTGCAAATAAGTAGGGGAGAGGAAGGATGGGCGGCAAAATTAACAAAATTATAAGTTTCAATAAATAAAATTAACCACATAAATTCATTCCATGGTTCTCCATCGAGGGAGGCCCGTAGTGTTGATCAACAATTGCCAATGAGGTTCGGGAATAAAAACAGGGATGGCGGGATGAGATTCAGGAGACTCTATCTTTTAAAGAAAATAAATAACTTATATTGCATTTTAAAATTTTATTTTTGTATAGATAATTATAATATAATTATTTAAAATAATTAATTTTAATTAATTATTAAAATTTTAAATAGTTTAATTATAGTAATTTATTTGATAATATACAATTAATATTAAAAGAATAAATTTCTCCATCTTTATAAAAAATAAAGCTACATGAATCCATGGTGGGCATGAAGGGAGACCAGAGTTAAAGATTTCTGGAATTTTTTTTTAGTGATATTGTAAATTATAAATATGGTATTAATTAATAAATTGTCTAGGATAATTAGTTTAAAATACATTTAAAGGCAATTATCATCATTTTTTTTTTCATATTTATAACATTTAATAAAATATTTAAAAAATCATATTATTTGTAAGTACAGAAAAATAAATCATAAGAATTATTTGCTTGGACAAAATGTAATTTTAAATAAATCATTAAAAAAATCTAATTCAGATAATAAATAAACAAACATATAACATATTATACTATATAAAATATTCTAAAATAAAAAATATAAAAATATATTTTTTATAATTTAATTCACTCACTTTTCTGCGTGTGACATTTTTTGCATTTAATACTGTCCGGTTACGGAGTGGACCTTTTTAATGTCGCTTTTATTTAGGGTTGGAGTTGAAAGGGTAATTATTGCAGCTAAAATTTTATAAACTTATATTAAAATATTTCTCATATTTTTATTTAAGTTATTTTTATTGTTACTTCTTTTAAAAATAATATTAATGCCACTATAGAATTAAGGTAATTGAATTAATTACATTTTTACTAAATCAACCAATCTTCTTTTGTTCATGGCACCCACTCTTTATTTCCCACTCTCATCCTCACACCTAGACTCATTTCTATGGGTAAAATAAATCAATATTTTTTAAAAAGTATGTAGATAAAAGAAATTTTTTTCATTTATGGTTGTTATATGACCAATCTAAATAAAAAATATATATTAGAATAAATTAGATATCATATGAAATTTAACATATAGAATAAATATATATATATATATATATTAATATTGTACAAAATATTGTGAATTTGGCAAGGGTTATTTAAAAAATTCAATTATATAAAAAGTTGTATAATGGTTATCGATGCATGCCTCAATAAAGATTTGACCTAGATATATATTGCCCTATCTTAGAACGTGGTATTAATCTTTGAATCCGCATCCCATGCACCCAAACATAAACAACAGCTTTAAAAAAATGATTTCTTTGTAATATTTTGACCAGATGAATTTTACTTTTGGTGAGAAGTACCTAATTTCGTTATCCAAAAATATAAACTGATTTTTTAATGAAAGTTAGGTTTTCATTGATCTATAACTGTTTATGCTCAATGATGTGGAAAGAGTAAAAGGCATATTTATAAAATATTGACACATAAAAAATGTTATAAAAGTCTATTCGTTTAATCTTAAGCCAATTCTCTAATGTTTTTTAAAATTTGAAACAAAAGGCAAAGCGCTCGGTCCGAGCTTGTAAACGCTCGGACAACACCTTTGTAAACGCCAAAATCATACTTAGTGAAATATTTTTCTGCGCCATGATTTCTTACCGTTGAGTGAGGTTTCTTCTCATTCAAAGAGGAGTGCTTATTGAAACTCTCTCATCTCTCTCTCTTACTCAATTATCATCACATTTTTGTGTTGCTCGGATCCAAAATCGGATCGCAACACATATTATTTGTAAGTACAGAAAAATAAATCATAAGAATTATTTGCCTGGACAAAATGTAATTTTAAATAAATCATAAAAAAAATCCAATTCAGATAATAAATAAACAAACATATAACATATTATACTATATAAAATATTCTAAAAATATATAATTTTAAAATATTTTTTATAATTTAATTCACTCACTTTTCTGCGTGTGACATTTTTTGCATTTAATACTGTCCGGTTACGGAGTGGACCTTTTTAATGTCGCTTTTATTTAGGGTTGGAGTTGAAAAGGTAATTATTGCAGCTAAAATTTTATAAACTTATATTAAAAATTTTCTCATATTTTTATTTAAGTTATTTTTATTGTTACTTCTTTTAAAAATAATATTAATGCCACTATATAATTAAGGTAATTTAATTAATTACATTTTTGCTAAATCAACCAATCTTCTTTTGTACATGGCACCCACTCTTTATTTCCCACTCTCATCCTCACACCTAGACTCATTTCTATAAGTAAAATAAATCTATATTTTTTAACAAGTATGTAGATAGAAGAATTTTTTTTTATTTATGGTGGTTATATGACCAATCTAAATAAAAAATACATATTAGAATAAATTAGACATCATATAAAATTTAACATATAGAATAAAAATATATATATATATTTTTTAATATTGTACAAAATATTGTGAATTTGGCAAGGGTTATTTTAAAAATTCAATTATATAAAAAGTTGTATAATGGTTATCGATGCATGCCTCAATAAAGATTTGACCTAGATATATATTGCCCTATCTTAGAACGTGGTATTAATCTTTGAATCCGCATCCCGTGCACCCAAACATGAACAACAACTTTAAAAAAATGATTTCTTTGTAATATTTTGACCAGATGAATTTTACTTTTTGTGAGAAGTACCTAATTTCGTTATCCAAAAATATAAACTGATTTTTTAATGAAAGTTAGGTTTTCATTGATCTATAACTGTTTATGCTCAATGATGTGGAAAGAGTAAAAGGCATATTTATAAAATATTGACACATAAAAAATGTTATAAAAGTCTATTTGTTTAATCTTAAGCTAATTCTCTAATCTTTTTTAAAATTTGAAACAAACTAATTGAAGTGTTATAAAATTTGGATTGTTATACGGATTAAATAGCACTTGATCTTTTATTGTGGGTCAAATTGAAGTGGGTTCGATCTTTATTTTTATTAACATGAATCTTGCTCATTACAAACAACGAATAAAAGATTAAAAAATTGACGGAACTCATTATCCGATTTACGATGCACATATATGGGGGATGTGAGAGAATGATTGGACTGCTGTAGTATGTTTTACGATGAGCGGCATTAAGGAAGTTGGAGGGTAAGGCTCCGATGTGTTGCATTCGATGAGTAACTGATTAATGTGCACTCGATGGGGGGCAACTTAAAAAGAAAGAGAAAGAGTCATGTTCGAGAGAGAGAGTTTGGTTTTTTATCAGCTATTGTATCTCGTTTGAGGGTTAATTTCGTTAGAGATTGATTCATTTTTCTATGAAAATGAATGATATTTGTAATATTTTATGGAAAAGACTTTGACGCTAAGACTTGTGACAAGTGTCTAGCCAGCATTTGTCAACTTGTCGAGGCGATGGTAATGTAACTGCCGCAGGTCATGACCAATATTAGTCAAACTATTCCAACATAAATTGGTTGAAATTGCTACCAGTAGGCAAGTAAGGTGGCTCTTCATGATTGATTTCGATCACCATTGGCTAATGGCTACCATGCTAGTGTTTCTGTACTATTGGACTGTTACTGTTAAGTAGGAGAGTTAATCTAGGCCGTGATTGTTTGAGTCGCAAATGTTGTGTGCTAATTCTGACCCATTGTTTTTCCCTACTCGTAGCAGATGGGTTTGCCAGACGGTCCCCTGGACCTTACTTTACATTGGGCTTTACTGACAATTAGGCTAATTGCCGAATCAATCCGTGTCATGATTGAACCTATCATTAATAAATATTGATTTGATTTTTTTTAACTCAAATGTTAATTAGCTCTAATAAAATGGTCATTTTATTTATTTTTTATTTTGGTTTAATATCTTTTTTGTTAAGTTTTATTGAAATAATTTCTAATTGTATATATGATTTTTAACAATTCTAATTTTAATAATCAATCAACTTAGACTACCATTTTTTAACAGAACTGATTATACATAATGAAAAATTATAATAAGAATATATTTAAAATCAATATATCCACTCTCCCAAAAAATAACTAGAAACAAATTTACTGAACCAACAATAAAAACATTCACCACTAATGACGAAATGTCTAAACCGGTGAAAAATTATAATATTAGTAATAATGAAATAAAATTTTAATTGTACTGATGCAAAAATAATGAACTTACTTTACATAGATTTTATAGTAATAATTAAAATGACGATGATTTGATCATGGACACTATAAAACGGATTATTTTTGTTAAAATTCGAAAAAAATTATAGAGAATTTTTAAAAGGAGGGCTTTTAAATCCAATTGAAAATGATATTTAGACTTTTTCAATGGATCGAATGAGGGGAAAATAGAACAAAAAGCTGCTCAAATGTATTTCAGCAATAGTTGAATATAACGATGAGGTAAATTTAAAAATTTTTACTTTTAATATACTTTTTGATATTTTTATTGTCTTATAAGAATAATTTAAATTGCTAAAATTAAATATAAATTTCTAAAAAAAAAAAGAATATGTCATGCCTTAAAGAAGAAGAATTAGAAAATATTAAAAAGGAAAATAGTACATTGCATGCTAAAAAGAATAAGTTAGAAAAAGAAAATAAAGAGCTTGAAGGTAAACTTGAATATTTGCGTATTTGTGGCGGTAAAAAGAATTTGTTCAAGAAAAAATGTGGAAGATTTTATTATAATTTTGAGCAAAGTTTACAAATGATAGAGACAATTTAGATAAAATTTTATATGAATAAATATTTATACTTGATAAAATCAAAATTAAATTCAAAAATAATATTAAACAAAATTACTATAATTTTTTATTTATAAAATTTAAACAATCTAATGTACCTTAAGTAATATATGTTTGTTAATGTTGATAGGTCCGGTAATATTATGAGCCAGTCCAATCTCAAATCCAACAATTAGCGCGATAAGGGGCTCAATAAGTGGTGGGTTAAGTCTCAATAAAAAGATCAATCCAATCCATAAACCATAGTGGTGATCAAAATGTTGCCCGGGAAGCAATAGGTCAAATGGATAAGCGTCAGCGGCCTAATCGACAATGCGACCAGACGGACTAATCTAGAAGACTCTCAAGTAGGCAGTCAATAGAATGGTTAGAGTACACGCATATAAAGCGCTGCTTAAAATCACCTGACAAATTAATTGGGGGACTACTCACGGCCTCCTCATCATAACAAGGCAACACTTGACAAGAGGCGACTTTTGTTAACGCCATAACGGCTAACAAGCTCAAAAGCGACACCTGTTACAAACTTTGGTAAAAAATCTTCATCCACGAAATATAACCATAACTACTCCCACCATAGGGCGAGGGGGGTTTTTCATTGGCATCAAGGGGAACGCCCTACTGAAACTCACGAGGCCCTTTTCTCGAACCAATAAAAGCCTTCGTCCCCTGAAGAGTAAAAGGGGAACCAAACTCTTTTCCTATACAGCTATTTCTCCACCTCACAAAAATTATTTTTTGTCGAGTGTACCACTAGTGAGCCACTTACCAAGTGCATCCCCAGTGAGTTATTTACTCAATACATTCATGGTAAGTCACTTAACGAGTGTGCCTCTAGTGAACTACTCACTAAGAACAATATTAGTGAATCACTAATTGTGTGTAACTAGATAGGAACCCGATCCTCCTTTCTCTCTAAGCTGTCCCTTGTCAAGCACATAACAGGAGCCCAATCCTCATTTCTTTCTAAGCCACCCTCCGTCGGACGCATAATAAGACCCAGTTCTCCTCTTACATCATCTATTCATGTAACGTTTTCAGGCACCTACATATGGATATTGTCCGCTTTGAGCCCATCCCACACAGTTTTGTTTCCTACAGACCCACAGCTCCCAAAACGCGTTCATAAGAGGAAGGTATCCACGCCTCATAAGAGCGCGCTTTATTTCCCATTCCCAACCGATGCGAGACCTCATAGTCTAAAACTATAACGTTCCCAGACATCTGAATGTGAATATTATATATTTTGGACACAACCCGCACAATTTTGTTCTTGATAGGGCTACAGCCCCCAAAATGTATCCACAAGGGAGAGGTATCCATGCCTCATAAGAGCGCACTTTATTCCTCATCCCCAACCAATATGGGACCTCATAGTCCACCCACCTTACGAGGCCCAGCGTCCTCGTTGGCACATGACTTGGGTTTTAGCTCTAATACTACTGTAACATCTCAGGCACCCGCATGTGGATATTGTCCGCTTTGGATTCAATCCGCACAGTTTTGTTCTTAGTAGGCCCATGACCTCCAAAATGCATCCACAAGTGGGAGGTATCCACATCTCATAATAGCGTGTTTCGTTCCCCATCCAACCGATGTGGGACCTCACAATTCACATGCAGTTTTACATTCTCTCACATTCTCCTCATATCTTTCAATCTTTTAAAAAAAATTTCTAACTTGTGCGTAATAAGATAAATCAAAAAGTAAGTCTCATAAATTTTTCAACCTCTTATTTATAATTTGTGATACACAGGTTTCGTATTAGTAGAGATGGAGACGGCTTACTCCAACTTGACCTACAGCGAAAGATCAAGTAATTTTCTAATTCGTACCACAATCCAAATACCATAAATATATCAAATATAAAAATGAGTATTATTTATATGATTGTAGATTAAGAAAATAATATTCTCACTTTCTAAATTTTTAAAATTTATCTTAAACTAATATTTTTTTATGATTGAATCTCATGAATTATTTGTGCCATTATTTGACACATAACCGATCATTTCAAAAATCTAATTACGTGAAACAAATTTCATTAGACCAGAAATTCATCAATTTATATGTGATATATTTTATATGCTTAATTTTTTTTTTAATAGGGACCTTTTTATGATTGCATTTTGACGATAATATAAGGTAGAGAATATTTATATTTAATGCATTGTTTTTCTTTTTAACAAATATGCTTGATACTATGCGTTAATGAATTTATACTGTCACATTAAGAAATTATCATTACCAAAAAGCGAGACGTTATTAATTTAAGATTACTTTAATTATTTTAAAAATATAAAAATATTTACAATTGATTGTAACCTTAATAGATCAAATATATTTAAATTCTAAAACTTATAAATTTTAATATAAAATCTATTTCTTTATAAGAATATAACCAACGTCATGAAACTGAGATTTGCAAGTATTTTAAAATTAATTTAGTTTAGGATTTTATAGTGATCTTAAAATTCAAAATTAGACATCCAAATATTATTTTGAATATATTATATAAAAAATTAAAATTTATTTTTATAATAATATTTTATGAAGTTGAATAATCTGTAAAAATATCTGTTAGAAATTCAAATTAATAATATTATAATATTTTATACATATCTATACACAGTCAATTTTGAACTAATTCAAATTTTAAATAAAACAAGGCTTAACAAGTTTTTAGAAATTTGCGATTTTTAATATAATATTTTAAAGATATAAATACATTCTATTAAAATAATAAATATAATCTGACGCGTGTGTGGTTTTTGAATTATATCTCACAAAAAATAATAAATCCGAAACTTTTTTTTTTAACATAAAATTAGACACAATGATGATATTTTAAGATTTTTTGAATTTCAAAAATATCATTTTCATAATTTTTAATATGATGTATTAATACTTAGATATTTATTTGTACAAACGGATACTTTGCTCTCTCTTTACTTATATGAGATTTATTCTTTGTACATGAAAATAGATTATTTTTACTTAAAAAATAAAAGCATATATTGAGAAATATTAGTCTTTTCTTAGATATAAAATTTTCATATCTTTATTAAAAAATTTATACTTTACTTGATAATATTTTTTTGAGAAAAATTTTATAATTATATTCCTTTAAGAGTCAAAGGATGAAGCCACCAAATTTGAGGAAAAATTTTAAATATTAGAGTGTTGATTAGTATTGTAAAGTTTAATTTTTAGAAGTATAAGAAGATTTGTTTAATATATTTAAAATCTCAAATTTGACTTAGAGTTTGATATAAATATTAATAAATTGGTATAAAAAAAATTTAAATATTAATAAATATGTGACAATTTGGGGATAAAAATTAAAAAAAAATTGTGAGCCGTATTATCACGGCATACGAGCTACTTACCATAAGACTTAACACTGTCTAAAATATTAGACTGTATTATACATAACTTAATATTATTTATTATAAGAGTGTATCATATCATAAGTAATTATGTGTTGGGACGATTCTATGTCTTTAATTGATGTCAGTTATTTTTTTATAACTCATTTATTATTTTAAAATAAATAATTATAATTTAATAATTAATTTTAATTAATTTTTTTATATTTTAAAAAATAATTAAATTATAATTACTTATTTAAATATTAATAAATTAAATTTTAAAAAATAAATTATATTTTATTAAAAAATAAAACCTGTTTAATTCTATTTAATGCCTCTATTATATTTCTTGTTAGGGAAAAAAAAAAGTCACAGGAAAGATGTACTTGATCGTCCCGTTGGGCTTCTTTAATGACCTTGGGCCTTACAAATGTCATTCGTCATGGCCTACGTCGTGAGCGCTCGAGTCCCAAAATAAAATCGCCGATAAACACGCAGCTGCCGTACAAAACAAACATCAAGTATCTCCGCCACCGGTGAATGGGAACCGGCGGCCGCACTCATCACCGAAGTACAATTATTTAACAGCTTGTATATTTTTATTTTTAAAAATTTTTAAAAATAAAACTAAAAAAATATCCACCTATATTTAAATTTATACTCAATAATATTAATATAAATCAAAAGAGTATACCTAAACCTGAGATGCAACCCTAAACTCCGAAATTAGTCCATATGGCGTGTCATCATTAAACCCAAAACGAACGAGGACAAATATAATATATAATTTTTAATGTTTCAAAATTTATTATTAATAATAAAGATAAAAGATATACTTATTTCTAAAAATAGACATATTTATGTCAATTTATATAAAACGGTGTTCGAAGGTATTTTTAAAATCTTCTATTTATCTGTATAATTTAATATAAATTTATCATTATAAATCGGTAAATGATGCATTAAGTTGCTCATTAATCATCATGAAATATTATATATAACGATGCATACCGTCCGTTCAAACCGACGATTCAAAATCTCAATGGTAGAGGAATTGGAAAAGGGCAAAAAAGGGCAGGAGCAGGAGAAAAGCATGTCGGAAACAAATCTCGCATCCTACCCTCCCCTGTTCCGGACTATCATGGACGAACCAACCGGCAGAGTATGCCCGGAAGACGATCGCGCTGACACAGAGGACCGGAGCATGCCGGAACCGGACCCTCTGCCGGAGATAGATGCGGAGTTTCTGGTCCCGCAAAAGCTAGGGGAAGCTTGCAGGGAGTGGGGAATATTCCGGCTGGTCAACCATGGAATCCCTAAGCAGCTCTTGAGGGACGTTGAGGAGCATGCAGAAAGGATGTTTGATATGCAGTTCGAATCCAAAAAGGCCCTCTTCGGCGGCGGACCTCTGTCCTACTTTTGGGGTACCCCTGCCCTTACACCTTCTGGAGTAGCCCTTCCACGAGGTCATCAAAATATTGACTGGGTTGAAGGTCTTAACGTCCCTCTTTCCCAGCTATCCAACTTCCATACTCAGGATCCCTTCGTTTCTTCTTTCAGGTGACTGTTTCCTCTCTCCCTCTTATTATTTATATCATTTTAATCTTTTTTTTTCCTTGTTTGGTTTTCTTCTTTTTCTAATTTTTAAATATTATCACTAATTATATTTTATACAAAAGAAATATCAAAATTATCATTTTTTTCATATTACAAGTTATTCGTGTGATATAATTATTTTTTTATTAAATAAATTTTCCATTCAGATACTTATTATCATATGATTCAAAGTATGCTTGTAAAATTAACAACTAAAAATAAAAAAAAATATATATATTTTTTGTTATTTTTCCTGTTTTTCAGAAAGCCAAACTGGTAAATTTAGCATTTTATCTTTCTAGGGTTGATCAAAGTTTGAAGCTGACCCTGTTTGGGCTGAAAATTTTTGATTGTAGAAAAAAAAATTGCAAGAAGAACTAAAATACATATAGTAAAGTTTCATTTATCCAACTTTGTTTTTAACTTAATTATTTTGGTGTAATTTTTAGGTCAAGCTTAGTCCCTTTTTAGTAACATAAAAAAGATAATTTCCGTATACATATACATATATAATTAACTTATAATATAGAGGTATCTTATTTAATATAAGATAAATGATTCGAAGAAGTTCCTCTTGTGATGATAATCATTTGATTATGCTTCTTAGAAGGGAAAAGCATAAATTGAATTACATAGATCAGAACTTTGTGAAGAATATATGTGTATAAAAGAACTAGCAAAGAAAATTTCTACTTGCAAAAGAGCCATTTTACAAGGAATAAAGTCGAGCAAAGCAGATATTTAGATGTATAAAGTTGAACTTTATTAAAATTATGTAAATTCTAAGAAAATGAAACCTTAGGCTATGTAGGATAATCCTACCGTTTATACTAGAAAATAATACATGTATAATCAGCCGTCTTTGTTAAAAAATAATCACAGAAATGCAGATATTTTCTCCATTAATTTTAGAAATTAATTAATTTTTATATTTCCTCAACGTTGACAATTTCTGGTACTTTTCTTCACATTAATTGTAATAATTAATAAGTTTGGTTTATTGTACTGGAAAAAACAGTAGGCTTTTGTTTCATTAGGGCATAGCTCAGTATGTCCTTCTTTTTTCTTTTTCTTTTTCTTTTTTGCCTTAAAAATGATAAATACAGTCATTACGCCATTATCAAATTCTTGATAGGTGAATCCAACGGCCAATTTTTTTTTCTTATTTTTCTTTGACTTTTATCGATTGGATATAGTCGGGATTTTATCCCAAAGTTCTTTGTATCCAAAAAGCACATCGTACGTGATTTTATTATGATTATCCCAAATATATATTAGTGTATTTCTTTTAAAAATCTTAGCCAATTAAGTTCAACTAAAAGATCTTTTGGATCCTTTTAATTTAGGAGTTGTGTAATAATAGGAAAATAATTTTTGAATAATCTTAAAATTTTATCAGATAATGTGAATTTTCATTCATTTATATATTAGTAAGCATATATAAAAATAAAATAATTAATAAAATATTAAAAATCTATTCAATATCTTTATAAGGTTTTTCTTTAAATAAAAAATGATCTAGCCAATAGTAGACTTTTGGGGTGAAACTACTCATAAAGAAAAGCAAAGTTTGCCAAATTGTCAACAATCAAAATATGACTAATGTATTTGTTTTGTAATAGCTATTGTCTTTGATATAGATATCAATTTATTTAATGATAGTTTAAATTTAAATTTCGAATATATAATCTTAATGATAAAGATAATATCAAGTAGTTAGAATTAAACATGAAATAACATGGATCAAACTATTGATTATTAATCCAACCATGACATTCGAATTCTCAAGTTGAGTTTATCAACTATGCTAATATACTTAAATAATAACTAGCATAGTTTAACTATTCTTCACTTTATTTTTGGGGGTTGGGGGCAGAAAGTTGATGGAAGAATGGGGAAGACACCTGACCAGGCTCGGCGGCACCTTATTCGAAGCCATGCTAAACAGCCTGAAACTGGAAGCGCAAGTGCACCGCCACCACCACCTCCACTACCAGAAGAATTATATAGACGAATCAACAGGAATAGTACGAGTCTACCGTTATCCCCGCTGCCTCGCGGCGGAGGCAGCTGACCGAGTGAAGGGCTTGGATGCTCACACGGACAGCTCAGTACTCTCCATCTTATACCAAAACCAAGTGGCCGGCCTTCAAATCCTCAAGGACGATAAATGGCTCCAAGTAAACTCCACCGCCGATTCATTAATTGTCAATCTCGGAGATATGATGCAGGTACTTTTCTTAACAAACGGCTCGATTAAGATGAACAAAAAGCAAGCCGTCGTCAGTCGAATTCAAACTCAAGCTTATGTTAGTATTTATGTGACGCAGGCGATGAGCGACGACGAGTACAGGAGCGTGAGGCACAGAGTGAAACTAAACCTGCGTAAAGAGAGGATCTCGATTTGCTACTTCGTCTTCCCGAAGGAGCAGTGTTTGATAAGAAGCAGCAGCTACAAGCCCTTCACTTACAAGGATTTCCGTGATCAGGTTCAAAACGACGTCGCAACGCTTGGCACCAAGGTTGGACTCCCCCGCTTCAAGCTCCCTCAGCCACCTCTTTGACTAACCTTTCCTGATCTCTCTCTCAAATCTATCCTTAATCTGTTTGTAATATTAATATACGTACTCCTCTACAAATGTCTACGAAAAGATTATTCCTTTTAAAAAAGGTCTGATTTAATTTTTTTTAATCATAATTATTTAATATTAATCGAATATTTATATTATTTTTTTAAAAAAATTATTTTATACTTTTAAAAAAATAAATTTTAAATATTTAATATTTATTAGACGGTTATAATCATAAGTAATAAAATTGACTCCTCTTTTACGAGGTTGAAACCCCATGTTCAAGGAGCAAGGAGGTGATCTTTTTTTACTTATTTTTTTTTTTATTTTTACTAAATAGGCCAACTAAACTGAAATAAAAATATTTTAGATATATTATTTAGTCATATTTAAGATATTTTTAAATAATATATATTTATTATATTAATTATTTTTATATAAATTTATTAATTTATGTGAATAGATGAGATATTATATTATTAAAAATATTTTAAAAATAATTAAAATTGAGAGTTCTAACGGGACATTATTTTAGGTTTGGTTAGCTGCTATGTAATTTAATTAATGTATGTAAAAGCATGTACGTATTAAATATGAACCCACATTATTTATTGCATTATAGTAATCGAAGATGTAATTTATATAATAAAATACAATATGTGATTGAGAATTTTATGCAGTTTATACAGTAATTAATTGGGCTGTGATGTATTATATTCTACTATTTCCAACTAAATGAATATTTAAAGGTTTGTCCAAAAAATTAAAACCGTATCGTTTTACCACTATATATTTTTTTAAAATATTTTATCTTATTTATTGCAAAATAATTAGAAATTCAATCTATGAATTCGATGGGACGATTAAGAGATTTCTCAATCTGCATATATTGGAAAACAATATTACAATTATTCAACTTTTTTCATTTAGTTTACAATTAGACACACCAAAAGTGACTAATAACACCAATATTTTTTAAATAAGAAAAATATTATTTATATGTTGTTGCGTTTCGGGTCATCGATTGTCGTACGGATTAATAAGCCTTCGGATTCTTAACCGTTCTGAAGCCTTCGTGGAAGGGTTCGATTTTCGTCTCTATTAACTTAAGGTCTGTATAACACAATCAATAAACGAGAGGTCAGAAGTCCAGTGGGATCTTTCCCACCAATGCCACTTCAACACTCAAATTAACAAATTCACGCAATAAACAAAAATGGGGTGCACGCTAAACGGTGTGCGAAAGTATGCTGTAAATGGGTGGATGGTGCGTGTTTGTTTATGTGAGAGAGAATAAGAATGGGTGGTAGAGTGAGGCTCCTGGGAGTCCGCACTCGCGCGGGCTAATCTCCTCTGCCGCCCGAGTAGACTCAGGAGTTTGGATCTAGAGAATAGCTAGTAAGCTTAAGAATTGCGACGCTGAGTCGATTTTCTCGAATCCGATCCCCTTTCTTTGTTATAGAAGAGGGATTTTATAGCCCCATTGATGAGGAAATTTTGGGCGCGAGAACTCCTACTGCTAGGGTTCATTGGCCACGATCGCCGATGATCACAAGGCCAAAGGTTTACTGTCGTTTTACGGTGGCAAAGCGACTTATCGGGTACTACTAGTCACGCTTTGTCTCCCCTTGAGTTGGGATTAGCGGCTATCGCCTTGTCGCGCTGACTGCTTCTCCATTGGCTGATTTCTTCTACTCTATCATCATTTTTAGTATGCAAATGATTAACGAATTTAGTATGAAAGGCTCGTTGATTGCTAATAGTAAGCTACCACGTAGGTATCCCGTGTAATTGGGCTAGGCTCCGAATCTTCTTAGGCTTTAGCATTGGACTAAACATATGTCTATTTTTATATTTATTTATATTTAATAATAAAAAAAATAGATGTGAGTATTATTATTTTTTGGCTCCCATTTGTTTATGTTAATTTTAATAATTTTAATATAAACGGATATATAATTTAACATGTAAATATATTTTTTCATAAAAAATGATGTTTTAGTTTTTAATTATTTTTTAGTTAATTATTGAGGTATATAATGAGACAAATAAACTGTTGAAATGTAGCATAGTTTCTATCTTTTGAGAATTCAGTGCCATGAAATACATCACTTGACACCCCCTTCTTCAACATAATATCTTATCTATTAATTTTAAAAAAAAATCACCAATGAAATTAATGGAGATCGCCAATAACATCATTTTGGACTTTTTATTAAATTTTAATTTAATAATTTTTTTAAAATTTTTAACTATTACTCTTTTAAATAAGCAATTAAAATAAAAAAATAAAAAATAAAACATACGATCATTTCCCAAGAAAATCTTAATTTATTGAATCTAATTTGCTCCCTATACAGAAAAAAGTAATTGGACTTTTTAAATGAACCTAAGAAATATATCTAAACAATATAACTAAAATATTATCAATGCTTAAACAATATCTAAACATAGATTCCTTCAAATGTTTTGAAATCCCAGATGGAGTTAAAAGTATATTAAAATTTCCAAACTAAATTAATGAAGCTTAATTATATTTTTTTGTTTTTTTGTTTTTTTTTTTGTTTTTCATTTTTCAGGATTTTGTTCTCATCTATTATTAGAGTATTTTGAGTGAATCTAATTGAAATGCAACCAAGTTAGATTAGACCATCGCTGCTTATTCTTCAACATGATCACTAAAATGAGAAGTGTAACCAATTAGCTGCAAAAAAAGGGTCTGTGAAATTATATAAATCATTAAAGTAATTTCTTAAAAGCTTAATATTTATATAAATTTCATTAAAAATTATATTTATAAGAAATCATAACCTAAACTAGACAGTGTTTGATCATTTATATTTGCAACTGTTTTTTGTCCAAAAAATTAATCAAACATTATTTTTTTAACATTACCCATTCATAATATAAATATAATAACCATAATATATCTAATTTATCAAATAATTTAATTTTAATTAAATCTAATAAATAAAATCTTTTTATCTTAAAAAGTATAAGGCTGCCTATCTCTGCAATCCTTTGAAAGCTTTAACTAGAACACTTTCAAATTAATATTTTAAGTTTAATCTAAATTTCTATATACTTCCTCACCACCACATAATTATTTATCATTACGAAACTTATAACGATGAATCACAAAGATTAATATTCTATGCATGCACACCAAGAAAAGAAAGGCATTCAACATTTTCGGCTTCCTGGATGTGACACAAAGTATCGAATTCTATGCATGAGGGTGAAGGAAAGCTTGGAACTTTTCCATCCCAATAAAGAAATAAATAAAAATAAAATAAAATAATTAAAAATGAGGAAAAAAATACTAAAATAAAAGAGGAAGTGTCTTATGATAAGAAAAAAATAATAATAATAATTAAAAAGGAAGATCCAAATAAGCGTAGCAGAATTGATTTGGATATGTTTAGTCTTGATTATGTTCTTTATTATTATTATTATTATAAACGTCACTTAATCGAGTTTTATTTTTTTAATCCAAGCTTGATTTGATGAAAAAAACAATTGGCTTGAGTTTAATTAGTGGTTTAGTTAAATTTATTAAATTTTGATATAATTATGTTACTCTATAACATTATGGATTATTAAAAATATATATAATTATTTATGACATATGTGTTGAATTTAACCGGTTATTAAACTATGTAATAATTGTATATTTTTTAAGAAATTAATTTTTATATACTACTAATTTATATTAGTATAAGAATTAAAGCTCATTTTTTAATAATTTAAAGATACATAACAATTTAGACATATTATATGTTTATTTTTTATTTAAAAAATAAGGTAATAAACAAAAACACTTACTTGGTGCATGTGAAGAAATAATAATAATAATATTAATTAATTAATTAATTAATTGATTAATTATTGTGATCTAAACGGCTCCACCATGTGAGGGTGCATGTGGACCTAACATCTTCTGGTTACCCACTCCCCTAATAATTCATAATGCAAATTAAGAACAAAGGCCATCTCTCAACTAACCAATAAATCAAGCGACTTATCCAAAAATTTGTCACTTTAAAATGCAATTTTATTCATATATTATAAATAAATTATGTTTATATTTGATTTTTGATATTATACTTATTCACATTATACATTGTTGAATATTTTTTAGTGTGATAAATTTAATTATTGAAACTTTTTTTTTTAGAGATTGAGCTAAAAATCTATAGGTTAAGAGTATTTTTGTAATATTTTTTACATGTTAATATGCCAACCATTAAATTTACAAAAATATGAAAGATTAAATGTAAAAGTTATAACATAAAAAGAGGTTATAACATGAATCTGTGATGAAATCAAAGATCAGCAATTTTATCAACACACTGCTAAATTTGAGGAGGATTAATTAGGGATAATTAAAAAAATAGTCAGTTTATTTGAACTCTATTATATCTGATATTAATATATATATAATATTATTTTAATAATTTTAAATTATATTCATCAAATTGTACAGTAATAATTTTATTATTATATTAAAATTTTTATCTATAAATAATAATTTAACCGGTCACAAAATTTGCAAGAATTAGAAGGGTTGGTAGGGTGATTGAGAATAATAAAATTGGACTTATAATTATAAGTTTAATTATTATTATTATATTTATAAATATATTTGGTATATAGTTTTTATAGGTGCGATTATATATTTAATTAAAATATCTATAAATAAAAAATTATCATTTTTCATCTTGGTTAGAACCACAGTTAACTCCACCCATGAACGAGCAATGAATTCCTCAAGCCCACCGTAAAAGTAAACAAGAAACGTCAACAATTTAATTTGAAATCAATGTGTCAAATTACACGAATCCATTCACCTATCTTGCAATTATAAACTGACGTGATGGTTAATTTCATGATATTATTAAATAGAAAATTCGTCTGACATCTTTCATTTAATATATTATCTTCTTCAATTATACACTATTGCACCTATAAAATATTTCAAATTGCACAATTTTATTTTAAAAATGTCTCGAGATAAAAAGAGAATTACCCACTAATATTTTTCAAGAGTTGAATGAGAAATATTTACTCTAATGTGGATGATTTTTAGTTACATACACTATATAATTTAAAATACCCAATTACTTTTGCCGACTCAGGATAGGCTGTGGGTGGCGGAGAAGAGTCAAATGCGTCACGACGCCGCCGCCAGTGGTGGTCACCACACAATAATGGCATACTCACGTGAAGCCTCAGCCGGTCAGCTTCACATGCACACATAAAATTGGCACACAGACAAAATTATTAACACACTAAACCATATAATTCCTCACATTTCCCCTTTTTCTCTCACGGACCACCACTACCACCTCTCTCACTCTCTCTCTCTCTCTCTCTCTCTCTCTGCTTCTGAGGCCTTTACAGCTATTTACTTTTCGTTTTGTTTCCTTCGGAAGCTTCTCTGCAAAAATGGCGCCATTTCTTTCTTCTTCATCTTCTTCTCATACGTTTGGATACCGCTTCTTCCCGTTTTTCTGCGGCCTAACACTGACGGTGTTGGCCGAACTGATTCACATAAGCTCAGCAGCTCTGCTGTTGGGATTGAGCGGCGGCCGCCACCACGACCACCGCAGCAGCAACCACAGCCCCCCGCGGCCGTATCTTCAAGCAAACCAAACCCCATGCAACCTGTTCGTCGGCGCTTGGGTCCATGACGATTCTTACCCGTTTTATCAGTCCTCTGACTGCCCCTTCATCGACCCGGGATTCAATTGCCAACTCTACGGACGACCCGACTCCGACTATCTCAAGTATCGATGGCAACCCGCTGCCTGTGATCTTCCGAGGTACTCATTATTGAGAAATATTTAGCCTAGTATCGCCTAGATATAATTAAAATACATATTTATTTATTTTTATATAAATTAGTCAGCGTAGAAAATACAAGCAAAACGCAATAATATGCATTGGCCTACACTCTGCTTGCTCCGCAGTTCAAAATGTGGCAGCCCCGATCCATCTAAATATTTTTCAACTTTCCCAACAAATGCTTTTAAATTGTCTGAAATTACAACTAATATGTAATCAGAAATAACACAGGCAAAAAATGGATTTGTCTGGCTGTCAAAAACTTAAAAAAGAAATGAAAGCAGACGAAGTAAATTACTTTTTTTCTGTATTTTTAACGAGATTGTCGAATTATTAATTCGCATTCAAATGGGATTGTATTCAGGTTCAGTGGGCTTGATTTCCTCACGAAGATGAAAGGCAAGACAGTAATGTTTGTGGGTGATTCACTGGGAAGGAACCAGTGGGAGTCGTTGATTTGCATGATCTCAGCCGCAGTGCCTCAATCACCGACGCAGATCATGCGAAAGGATCCGCTCTCAACCCTCGAGTTCTTGGTCAGCGTCTGATTCTTCAGCTGAGCCATCACAATCAAATAGCAATATTACCACACGATGTTGCTTTATTTGACTGTGTAGCAATACAAAATCTTTCATTTTCACCTAACAAACAATACTACTTCAATCCAACAGGAATATGGTGTCACCATTTCCTTCTACCGCGCTCCGTACCTGGTCGATATCGACTCGGTAGGGGGGAAAAGGATTCTCAAGCTGGATGACATATCGAGAAACGGCGATGTCTGGCGAGGCGTAGATGTGCTCTCGTTTAACACCGGTCACTGGTGGACCCACAAGGGATCTCTCCAAGGGTCAGTATATTCACGGCAGATTCATTGTAGAATTCAGTAACCAATCAAATTCGTAATACAATCTATAAATAATTATTGATATGTCAATAATTGGTGCTTTATTTGGATCGTAGCTAGTTGATGTTGATTGGTTTGTGTGTGAGGTGAAGGTGGGACTACATGGAGTCGGGAGGCGTGCTGTACCAAGACATGGATCGGCTGGCTGCTCTTGAGAAGGGGCTCAGAACGTGGGCCAGCTGGGTCGACGCCTCTGTGGACCGGACCAGGACCAGAGTTTTCTTCCAGTCCGTCTCCCCCACTCATTACGAGTAGGTCCCATTTTGTACATACAAGTTATTTTTAAATATTTTTATTTAAAAATTTACATTAATATAAAAAATATCTAAAATAGAAAAATATTTTAAAATATTAATGTTTCGATTAATATAAAATAAAAAAAAAAACTTTATATCAAAAACTATTAATTGTATAACAATAATCTTTCTATTTTTAATACTTATTTTAAATTAAAAATATATTTATAACAAAAATTTATAATTTGGGCGGGCTGAACTTATCCTATTTACTTGTGATCATGTCTGCTTTGAAGAATTAATCGGCTTATTTTTTAGCTGTGTTAGTTCATAATATTTATATAAACTAACAAAACTATACGAAATTTTAGGTTGATTTAATTGGGCTGATTGGATAGTTAGATTTTGAACGGGTCTAGTTTTAACCTAGAAAGTTAATCGTGATGCACTTACATAATCTATGGCAGTCCATCGGAATGGAGCTCAGGGGCGGTGACCACAACAAAGAACTGCTATGGCGAGACGGAACCGACCAGCGGAACGGTGTTCTACCCGGCCGCGTTTGCAGATCAAGTAAGAGTTGTGGATGAAGTGCTGAGGGGCATGAGCAACCCTGCTTACTTGCTTGACATAACAATGCTGTCAACGTTGAGGAAAGATGCTCACCCTTCCGTCTACAGCGGCGACCTGAGCCCGAGCCAGCGGGCTAACCCGGACCACTCTTCGGATTGTAGTCATTGGTGCCTGCCTGGTTTGCCTGACACCTGGAACCAGCTCTTCTATACTGCCCTCTTCCTCTAGTCATTCTTATCCATGATTTCTACATTTACACTGCAAAATGCATCTCTTTTGTACAGCAATGCTACTGCAAAACTCACATTTATATTGGTCAAGGTTAAGCTAATTCCTTTTTCCTGTAATAACAGCATCCTCTATTCAAATTCCTGATAGAAATTATTTGACTTACGTATTTTAATTAGTAGATTAGACGGTAGATTACATACCCATCAATTCTTAACAGGCAAAGGTAAAGAGATTTGAATTGGCTCAACATGAATTTAACATACTAGAAGACGAGCCAGTGCACCAGCTTTCAAAAACTATTACACTTGCGAATATGTAGGCAGACTTTGATTATTATAACACCACGGCATCTTTATTCTTAAGCTTGCAATATAGAACCTAACCAATAGTTTAGTTATTGAGAAACGATATCTTCCCTACCAAGGACATTACCCTTGGATGGCAAGCTGCTGAGGACTGACCGGGCCGTTGATAAACTTTGCCGGTGAATTCTCGGGAGCGGGAGCCTGCAACTGCAGATCATAACTTGAATTGTGGACTCCTACTGCTGCCCGGCCAGACGGATCAGGATTTTTGGACCAAGCAGTGTCCCACTCCGTGGCTTTGGCTGAGCTGCATGCCACGCTTGGACCTCCGGGGATGGTGAGCCTAGCAGAGTTCTGCATCCAAGAAAAAAATTAAGGTATCAAATTGCACACATTATTAGTCCGCTTTAGTCTGGATCGCAATGATGCAAAAGAACAGACTTAGCCCAGGCAAGCCCGGATAGGAATCAAGGACTACCTTTGCTACAACAATAATAAAATTTTAAGT
The DNA here is from genome assembly GCA_033239525.1 of Nepenthes gracilis. Lineage (NCBI taxonomy): Eukaryota > Viridiplantae > Streptophyta > Magnoliopsida > Caryophyllales > Nepenthaceae > Nepenthes > Nepenthes gracilis. The sequence goes on from BSYO01000001.1 coordinate 2,738,221, forward strand.
CTAATTAAGTGAGGCCTGTTATATAAATTTATTATATCATTTTATTCAATTCAATGTAACATGCTTAAATGGTAGAAGAGAATGTTCACTGAATGGATGATTCAATAAGAACAATTTTAACTCATTTCTTATAGTTTTTACATGTCTAACTATTTCCTTCTTTCTTCAAAATTACAACTTACTCATAATTTCTTACTAATGTTTCATCTGGCCTACAGAATTACCTTATATGTCATTCTTTAATTTTATCTTTTATATATACAACTTTTGAATATTTGCGTATGTCATCATACTTTATTTAATAATTCCATTATCATCCACATAATACGACAATTTCATATAATTCATTACCTGAGGGAATAATTTTTCGAAGATTGTTCTGTAGTAGTAAGCTTCTTTTGTAGCTGGGGAATTGTGGGGGAAAATACGAGTAGCATTCTGCATCATTTTATCTGTCACCTATGTAAAACAGGAAAAAAATCAGCTGTCAATCGTTATTGATGCTGATTTAATTAGGTCCGCATACCGCATGAATAACATCGAAATCTGTTTTGGGCAAAGGGATAAAGGAAGCAACTAAAAGCAACAGAAGAGATGAGAGATAGGTTTGTACCTGCTGCTCAGCATGAGCTTTAAGCCCATCAATCCAGCTATAGCCAACACCATCACTGAATTGCTCCTTCTGCCTATAAAGAATATGCTGCAGCAAAATCAGGTAATTCAGAGAAATAGTTAGGTAAAGAAAATCGCTTTAATAGATGTAAAACTACTCGATAGTTCAACTTTAGTGCATCAGTATCTAAACTTGACAGTATAGGTTGAGCTGTATATGGCTTGACGGCCCCCAAAAAATATAGATTGCTGCTACCTTTGGCAAGTATGGCTGTTCTTCATCATCAAAAGCCCTCCTAAGAATCCATTTCTCCATACGACCTTGTTCTGGTTTTATCTGAAACGTGCTTGGAAAAGTTAAAAGGTTATCTACAGCTGTAAGAATTTGTAATCGACAATTGAATCTTATTTTCACATACCATCTTCCACTCAGGGTCAATGGACATTGCAACGTCGAGGAACTCTTTGTCCAAGAAAGGAGCCCGAGCCTCAAGACCCCATGCGCACGATGCTTTATTGGCTCTTAAGCAGTCATATTGATGAAGGGTCCTTCAACTGCAGACTGAGTGTGTTAGCAAAATAACTACTTTCTGTTTGTTTTGCAGTTCATTCTATTTGGGCTGCAGATTTCAATACCTTTCGACAGGTTTCCCAGTGAAACTCTTCTTTATTTGGTGCCTTGTGGAAGTACAGGTACCCACCAAAAACCTCATCTGCTGCTTCGCCAGAAATCACCATTTTCACTCCATGCGACTTGATCTTCCGTGACATGAGAAACATAGGTGTGCTTGCCCTAACGGTGGTCACATCATACGACTCAACATGGTAGATAACATCCTCAATGACATCAATACCATCCTGCCACACACCAATTGAAAATCGTCACGAATTAAAGAAGACTTAGTTCGATGAAGCAGAGCAAATCTTGTGAACATACCTGAACTGTAAAGCGAAATTCATGGTGTGCAAAGCCCAAAAAATCTGCAACTTCTTTTGATGCCTTCAAATCAGGTGATCCCTGCTCCACACGTGAAAAAGTTGGCAAAAAATAATATTAAAAAAAGCCAAAAAGAGTTGCAATTTTCAATCCTGATTAGGCTTGATCACCAGCTGCAGTACTCGCCCACTATGCCCCACTGAAAGGTGTGAAAGGGCAGATTTGAACAATATATTTCACGATAAAGTGCCAACTAGTGACTTGGACACGGCTCAAGATACATGTTTCCAAATTGCTGCTTCGCATGATCAGGCAGGCCAGGATCAAGATTGTAATTTGCCTTAAACACCATTGGCCATCTTGGCTCGAATTTGACCGGTTCTAACATTGAGAATTTTAAAAGAGGAGCTTGTAAACCACACTTACCTCCAGGCCCACACAGAAGGAATGAATCTGTGATCCCCGTTGCCCGGCAATCATTTTACCAGACAGGTGCCGCGCTGTAATGGATGCAACCAATGAAGAATCAAGGCCACCGGACAAGAGAACTCCAAATGGAACATCTGTCATAAGCCTCTTGATCACCGCCTGTATATTGTTTCCAAACATTAGATTATACATTTTTTAATTAGATGATGTGGTCAAAGCAAAAACTGCTATCATGATGAATCATCTAATGTACTGGTGATTCGTAGATACACAGCAAGAGTAACAAACTCACCTTTTCAAGAGCGTGCCTTAGGACAAGGGGATCATATGGTGTTGAGGGGATGGGCTCCGAGAACCAGGGAGGGTTGTACCAACGACAAAGACTGCCTCTTTTACTTGAGTAGAAGTGGCCAGGTGGAAAGCATTCGAAATGTTCACAGTCATCTTTCAAGCCTTTCAGTTCCGAGGAAAACCAAACTGAGCCTGATGACAAAAGCATAGAACAATTCAATCAGAATTTTGATTGACAGAGAGCAAGCTTATCTAATCTCAGAAGACAGGAGGATGAGGGGTTACCATCAAGCCCCCAACCCATATAGAGGGGAAAAACTCCAATAGGATCACGAGCAGCTATGTAGCTGTTGTCACGTGTATCCAACATAACAAAAGAAAACACTCCATCCAGCATGTCAACGAAGTTCTCACCATGCTCTTCATACTAATTGATTGGAAAATATCAACAAACAGATTAAGATATCATTATGTCATAGAACCTTGCTTGCTCATCCCTTTTTATGGGAATCAAGTTTAATTTTCAAATGAGGACTTTATGTTTAATTCAGCGCCGTTAACAAATTGATCTAATTCAGGTGATGGCTTCAATGCAACAGAAAGGGAAGGAAGGAGGAGCTCAGCTAGCTTACCAAATGGGGAATAACATCGCAGTCACTTCCCGTTAGGAACTTGTGACCTGGGAGACTCTTCCTTAGCTCCTCATGGTTGTAAATTTCACCATTAGCCTGCTCAGCAAAACATTTCTTTCATAAGATTTCTGATCTATAGATACAACTTAATATGAATTAAATGAGGTGAATTCCTCTGTAAGCAATTGAATAATCCCATAAAATTCAGCATAAGCCTTATACCGTAACAACGATGCTCTTGTTCTCATTACAGAGCGGTTGATCAGCTGAAGCAGGGTCAATGACTGCGAGCCTTTCATGAGCTAGATAACAATCTCCATGTTGATAAAGCCAACTCAAATCAGGACCACGGTGTTTCAGTCTATTATTTGCAATAGTAAAAATAAATCAACTAGTTAGAAATAGCCCGTAACTATTGATCAAATCACTTTATTCTGACTCAGAAAATGACTATCATTAATTTGGCTACTTGTTCAACGGACACCGAGGATCTATTTTGATTTCTGAAATTTAAGAGGGGGGGGGGGATATGCAAATTAATAAAAAGTTAACCATGTTGGCCACAATGTCTTCCAAGCCTTCTTTCCTAGTCAAAATTTCTAGAATCCAAATAGGCAGCAAGATTCCAATTCAAAAGAAATTTTAGGGTGAGGAAACATACACACACTCACTATCATGCTTCTCTTATGAATATTCATCCAAACCATCTAACCAGATACTTGAATTTCGTACTTCAAGTTGGCCACACTTCAAAAAACGATTTATTAGTTGAAGAATTTTCATCAAACGTAATGTTTGTAGAACATCATACTTACTGATTGCACATGCCAACAGCAAAAGGGAGAGTGAGGAAGCAGGAACCAGCATTACTTCAGTATTTTAAGAACTACAATTTCAACTCCAGTTTCGATAAGGAAGGAGAGAACAACCAGAAAGAAAACTTTTTATTTCCAATTGATCCAACTCAAAATAATTTTAAGGAATTCACGGACAACTAGCATGGTCATCCTTAATGAAACCACAATTTCTCCGCATTATCAAAATAAGATAATACAAGAATTTCTATATAATTCAACAAATGATTGGTTAACGTTTTATTTGTTCTGAAGAATGTAACAGAAATTACAGCGAAATAAAATGTTTGATTTGTTTGGATAAGACAATAAGGGAGATAATATAAGGAGGAAAAAATTTTCATCCAAAAGATTTTTCTAGAAAATGGAGTGAAATGAAAAAAATGAAGAAAGTATAGTGTTGAAATTTGCATTTTCTTATTTTTCCATGAATAAAAGATTTCGAGAAATTGGTGAAGGTATTAGCATTAATTTTAGTTAATTCTTCTTCCATACATATAACCAAACAACATATAGAAAATTATATTTTTATCTGTTTCTACTAACCTTCTTTTCAACCCAATTATCCCACAACTTATTTTTGCCAAACGTAGTGTAAAATATAAATCCAATGCATCAATACCACCCAATTTCTACCTCTGACAGTCCTAAAACATGTTGAAGTGGGTCACTTCTATTTGATTACTACAACTGGTTGTAATTGTAGTTTCTATATTTTTTGCTATTTTCGTGTGAGGTATGAATCTAAAACGATTATTTTAAGAATAACTAAATTAATTAAATTGATAGATTTTTAAAATTAATTGAATTTTTTAAGTCAAAAAGATTTGTTTTAGACTGGAATAAATATGACCAAGTGGTGCATAATGTGCACGTATAAATATATTTTGGGCAAAATGTCCACATCTAAAATATGTTAGAGTGACACACGTGCTTATTTAGACTAGAATGTTAATGTCTGATAAATACCTATTTGGCATTAATACACAATGTGGATTTCATCTTAGCACCTAACACATGCTTGATTGTCGTACATGTGTTAATTTTCTATAAATAAGTCCATTGGCTGATTTTGGCTCATTTCTATTAAAATTTTGAGAGAAAGAGAGAAAGAAAAGAGAGAAGAAAAGAAAAAGAATGATAAAGTAAAACTAGGGAGAATTCAAGTAATCGTTTGATAAAATTAAATGAATGCAAGTGCATGCAAATTTTTTCTTCTTTAATTGCTGATCTTTTTTGTAGTTTTCAAATATTTTTTATTTTAAATATTCGTGTATATATTATTTTTATATTTAAACTATTTTAAACTTTATATGCATATAATCATACTCCCATTCATGAAATTTTATGAATTACATATCTTAAATTCATATAAATTATATTTAATTATTAAAATTTTGTCTAAATGATCTTATATGCCTTTAAATTACATATATATATATATATATACATGTTCTTAATTTCTACAAAAATATCCCTTTATATTTTATATTTATAAGAAAATGATAAAAATTATAAAAATTATGTTAATTTTTTTATAATTTCTATATAATAGTTTCTGCTTGTCTTCAACTTATATATAAATTTTTTTTGTCTATAATTTTTACTTTATCATTTTTGCATGTCACATATTGAGAAAAATTGGAAGAAAACTTTGATGGGATTCAACACTCGAATTCACACACAACCCAGATTCAACACAGCGAAAAATCCGAATCCTTCATCCGCCGTCAGTCACCAATTTAGTGGGAATAAGGAACAAGAAGAATGTATAACGTTCTAAACGTGGAAACCCTTAATAAGCCGAAAGGAAAAATCATAGGACAAATTCCAAACAAGCTTCCACTATATAAAATTGATTACAAACCCCCCCCCCCCGAGATAGAGTATCACTATACACCCAAAACAGAATAAGAAAAATAACTCCAGAGTAAGGAAACTCTCATTCGCTCTTATCTCTTTGTTTTTTTCTATCATTCCTCTCACTGGTGGTGCACTCCACTCTCTTTAATTTTACAAATGTGGCGACAAGCAGTGAACGTCAAAAACTTCATTCCACTCTCTGTTGCACTGCTACTATCCTGCCACTCTCTTCCTTGTGTGTCTATCTATCTATCTGAAGCGCTTAGTGTATCCTTATAAAGACTTTGGCTCCAAATCCTATCCGTCACTCCACACACTTCTGCAGATGATTTATTACGCTAACCCCGCTTTTACTACAACTTCATGATTCTGCGCTTTTGAGACACGCATACTTTCTGAATCAACCTTCTCTCAAACAACCATGTCCTGTAGGTCGACTTGCTTACTCTATAAAACTTGCTTACTACGAAAAGTCAATCGCTTCACAAGTTAGCCCACCTGCAAAAATTTACCAACTCCTGGTCAGCGGTGTCATTCCTATGTAGCACTCCCCGATTTTCACTCCTAGAAATCTCTCTAGAGAATCCATTTTGAAGCAATCCATTCTCCTTTCTCGGCCGGTTAATATTCCGTTGGCAGATCTTCTCGCTACCAACATTCCGTTGACTTGACCTCTTCTCAAAGAGATCTACCTTCTCCAGTAAATGTGTATTCTTGATCTTTAATTACAGTAATTTTGCAGCACTCCAAATCATCACACAAAACCTGTGTGATCCTCCGATGACGCTTCTATTTGTTGAGTCACCCACAAGGGAGTGATCAAACCTAACAAACTTTACATTAGTTTTGATGAAAGGAAATATCTTTTCTATCATGAGAAAAATAAAAGTATATTTGTATTCAAGTAAAGTTCTTAGTTTGACTTAAGTAATAATCATTATAGAAAATTAATATAATATATTCAGACATATCCTAACATATTATAAATAAATTGAAGGTTAAATTTAATATTTACGAACTAGAAAAATGATATTTGATTCCAATTATAGAAAATAATATATAATTGACTCATCTGTGGGTCATAAATAGTAGTGATGGGTCTCAGGCTGAGGCAAAAATTACAATCGAGGCCTAGAAGATCCAAGAGTAAGGCGCCCAAGAGGCCTGAGCCCAACTAGGCCCAAATGATTAAGTTGGTTACGAGTGTCCGCGGAACTAAACTGAAAGGCGATCGAAATGCACTGGCGATCACGAGGACAATTAAACCCGTGCGCGAGAAGCAGGCGACGCGACGTTCCCATGCCCTTAGGATAAAAAGCCAAAATAACCGAGGATGCCAGCTCGGATGACTTGCAGACAAAGACGCTACTGCCACGAGTAATCAACGCCTACGGCATGCCAGTATGCAGAAGCGAGCGCCCGCACGCCGTGTTGCAGGCCATGATAGGTGTCCACGCCCGCAGCCCGCTGGTAGTGGTGGTGGCGAGCGGACAACACACACCGAGTGCACGTGTCCCTCTCTAACGGCACCACATCCCTTATAAATACCCTCTTTCGGAGCTCTTTGAGAGGGATGAGAAAATTCCATCTCGAGTACACTTAGCAGAACCCTCGAGAGAAAGAAAAGGTGAAAAGAAAGAGTGAAGGAAGAGAAAAGAAGCTAAACTTCTCACCTTGTAATTCTACGATGGAAACAAATAACTCATGAGTTCTCATTGTACTTTCGTTCACCGTAATAGTGAAACTTCTCGAACATCAAATCCAGTCGTGGTTTTTACCCTTCTTGTATAATCTGGGTTTTCCACGAAATCGTGTGTTCCTTTGTGTCCTCGTGCAACGTCCCGTGGTAGATTCGCCCGATGGGGGCTCGACATCCTCGGACCACTTCCCCTCTCTCCCGGACAGAGAAGTTCCCGATCGTTTGGAATAGACTATTTCACCAAATGGGTGGAAGCCGGTGCCGGCCGCTGGGATAACGGAACAAAATGCGATGGAGTTCCTCCGTGAGAATATCGTATGCGGAGTTCGGAGTGCGAGTGTGTCGTGGCCAAACAATGGGGCGTAATTCACCTAAAATGGTTCACTAAGTCTTGCACTAGCACGAGGATCGACACAGTACACACGTCGCAGAGCGTACCCGCAAGCCAACGGAGTGGAAGTGATAGACGCACGATCCTACATGGGGTGAAGACTGCTAGAGTCTTAGAGTGGCTCGCTGGTACATAAGGTGCCCTCGGCCCTTTAGTCAATACGGACACTGACAGCTCAGAGCCCACCGTAGAGACCTTTCGGCCTTTGCTATGGGGTCGAAGCTATCATCCCAATAGAAGTAGGCCTCACCAGCCCTCGGGTCCAATGCTTCAGCGCGATGGATAACAACCAGAGGCTCCGGGAAAGCCTCGATGCGCTCGAGGAGGTTCGCGATCAGGCAAGGCTTAGAATAGCGGCCTACCAACAACGAGTGGCCCGCTATTATAACAAGGTAAATGCGCAACAATTCGAGGTCAGGGATCTAGTGCTGAGGAGCGTGGAAGCTACGGAAAAAAACACCGGCAGAAACAAGCTCTCGCCAAATTAGGAAGGACCGTTTTTGGGCTCTGCCGTCCTACTAGGAGGGCTTACAAACCGCTGCCTTGAAGAGGGGCAGTACCGGACTTGGAATGCCACTCACCTCGGGAGATACTACAGTGATGGTGGTCGTCTTGACAAACAAATCTCGGACTCGTTAGCGGCCCAAGAGGTCGTAAACTCAAAACTTCGGATTCTTTCCGAGCTGCCCAAGAGGTCGTAAACAAAACTCGACTCGTCCAGAGCTGACTGAAGGGTCGTAAACAAAACTCGGATTCGTTCGAACGGCCCGAGAGGTCGTAAACTCAAAACTTCGGATTATCCGAGCTACCAAGAGGTCGTAAACAAAACTCGGACTGGCCCGAGCGGCCCAAGAGGTAAACAAAACTGGACTCGTCGAGCGGCCCAAGAGGTCAGAACAAAACTCGGATTCGTTGAAGAGCGGCCCAAGAGGTCGTAAACTCAAAACCCGATTAAAATCCAGTGGCCCAAGAAGTCAAACAAAACTTCGGTTCGTCCGGAAACGTATGAAGGTCGTAAACTCAAAACTTAGGTTCGTCGAAGCGTCCCAAGAAATAAACAAAACTCGGATTCGTCCGGGCCCAAGAGGTCGTAAATGCAAACCTTGACTGGGTCCGGAGCCCAAGAGGTCATGAACCTTGAACCTGATTCGTCCGAGTAAAAAAAAAAAGAGAGCCAAATGGATACGAGATCATTCTCTTAACACCATGAGAAGCATACTCCAAGGATGAAGAATAAAAAACAGGGCACTTGTGATAAACTCGAAGGTTCCCTTTTTATTCATATATGTAATACAACAATGGGAAAGGAAAAAGAAAGCTAGCCCTTGGTAGGGCCCTGCGGAGGAATGACCCCGGATTCCCCTTCTAGAGATGGAGAGTTTTCTGTGTGGCTTGAGGTCCCTGGCTGATCTGAGGAGCGGGGACCCCCTGCGGAACTTAGACGCGGAGACCCAGGAAATGGCCTCGACCTAAGACCGCACATGTCCTCGGGGCGTGCGGCACTCGCGTTGCGCCGATCCAGCACGGAGACAGGGAATCATGGATACAAAAGCCGCATCGGCCCGTGGCTCTGATATGAATGTCATCCCGCATTTGATCTCTCAGCAGAGGCGGCTATGTCCGTAGCCTTCACCGGCCCTCGCGCCTCCTCAGTCAAGATTACTGCTCCCGGGAGGAATCAAGTATTGGACTGTAAGAGCCTCGGGTTTCTCGGATAAAGCGCTCTTCACGGGCGGCCTCGGCAAGCGCCGCGTGCGGCCGTGGTTCTCCTCTGACAGCCCTCAAAGGCTACGCCTCGGAACGAGGCCCCGGTGAGCCGCCTGGTGACTAAGGCCACTAAGGCCACCGAGATCCACGGAATCAAAGAGGAACCAAGGTCATTTAGACCCTGACAATACCGTAAGATAGGGTAAACGGGGAGAACTAAGAAGTACCTTAGAAACCGGGGATCTTGAGTTGGGGCCACGCTCCCCGAGGCCTCGGGCAAGTGGGTGCCCCAACATCGCGAAAACATCAAAAGCGGCCTCGGATGGAGGACCTTCGAGAATGGGGGCTCCGCAACATCCGAGGCCCGATGGCTCGGGATCTCGGGATCGCGACCTCAACTTCATCGCCTCTAAGAATATCAAAAAGATCCTCACCACAAGGCGCGACGGTTGCCTCCCGTCTCATGAGCTCCCACGAGATCCAGCGGCCTCCTCCGAGGCATCAAAACAATAGGATTGTCGAGCGAGAGACCGCGCGGATGGCCGAGACCGCACGCTGGGTCTCGGTGCAAGAAGAAGAAGGCGCGGCGGAGGCCGAGGCCATACGGAAGGCGAGACCAACCTCATGGCCTTCTTAACCATTGTGGGGGCAATTACGGGTTGTCATCCTCGGACGAGGACTCATCGATAATGTCGGTGGGCCCTCGGAGGCCTGGGTCAGTGGACTTTTCCGTAGCCTCTCGGACCGGTTCTTGAATTATGAGGGAACCCTCTCTTTTCCTCGGTTTCTTCTTCTTATTCTTCTTCTTGAAGTCGCGGCAGGGAGAATCCCCTACGATGTCTGCCACTTGGCCTCGGCCAACTTTTCAAAAGACAACCAGACATTCTTTTTTCCCACATTAAAGCTACCAAGGTTGGCCATCACTAAGTCAGTGACCTCCTTGGCGACTTCTCTCTCTCCTCGCCTGGCATCGGAACAATGTTTGCTCGCCACGTTTCCCCATACAAAGTAGAGCTCCCGATCCTCGGCAACTACCGGAAAAAGAACTTGTCATTCCACCTTTTCGTGGAATGGGATTCCCTCCACTCATCTCAAGAACTCGGACGAGGAGTTATGGTGATCCAGTCAGATTATGAGTGAGCGAAACACTTGACTTTCACCATGGCGCCTCGAGGACTTTATCATGACAACACGCAAACACGCAGAGGGAGACCAAGTACGATAGCATTAGGTCAAGCCTAGCAGCGGACAAATGACAAATCCCTCATCAAACTGAGAAAGCTCTGTGTGCGATGGGAAGCGAAGTCCACCTTTAAGGTGAACCTCGTAGGCGACAATGAAGCCATCAGGATCACAGCGCCCTCTTTGTGGCTCTTGGAACCACCATCGAAAGAGACTCCGGGATGCTATACTTCACTCGGATATGCTCGAGGTCTTGAAGGGCGAGAGAAGAGGCTATTTCTTTAACGCCGGGAGTCATGGCGGCAAGAAGCAAAACTCGACGGCGAAAAGGAATTTCGGAAAATGCTCAGGAAAGGAGGAGAAGGAGGGAAAGAATAAAGACGGAAAAGGAAATTTAAAGGAAATTTCAAACGAAAAACAAGCGCCCTCATTATGACCTTGCCACGCGTCAATGCCCCGTACGCAGTGAGCAGGCGTGGGTTGTGGGGCTTCCCAAAGCGGCGTCACCTCAATCAGATATCGCATTTAATACTCCGTAGAAAAATGAAACGGCGGCGAAAGACGGGTCTCAGACATAAAAAAAAAAAACCTCGGATGCCGTTCTTGTCAGCAAAAAATGGAGGCCGCGAACTATCATAAAGAAGGATGCTCGCAAGGCATGTCAAACGGCTGAGTCCTCGAACCGTTTGACATGGGGGGCTCATGATGGGTCTCGGAACCCAATGCCCAAAATTACAATTACAGGCCCAGAAGATCACAAAGGTAAGCTGGCCCAAGAGGCCCACATGCCCAACTAGGCCCAAATGATTAAGTTGGTTCCAAGCGCCCGTGGAACTAAACTGAGCAATCAAGAATGGCACCTGGTCAGGAGGACAATTCGACCCATGTGAGAACGCAGGACGGCCACGGCGTTCCCATGCCCTCGAGATAAAAAGCCAAAATGACCAAGGATGCGCTCGGATGACTTGCGCGGCCTGTGCCACGGTAATCAAACGGCCTCGACATGCCAGTGTGCACGGGCGGCGCCCACACGCCGCCAGTCTCTGGGCCTGTGACGGTGTGTCCTGTCCTAGCATATTTCATGATAGTGGTGGCAGCCAGACCTGACGAACCAGTGCCACGTGTCCCCTCTCTAACGGCACCACATCCCTTATAAATACCCCCTTTCAGGCTACTAGAGAGGGATTCAGAAAATTTCATCTGAGCACACTTAGTAGAGAACCCTCGAGAGAAAAGAAAAGGTGAAAAGAAAGAGTGAAGGAAGAAAGAAGCTAAACTTCTCACATCAGAATTCCAGGTGAAACAAATAACTCATGAGTTCTCATTGTATCTTCGTTCAAGTAATAGTGAAACTTCTGACATCCAGTCTGTTCTTTGTGTTTTTACCCCTTCTTGTATAACGGGGTTTTCCACGTAAATCGTGTGTTCCCTTTGTGTCCTCATGCTCCTATCTCATTGCTCGTTTTCCATTTACTTTGTTATTTTGTTTACATAGTCCTGACGAACGCCCACGGGCCAACAAGTAGTATATGGCCTTTAATTTTATAAAAGTAATTATAACCTGAGCTTTGATATTTGTATTTTGTTAGTGAGCTCATCACCGATCCCTGATCTTTTATATGTTAGTATAATTTTGGCATGATTTCGGTATTTGCCTAGTTTTTGATATATTTGATCATGGTTATGTGGTATTCGTATATTTATTTGAAAATTGATGTTATTAATATTCTGAATTTTGATTATGGTATTATTCTTAGTATATTTCATTCGATATATATCTATATATGAAAAAATAGATATCTTATTAAGCGTTAAGTTCAATCTTGCTCTATTTTTACTAATATTTTAGATTAGAGAGTTTGAATTAACTTATAGGAGATTAGGATCAAGAGAAGACCATTCGCTTAATTAATTTTTATAGTGTTGGAATGATTTAATGTTTTGATGTAAATTGTTTGTTTATAATTATAGTTTTTAGTTGTTAGATTTTGACATTTTTGGTTATGTTATATCCAATCATCGGCCAATGATGATAAGAACATTTAAGCTTAATTTCAAATTTTAAAAATTTAATTTGATACTCTAATTTTAGATAAGATACTTTTTTTTACTTAGAATTTAAAGCCAATTTAGTTGTTGATATTTAGAGTCATTTTCGGGGGTGACTACTGGTTCTTATAATTGGATGATTATTATATTATTTTTGGAGGCTGTTTAATTGTATTTGATACAGGTTTGTATCTTGGTGCCTGTTTGGGTTTAAATCAGTTGAGTAAATAATTAATTTTTAAATTTTAATTCAAAATTGGATTAAGATAATAATGGATAAATGAATAAGTTAATTTCAATTTTTGGGTTTGGGGTACGCCAACGTGACATGCCGCATCCTAAAATAGAGCTCAAGTGGTATATTGGCCAAATGTGGCTGCCTGACCAACGTATCGGGGGAGCTCAAGCAATGGATCAACAGAATGTTCATGTGCAAGATACATTTGGCTGGATAGCAACTACCCTTTTAAAAAAGTAATTGATTTTGGGCAGATGCTTTTGAAAGCAACTTTCCTCATTTTTCTTCAAGAAAACAAAAATAACAAGAGGGGGAAAACGGAGATAGCAGAAAGATATAAGAGGAATTCAATCCATTTGTGTTCGACATTTCTTCCATTTAAGTATCTTGCATTAAATTGTGTATAGAGTATTTGAACCAATTTAGTTTTTTTTTTAATCTCATTTGGTGTTATTTCTTAAATGCATACTCGTATAGCAGTGTCACGTATGCTTGTTGAGTGATGAATTGTGTACTTATATTGTGTAGAACTGTAGAATTTGTGTAACGGGATACCAATATAATGAAGCTCCAATATGCAAAAACCCTGTAATTTTTACCTTTTATTTTGAAGGAGTCTTATTGAGCAATTTTGAGAATGATTTAATTATTCTAGATAGTGCCTAATTTAAGAAAGTTTGATGCGTTGACATTGTGATCAAAATCAGATGGTTGATTTTCAAATATCCAAAGATAAATGCAGTTTAGTGTTGTAATTAGAGGATAGAAACAAATCAAAATCATAGAAGGATAAAACCATACATCTGCGAGAAACGAAACCCTAAGAAAATAACATCAGAATCTCATCCGCAGGAAAAAAATTAACAATAGCAACCGTAACAATAAGATCAAAAGCCGATCAAACGACATAACATCACCACTGGGGAAAAAAAAGGAGTTACAGAAAAAGGACCAACGTCTTGAAATTATTTCCAATCCTGGACTCCAGATTTAAAAAAAATAAAACCGGAAGAATGCGACGCGCACGTACATCAGCAAGTAGTTTCCATGATTTTGTTTAAATTAAAGCAGAAAGAAGTAGAATGAAAGGATAATTGCCTGCGAGAAAGCTGAAGAACGCGACTTCTTTTGGCGTGAGAATCATCAGAACAACCAAGAACTGCAAGTATACCACACATAGTGGATGATATTGTCACAAATCGCTAACAAACTGAGGCAAATCGATCGCAGTGGATTAAATTGTGCCTCGGAAAGAGTTAGAGAGACACTGAACTTGAATTGAGACCTGGAAGAAGAAGAAGAATCAAATAAAGCAGAACGATTGAGGATTTGAGAGAGGATATGGAAGGAAAGAGGATGATTCCAGGGCAACAGAGCTTGCCCGCAGAACACTTGCACTTATAGGTGGGAACAACGAACCAGCACTTACACTAAAAATAACATTTCTTTAAAATTTTCTTACATTTTAAAGTTTTTTCTTTTAAAAAAATTCTACATCATACCTTGTTGATAAAGCCCCTGTGGACCAAAACAGGAAATCCTGCCCCCGCATAGTAGGATTTCACCCCAAAAATATATATTTTTTATTTTTAAATTTCACAAAACAAAAAAACATAATTAAAAAATAATAATAATTTTTTTTAGACAAAGATTCTGCTCGACGGAGAAGGATCCCCCATCTCCCTACGGACCCATCCCCTGTTAAAAAGATATAAAGAGAGTGACGGATCCTGCAAAAATCTTTAGTGGGATTTGAATAACAATATAGCGTTTAAATAATTTACCCAACACATGGTTTAATAATTCATTTATCTCATTTTATGACTTTGCCCAATTACTAGAACTACTACATGATAGTATAATATTCATATTTATCAATATTCTCATATTTTACTTTATTTTAAATGTTATGTCATAGAAAACAGTATAAAAGGAATTAAAATATAATCCCATATTTACTAGAACTAGTTTTCTATATTTATATTCCATTATATCTCTTGTTTTATAGAATTTATAAATTTTAATTATTTTTGTATGTTAAAAAAATAAAAAAATCATACATAGTCGTTACTAGTGAAAAGGGTTATTGATGAATAGGTGGCGTTCCACGTGCGTATATTTTTATTTTCCAGAAAAGCTTGTATATTAAAAAATCCCAAAATTCAATAATTGAAAGGGCCCAATTTAAAACTTATAACGCATTAATATTTCTGAAATTCAAGCTACTTTGGTTGAAATTTTAAGAATTTTAATTGATTTTATAAATCACTGAAAAGAAAACTAAAATCCGAGGTGGCAAGACGTGGAATTTTAAGTTGAAAAATTCAAAAACTGATATTTTAAGACCATAAAAACAGTTTTAAGTGAGAATATTTGTTATAAAATATGAGACATTGGCATTAGAAAAATGTTAAGCATGTTTTTATTGAAGTTTAGAAGAAAGCCAGCAAAACCGACAACTTCGCTAGTGACTGGTCCCTGCCAATTTCTTTAGGCAGCAACTCTAATGGAGCGCACCATATTATTTTTCCATGTATATGATATGGTTAAAATTGGGCCATCAAATTAATCCAATCTGACTTGTCTATAATTTTATAGAATTTAGTTAGATATAAAATTATTATAAATTGATATAATTATAAAATTAGATCCGATTAAATTTTTGAGTTGGATATAATCATGATATGGTCAAATTATTCCATGTATATGATACGATCATGGTATGGTCTAATGGAGCCTGCCATATTATTTATTCCACACATTGTTAGGAAAGGGTGCCGGTTGGACGGTGAAACCGAGATGATGATGATTATGAATGCACTTGCACACAATAGAGAAAAAAGGAAGAATTGAAAATACACAATTTATATGAAAATTCTCTTTTGAATAAGAGAAAAAAAATTACGGGACATTGAATTTATAAAAATTTATTTACAAAATCATGATTGTTGTGGCCTTCAAGAATGATAATAAGAGTAAAATCTGATTATTATTTTTTTGTATCTCTTCGCCTCTGCATACGCACACATATATAAGGCACCAGATAACCATCTATTTTGTAAGGTGGTTACGTACACTACAGAGCCTCCCACCTATTCTGCAAAATCATCTTTTTGATAGGAGCAATTGACCTACTCTATAAAATCGATTATCAATTATGAAAGTCAACTCTCTTTTACCTGAAGTTGTCAGGTGTAAACTGCGGATGGTAACTTTTTAAAACCGCTGTTGTCCTAGAAGCTGCTCGATTAGTACCTTCGACCCGTCGATTAGAGTCCTCAACCTTTAATCAGTATCTTTGGCTGTTAGTTAGAGTCTTCGGTCAACAGTATTTGACTTGCTTTGTGACTTTATCTTTACGGCACCACTCTGACAAGTTTTCATTTATTTGGCCTTGTGATCCTTTCCGACCTTATGAACCTTTTTAGAGTTTCACTTCGAAAATTTCATTCAGAAAATTTTCACTCCAACTTAGTGTAATTACTTCAATATTTCTTTTATTCCGGCCAAGTGTAACAACTCCGGTCAAATATAATCATTTCAGCATTTCTTCGACTCTAGCCAAATGTAACCATTTCGGCTTTTCTTCCACTTTAGGCAATATCGCCGCGCGCACAATACTTTTCACATGGGATTGACCTATATCCCAACATGTATATGATATGATCAAAATTGGACCGTCAAATTAATCTAATGTAACTTATTTACAATTTTATAGAATTTAGTTAGATATAGAAGTGTTATAGACTAACATAATTATAAAATTAGACCCGACTGATTTTTAAACCAAATACGATCATGGGTGAAAGTGTTCGGTTAGAGTCAATTTAGCCCAAATTATACCTTTTCATATAGGTATAACCTTTTGTTTTAAATAAATACCAAATTTTTTAAAAAATTATTTTAATAAATTATATTTGTGTAATTGATAACTTAATGTAAATATTCTTTTTAAAAATATTTTATTACTTAATATTTTATCTTAAATATTATAAATTTTAAAATATTATTGATGGATCCAACAACCATGGGCCTAAAGGAGTTAGTCCGCGATGAAACCACAATCAATATCATTCTTTAAAAGTGAAGAGTCCCACATTATTTTTACAAGATGATTACATCTGTGGAACACACTATAAGACCAGATTCCCTCAAACTTGGGAGGACAAGCTCAAAAAAGCTTCAAAAGTTTCATAAGGCTCCATATGACTTGGAGAAGGGTACAGCTGTTGCTAGCCAATCTCCAATGGGAGCAAACTAGCGACCAGGAGGCCTTCAACCCTCCTGCTTCCAGTTTGGAGGTCTTCAGCCCTCCACTTTTCAGGAGACATGAAGGTTCTCAACCTTCCTCATTTAAGGAGATATGGAGGTCCTCAACCCTCTAACCAGGAGGCCCTCAATCCTCCTCCTTTCAGTATGGTGGTCATTAGCCCTTCTCCTTTCAGTATGGAGGTCCTTAGCTATCCTCCTTTTAGGAGGCATGGAGGTCTTCAGCCTTTCAGTCAGGAAGCCCTCAACCCTCCTCCTTTCAAGAAGTCTGGAGGTCCTCAGCCTCCAGTCGGGAAGCCCTTGGTCCTCCTCCTTTCAGGAGGCATGAAGGTCCTTAACCCTCCAACGAGGAGGCCCTCAGCCTTCAGTCGGGAAGCCCTCAGCCCTCCTCCTTCTAGGAGGCATGAAGGTCCTCAACCCTCCAACCAATAGGCCCTCAGCTTTCCTCCTTCCAACTTGGAGGTCCTCAACTCTATTCTTTTCAGGAAGTATGGAGGTCCTCAACCTACTAGTTAGGAGGCCATCAGCCCTCCTCCTTTTAGGAGATATGATTGTCCTCAACCCTCTAATTAGGAGGCCCTTAGCCTTTCTCTTTTCAACATGGAGATCCTCAGCCTTACTCCCTCCAGGAGACATGGAGGTCCTTAGCCCTCCATCTGGAGGCCCTTAGCACTCTGCCAGCAAAGAGGCTATCAGCCTTCTGTCGTTTGGAGGCTATCAGTCATTCTTTAGTCTCAAAGGCTTTTGGCTCTCTTCCTGTCTAGGGGCCCTTCAACCCTCCTCCAGCGAAGAGGCCATTGATCTTCTATTCGGGAGCTAGTGCACTTTAGTCCTTCTCCCCAAAGCCGCCATTCATAAGTGCACCTCCAAATCGTCCCTCTGCCGGGCACACCTTCAAGTTGCCATCCGCAAGCGCACCTCGAAGCCACCCCTTTGTCGGACGTACCTCTAAACCGTCCTTTTAATGAGCACACCTCGAAACCGCCCTTCGGAGGCGCACCTTCAAGCTGTCCCTTTGTCGAGCACACCTCTAAACCACCCCTCAACTGGTACATCCAAACACTCAACGAGTCCCATACTCTTGCATTCATATACTCCCACCGCACATTCAATATATTTTCGCGCACTTTTAAGCGGGCGCCCATTTTCGTTCATTACAGGAGGTTACTAACTTGAGCGTCGGAGTATTTTTGATGGGAGAAATCCTGCCGACCTCTGACCTCTTGTTTGTAGTTGGTGTTGTGCAGGTTTTAGGTTATCAGCTATGGAGATCAGACCCGATCCAGATTGACCCACAACGGAAGATTGGAAGGCTGTCTAATCCATACAATAACCAAAAACCCGGGATATAACAATTATATATTTATGATTATTTTATACACAATTATAAATTTTAAATAAAAATACTAAAAATAAAAAATATCTACAGAGCAGTTCAAACCAGCTTGATTCGATTTATAAATGTCACAGTTAAGGCTTTTGGCTTATTAATCATAAATTTTTATCTAAATGTAGCTCATATTTCATCCGAATTTGATTTTGATCAGGCTTACTCCATCTATATTAACCACTGGTGTGTATTTGTTTTTACCAAATAGCCGGTAATAGTATGGTACGAGGAGATGCCTTTTATTTATACAATGTAATTTTTTATATTAAATATAATATATATGTGATATTGGGCAATTTTTATATTAATGATCTTATTAAATACGTTATAATTATATTAAGGTATAGTTATATTGATCCAACATATTTGCTAATTGATTTTAGATTAGCCAGTAATTGCATATCCTAAAACAAAAGTTAACGACAACACTAAAATATTACGACGCCACAAATAAAGTACTTTAAATTTGAAATTTCAGATTAGAGGTTCAAGCAAAATGGCTAAATATTTATCTTTTAAAAAAATTAGAGCCATGCAAATTCTCCAAGCTTTTTAATTTTTTTTTCAAATTATTACCAATTTTTGTAATTTATTAATAATTTTTATTTTGATATCAATCTTATTCATTTTTAAAAATATTGAGATTTAATATAAGAAAATTAGATAGAATTTTTTAATAAAAATGTAATTTCTAAAACTTCTGATATTATGTATATTTTATATATATATATTTTTTTATTAAAAAAACTTAGATATTACACGATGAGTAGTCGACATATTATTGCATAGCCGAGCAGACTGAGGAGGATCCATATTTCATCTGATTATCCAATATTTTTGATGTAATTGACAATTAAAGAAATAATTTGTTAATTATCTATCTTTTAATATATGTTAATATTTTCATTGCTCTAAATGAAAATTTAAATATTATTTTTATTATGGAAATTACAATAATTGAATTAAAAGGACCAAACGACTTTAATTCGAAACAAAAGGCCGGATTACCTGTCGGCCATGTAACTTTTGTTGAGGTTTGGCCTTTTTTTATGAGTATTATGTCTAATTAATGAGTTATCAAATGATTTGAAATATTCATACGGTGGTCGCTCATGAGATTTGAAATGATGGCTTTAAGGGTCAAGACTAGAAATGAAGCATTGTGGCAAGAAGGTAGCTTAAGCAGCCGTGTGAGATATAAAATAACGACTATAATTTTAGAGTTAATATGAAATCTTTTATAACATTAGGAGTGCCGCACTAAGAAAAATAAAAAGAGAAAGAAAAAAATAAAGAGGTTTGGTATTCAGAAGTAATCTAACTTAGGTTTTATTTTTTTTCATACTTAGATATGTTATTTTAATTTATTTTTAAAGTATATTTTTATTTAATTACTTATTTTTTTATTATATTTTTTCTTATGGGTTGTTATGACTGTTAGGAGTTAGGTTTAACCTTATTTACTTAGATTATAACAAAGGGAGTTCGAATAATATCATATTTATAATTGGATGTTATTATAGTGGATTTTATTGAAGTTTATTTGGTATCTTCTTAAAAATAATATTTTACGTTAGATATTATTATGTAATTTTATATAATTTGGTAGCATAATTTTTTCTTATACTCTCACGGTATAATATAATATCTCACGTCCATTGTCTAATTATTTTAAAATTAATTAATTTTAACTATTATTACTTTTTTTAAAATAAATTATTACTATAATTATTTATTTTAAAATATATTATTACTTTTGAGACAATTAACTTCTCTATCATTATAAAAAATAAAAGCTCTCTCAGTGCCTATCTGAAAAGTGATTCACGGGGCCAAACAAATATATCTACACAGTAGACGTGACTTAAAAAAAAAAAAGGCATTTCGTTGGCGGGGTTTCAAATCAGTCGGTTAAAGTAATTTTGATTGGTTTTATATTATAAATAAAATTGAGTCAAATTTTATGTTTTAATCAATATTTTATATTATAAATAAAAGCCTATAAACAAGTTTATAATGCCGATAATTCTATTACTAGGTAGAAAATAAATATATTTACAACTGGCTAAATAATTTTATTTATGCATTTTTCACAAATTTATGAATAATTATAACATAAAAATAAACAAATAAGCTGTTGGGAGCCCCATTCCTTGAGAAATAAAATAATAAATATAAATTTTATTTTACTTTTTTTAAAATCTAAAATAATAAATATAAACAGCTTAAAGTATGAAAATTTTATATTATGGGATATACAAATAATTAGATATTCACAAAACTACATTAAATAGTTTAGATATAAATTAATTGTAAATAATTACACCGTTAATAAATATTTATCAATTTTGTTATTTAGTTAGATATAGTTAGCTAAGTATGAAAAAAAAATTCTCATGTACTATCATATAAATTAAAATACAATCTATTTAACTAAAATTTGATACCATAAAATTAATAGTTACTAAAATTAAGAATAAAAATATAAGATAGAGTTAATAGTACAAATAATAAAAAATTGATAGTGTATTTTTAAAATTTTACCCAGTAATAAAACTAAGAGTTACCTTTTTTAGAAAAATTATACAATATAGTTAATTTTAAAAAAAATTGAATTCAGTATCGGTGAAGCCCAGAACTCGCAGGGCCCAATCTACGAAGCGGAAGTCCAAATTGACCGTCCAACTGAAAACTCCAAATGGCCTACATGGCGGCCTAATACCCGTAGCTGATCAGTGCTCTCTGCGACTCATTAATGAGCTTGCAGGTAGCAGGCATGAGGCAGCAAGGCGGGGCAATGAGAAAAAAGTCAATCTTGCTAGTCACGACTTACGCCATTCTCTACAATTGACCAGCCAATCTTCATGCGAAAGGTAGACCATGCGTGGCCAACGATACACAACGGCCTTCTTGCTATCAGAAGGCGATAACTGACATCACCGACCGCTACCAACAGGTTAATGCCCTGTGAATCCCTACAGAAATGATTCTCGTGCCCAAAGCTTCACCCCCTGGAGCCTATATATTCCCTCTCCTTTTACAGGAGAAGAGGGGGATCAATTCCAAAACCTATGATTTGAGTTTAACATTAAGACATACGCTTTTTGAAGCTCCTACTCTCGGACTCACAGTTAGCTCTCATCTCCTCAGCTTTTCACAGGCTACGAAAGTCAGCTATCCCTCACGGTGCATACAAGGAGTCAGATCTCCCACTAACCACTCGTTAAGTCCAACTCACGCATTCATACACTTTCACTGCACACTCAGTATATTTCCGCACATCTTTAAGGATGCGTCCCCCTTTTCGTTTATTGCAGAAAGTTACTGACTTGAACGTCGGAGTATTTTTTGTAGAAAAAATTTCGACGAATTTTAATCTCTTATTTGTTAGTTGTATTGTATAGGATCTAGATTAACAATGACGGAGATCGAACCCATTCGTAATAACTTTTGAACGATGAAAAATTTGAAGGCTCCATAATTCGTACGATAATAGAAAACTTATTATGTAATAAAAAAATATAATAAAATAAATTATTAATATTAATAATTATTTTAATAATTAATTTATGCAGCATGATTATGTTTCCGTGCACAACGCAGTGATGTTTACCAAAAGGACAATTATTGCGTTCGAGTCACTCTGTCACCGGCACTATCTTTAATGGTTACAATCAAGAGTGCTACCCTGTCATCTCCATTTTATATTTTATTTAGCGATAACAATTATAAATAAATAAATAAGTAATAAAGATTAAATATAAATTAAAATATTTAATTAAATTTTTATTATATTTGTATTGATAAAAGAGCACAATAACATTTCATAATTGAATCTATTTTAAATTTGTCAAGCTACTCATTATATGTTCACAATTAAAGCCATTTTGAATTCTATAATAATTTTTATTTTTATACCCTAATTAGTTTAAAAATATAATAATTTGATAAGCTCAAATTCAAATAATATGCCGTATTAATGAGATTAGAAATTATAATTTGACATTTTTAATCCCAACTAATCTATTATATTACAATTTAACTCATATGATATCAAAATATGTCCAATTAGGTTAAAATTTATATTTTGTATAATTAATTTTGTTTTACAGTAAAATAAATTTTTTTACCTATTTAAAGGATAGAATAATTATTCAAATATTAATTTTTTCAGTGTTATTTTTTATTTTTATTTTATTTTAGTACTCTAAAATAAAAATATAAAAGTTTCAAATTTTTTGTGTATTTTCCCAACCATACTACCGCTACATGTGACCCACGGCCCAAACTACGGTTTTTTGGGCCGAATAGCTTTGCTTCAAACGGGTTTCCCCATATCCATCTCATCGATATTGGGCCGGATTCAATTAACAGAAGAAAACCAAAACCGAATGCGGAAAACTGGAACTTCCAAAGGTTTATCAAAGGGTTTAAGAGAGCGAGCACGATAGAGAACGGGGAGCCGTAGTCACTGAACAGATCGCCGACGATGACGATTCTACGCCCAGCAATCCTCTCTCTACGGCGACAAGATTGGTCGTATATCAGGAGAAGTACAACTATTTCTGCCTACTCAACAACGTCGTTCGAAAACCCTAACTCTAGCGTTAGATCATTTTCAACGACGTTGCTCCGGCAGAACCAGGTTCATTGGTTCAGCCAACGATGCCTGGTCTCGACGAATTCTTTACCTTTGATTTGGAATCGGATTCGTCGTGGCTCTGATAGCTTTATATTTGGCGTTCGTGGTTTTGCCACTCGAATGGGGGACGCTGGCAATAGACCACCAAAGGAGACGATTTTGCTTGATGGCTGTGACTTTGAGCATTGGCTCGTTGTTGTTGAGAAACCTGATCCTCAACTTACCCGCGATGAGATCATTGATAGTTACATCAAAACCCTAGCTAAAGTTGTTGGAAGGTCATCTCTCTCCCTCTCTCGCTCACTATGCGTTGGATGGTTCTTTCCACTCCTTTCTTTTTCTCTGGGTAAAAGGAAGTAGTATCGTCCTGTTTGATGCGGTTTCTAATTAGTAGTGATAATTTTGTGCAGCGAAGAGGAGGCTCGGATGAAGATCTACTCTGTATCGACTCGGCATTACTTCGCTTTCGGTGCTTTAGTTTCTGAGGAGCTCTCTTACAAGCTCAAAGGTATTTAGTCCCTTTCTCTTCCCGTTTCTACACGCGACATTTTCCATGGAAAATCTCTTGGTTAGAAGATATTTCCCATTTTTACTTGAAATGTGGAAACAATTATTAATTTTTTGGTGATCTTCATGGAAGATTTTTTCTCGCATGGAATTCGAATTGTTTCATTGATACTAGAACCTGTTTGGAAAGTGGCTTACATAATGTGAAAAAGGAGGGGAAACACTAGCTAAGGTGCTTGTGATATGTTTTGGTTATCTACACGAGATGTTCTGTGCAGGAAAGTATAGTTTGATTGTTTGAAAATAAATCTGAAATGCCAAAAACCGTATATGCACGAGCAAGGGACAAGTTTTCCAATTTATTTGGGACAATTGAAAGCTCGAACATCACAACGCTGTTCTACAGACGGCTGCTCTTTTGCTTTAACTTGCTTAGTGTGGTTTCATTTTCTTTCTTGGATGACAATTCGTATGATCAAGTTCTATCTCATGCAAGAAAAGCATCAAATGGAAGTTCGTAATCTTATCTCAGATGGAGGTGAAAAGACAAGGGAGAATGGGTCTGATCAATATGGGTGTGATCTGTTTGCTTGAAACTTTTCTCATATCTCAGGCAAGCAGAAAGATTATACTCTTCTTTCTTTCCCTACCTCCCATAGATTTGCATCTCAATTTCCTTCATCTGGCCAAGGAGGTCCATCGTAAAGATTTTGCTTGCCATAATCCCATCCTGTTACTGATATAGTACTGCTAGACTTTGCATTTTAGTGCCTGAGCAAACGCAATCATGCCCTGAACTTAATGAACAATGAATATTATGATCTCTTCTTTGCAAATATATTGTAAGATGAGTCCCTTAGTTGTCAATGAAAGTATGAAACTGTAAGATGAAATAAACAACATGCTCTGGAAAGGTTATGGTGTTTGATATTTTAAGTATCTTTGGTTCTCACTGTGTGACTTGACTATTTTCTCTTGAGTAGAATTGCCAAATGTCCGATGGGTTCTTCCAGATTCCTACCTGGATGTTAAGAACAAAAATTATGGTGGTGAGTTCTCTCACTTTTTCTCTCTGGTTGTTCCCGTCTTTGCCATTCTGGTCTTCTTGCTCATGTTTGATATAAATTAATGTGGGGGCATTTCAATGCTGTAAGGAAACTGCAAACCTTCTAATTATAATAATAAGAAAGCATTTGTCCCTCTGTTTTCACTTTTCTTTTCTTAATCAAGTAAAACCTCTCTCTGTGTTTATGTTATTCAGTTTTCCACTCTGCTAACAAGAAGTATCCTCTGCAGGAGAGCCTTTCATTGATGGACAGGCTGTTCCATACGACCCCAAGTATCATGAGTTATGGCTACACAACTATTATAAATCGATGGAAAATAATAACAAAAATAAAAATAGGACAAGGCGGGATAATTTCAGAAACTCAACTTCCAACCGAGCGCCTTCACATCCTCAGCCATCTATGCCATTGCACACTTCTCAGACACCAAACAGTTTAAACAACAACCAGATGCCTGGAGCCGGTTCCCAAAATCTGGCCTCACAACCATTTCAAGTGCCAAACCATACATCTCCGCTGCCGCCGCCGCCCCCTTCTCCGCCAACTCATACTCCCCAGACATGGAATCCTGCACCCCATTATCAAAATCTGCCTCCTCAAGCTCCTCAAAATCAGAACGAAACAGCATCATCCCCATCTCCATTGTCTTCATTGACCCATGATGCTAATTCATGGATATCTGCTCCTGGTTATCAAAATCAGTCACCACATCCATCTCAGATGCCGGCGCACACACCTTCACATATGTCAATCCATTCTTCCCAAGCATGGAGTACTCAGAACCAGAATTCAATGCCTTCCTCGGGTTACTCAAATCATAGCCGTCGGCTTCCAGTTTCAAATGACAATTTCTCAGCTGAGAATATGTTGCCTCGTGCCACTGGGAGAGACTTGCCATCTCCAATAGCGAATCCTGCTGCCTCACCGAAACTAAACCCAGTTGGCCTGACACCAAACAATCAGAACCCGAGCCACTTCTCCTCAGCGGGTAACCCTAATCAGGCTGGACTACATGCGTTCTCGAGTGAAAACTTCTCGAATCAGAATACGCCGCCACAGGACCAACAGTTGCCATCTCACATGCAGAGCCCTCGTTCCCATGGCGGGACCATGCTGCCTCCACAGCAGCAGAATGACTTCCGCTACAGGGGTATGCCCCAACCGGTGGAGATCAATGGCTTCCAAAATGCTTACGGGTCGCAACCTGGGCAGAATCAACGCTACCAACGCCGGACATGCCCCAGGTGGGTGAGAGAGATACCTTGGGTTTGAACACGTTGCCTCCGAGTCAGGGATGGAATTACCAGAATAGGGACATGCATTCTCCATTGCAGAATCATAAATCCCATACCAGTTTTCCATTGCCGGGGCAAATGCAGAACAGTGGCTTTGGATATGAGGGCGCAGACAGTGTTCAACAAGCAAACTGCCATGGCAGAGGCAGTAACATGGAGAATGGAGCTGTGCATGACATCCCATATATGGCTAACTTGCAGCGCAGAGACTACCAGCAGCGGGACCTGCCCAGTGAGTATGATGTTAGTGGCGGGCATGGAAGGGCTGCTTCAGGCTGAAGTACAGGAGAATAGGAAATCTAAAATATACCATCAAGAAATATTAGTGCAGCTGGTATTTTTTTGTAGTAAGTATTTGCTCAATTTCTTATTAGTATTTTACTGACAACTGACAGACTACCCACTTCTGTTTCTATTTTCGAATGTGTTTAATTACTGCGTTTGACAGTGGGTTTCTTTTCTTTTATTTTTTTTTGTTGCTCATCTGGGTCTTGTTCTTTAAAATTTGTCTAAGTGGTTGATATTTGAATTATGTGATGAAAATCAATTCCCTAAGCTCCTTTAATTCAATACTAATTTGATTATATTAAAGACAACAGAAAATGGGTGTTAAAAAAAGTTGATTTATTTATAATTTTCAATTTAATACGAGTTGTTTTACACCTTCAGTCCCTCAGTCCACACGCATGCTTCGGTAATCTGTTGAAGGTTTTCTTTAATGTTCTTTCTGTAGATTCCCCCCATCATTTCGTTTGATATGGCTCTTAAATTTTACATTATGCAAAAGCCAATCAATAATTATAATAGGCTATCCCAAAATTAAGTGTGAATTATTTTAAATAAATCTTCAGACTAAAATTTATTAAAAAAAAAGGAACTCACAAATTATCCACAATGACAAACTGTTTCAGGGTTTTTTGAGTAAGATTTAATTGGTATTTTTTTATATTTAGTTTAAAAATTACACTAAACCAACTCTAAACTTATAAAGGAAGAAAATTAAGGTGGTCAATTTCCTCCCACTTTTATAATAATGAGGATATGAACGTGCCCTGAAGATAATAATATTGTTATTTAGTATTATAGAATCATCATCTAAATTCCTTTTAAATACCAATTTTTAATATAATATTTTATCCATTTATTTCTTTTAAAAGCTCATATCTAAGAAATGTCTAAATTATTTTTCCTAAATATCTCTCCCTTTGTTATCATTTTTCTAATATGCCACTTATCTTATGTTGGGACCCAGAAGCAGGGCCCATAAATCTCGGCCCAAATCAAGGGCCCAAGGCAAGAAGGCGGGAAAATGTTTTCTCCTCTGCCCATAAAAGGACAAAGGGGCACGCTCATCGGGGCATCTGGCGACTAGCATCTCCATCTGCATGGCGGGGCGGGATGTACCACGCCACCATTTCTCCTTCTTTCTCTGACTTCGGCCGGAAAAGGGAGCAAAAGAGGAAAACGGAGCAACAAGGTATTCAGCCGCGACGTCACCGGCAAAACCACGGAGCTCTCTCCGTGGGAGACCAGTTCCCTCACCATTGCCGCTTCCATAAGCATAAGGCGCAGAGCTTCCCGCCGTCGACACTCCACGATTTCCTCTCGTAACGGCGCTAATCGAGCTCAAAGCTCACCGCCCATGGAAATCGGCCATCGCTCCGCCGTTCCCTACAGATGAGGCACCTCGGGCGGTCCGGCGACCAAACCTTACGATTCCCCTTTCTCAATCGGTAACCGGGATCCTTGAATCCCCTCCCATGGCGTCCGTCTGCTCAATCTCGAGCCACGGTCAACGCCGGACTGGGTTCCTCCGAGAATGGCACTTAGTCGTTCCTCCCGAACCACGACGGAAACTAAGCCACTTCCATCAATGGCGGTCCTTCTTCCTCCTGTTCCCATCGAGAACAGAGGCATGAGGCCTCCCAAAATCGGCAAACTGGTTGTCCCCCAAATCACGCCCCGAGCTCTTCACGATGGCGAAGCCCAACCACGTTCCTTAACAGAGAACGGAGGGCTCACTGCAGAGCATGGAGCGAATCCTTGCTCCCGCCATGGCGTCTGGCCATCGTCTTTGGTCCGGCGGACAAGGGCGTTTCGCCCTTCGTTGGAGCCGCCGGAGCTCCCAGGGTCTCGGCCAAACCAGCGTCGTGGAGCCCCTTTCTAATGTCGAGTCCTCAAAGTGACGCCCAAAACCCTCGGGCGAGACGGGCGAAGGCTGCCTGGGAAATCACCCAACAGTGAAGCCGCAAATGGGGTCCGTGCGCAGCGGCCCACTCGGGCCCAACGGGTCCCGAACTCATTCCAGCATACTTCGGGAGGTCTCCAAATATTACCCGAGGCCCACGGATATCTAAAAGCCGTCCTCCGCGGACGCACTTAAAAGCCGCCCCTCTGCCGGGCGCACCACAAATCACCCTCCGCGGGTATGCAAATAAACCGCCCTCTGCCGGGCGCATCCATGGAGCTCACGCCTCCGGTCACATCCCTGTCACACTCCCCTCATTATCGCATCTCACGCATGCATTTCTCCGTCTATTCCGGAAGATATCTAACTTGAGCGTCGGAGTGTCGACGGGGGACCAAAACCCCCCGTCGGCCTCTAACCTCTTGCTTATTGTTTATGTTGTGCAGGTCCAGGTTCATAGATACGGAGACGGAATCCTTCTCCCGACGCCGTCACGTGCTAGGGAATCCGAAGGCCCTCTAATCCGTACGGCAACCGCGGACCCAGGACGCAACATCTTATACTATCAAAAAAGATTACTGGGTTTGTTACCAATTTATAAGATCATCGTTTTAGTTAAATAACAGAAGTGTTGCATGGTGATTTTCTATAATCTAATATCTACATAAACTGCAACCTACAAGCCAATTGAATTGATTTACCAATGACTAACGAGGGTAACGAATACATTGACCATTTGATATTGGTTCAGATTTGAAAATTGAGTTTGAGAGTTCAAATGAGGAAAGCAAGGAGGCTCATCACGAGTAGGAATGGCAACGGATGGAAGGAGTAAAATCCAAACTCAATCAATGTTTTAAAACCCTATAATGTTGATGGCATCGGACCGCTCATTTAAATTGTAGGGAAAGAATCAACTACGCACAATAAGCACATAATAATTACAAATAATAAAGATATAATTTTTACGTGAAAAATATCCTTTAAAACGCGAAAGAAAAAATCACGAGACATTTCGTTCGTAAATATTTTCACTATATAATATTACTGCTATATGAACCCCAACTATAAGGTTATGACACCTTATGTTAAACAAACCCAAATAGTGGTATGATGTAACATTTGAATTTTATACAAACCATTGGATGCACCTCGAGAATGATGCTTTTTGAATTTGCGCTTCAAGCCTTCGTCACGCGTGTATGTTATTATGATCAATCAAACACCAGCCAAATAAAATGACAATTCCAATAACCCCGTCATCAAATCCTTCATCCAACATTGTTAATGTAACAATACCAACCCAACAACTCAATTAGAAATAATAACATTATCAATACCATTCTACATTATTCTCATTGACCTTAGAATTTTAACACAAACTTAATCAATATTTGATTCACCAATTATCATAACAAATATATTAATCATAACCATAAAATTAAAGTAAACACTTCAAAATGTTAATGCTAATTAAATTCTTAACCATGCCGGCATATCATCACATCGCACATATTATAGGCTCCCATTGATGAAACCACACAGCTAGCTTAAGATTTTTAACAAGTAATAAATAGTTATCATGCAACAAACAAAATATACATTAATCAAAATAACATTCACGATATATAACTCCCCAATATCTTATCTAATCCAGTATTTGATATTAATCATCCTATTGACCATATTAAGGCATTATTTAGGCCAAAATGCTAACTCAATCTGTTAATAAATACTTAAATACATAAATCATTAAACCTAATTTAAATCTTGTAACTTCAGAAAGCTTCTTCTAACTATCAATTAAGTGCATAAATATTTTGAATATTCAATCTATAAGACAACAAAATTATTACTTAACAAGATCAAATATCAAGCACCTCATCCAATTATTTGTCCAAATTAAGAATAATAGAGTCACTATAGAAGTGATCTTAATCAATTATTTCAAACAATAAGCAACTCATCAAGCAGTCATTCATCTTAATTGAGAATAAGATCTTAACTATTTCAAACATCAAGCAACTTATCAAGTAATAGTTTATACAAGGTCGCTATAGAGTGAAAACAAATGATGAATGTGGCATGGTCGAGGATTGCAAAGTGCCATGGTGGGTATGGGCTCAGGTTCAATCACTACAAAGTAACTATTATGCCCAAAGAAGGAGGTCGATAATAATGTAAAATGTGCATACAGACAAGAATAATATTCAAGTTGGGTTTGAGTTGGCATTGCCTACCGCACCCAATCTAAATCAAGACAAATCCAATCTAAAACACAATCAAAATCAACAAAACCCAATTAATCGGTGTTAGGTTATCATGTCTATCGAGTTGGGATTTTCATGCCATGCTATTTATAAATATAAATTTTAGACAATCTTTGTTTTATTTTGTCATCATATTTTCATTATATTCTATTTTCTAAAAATAACTATTCTATTTTTATATTATTTTGTTCTAACAACCAAACATAGCGTTAAAACACGTAGTTGTAACTCTGAGCCACATTATTAAAGCTTCAAATTCCTTTGCACCCACTACAGGCTAAAATAAAAAAAAGAACTTCTAAGTATTAATTGCGTGCAATTGGGCCATTATTGATTAATATTTTTGTGTGTTTTTTTCTTTTCTCCGGGATCATTTCCTCCTCTATCCAGTGAAACCCAAATCATGTTTCATATATACAAAAGTTTGATAAATCTAAACTGAGAACAATAATCAAGCAAAAAGGCCACTACCCTATCCTAACTTGTGTTGGGTAAAGATCAAAGCCACTAAAACTTATCTGTTGAAATCAAAGAATATTTTGAAGATAAGATTTCAAAATACATTACAATATTAGTTTCTTTATGATATTAATGAGGTCGTGTGAATCACCCAGTCGATGCAACAAAGCCTTATTTAACTGTATTTTACAATAATAAAATTAAACCTGAAAATTTTAACTAAAATAATATTATCATCCTCCAGTAATTAATCCTAAGATAAATAATTAATAAGAGTAATATGATGTTTGTACCTCTTTTTCACATCTCTTTCTTGTATTTTTTGTTGTCTTCTAAAATAATGATACATATCTATCTACTTATGTACAAATATAACATATTAAAAATGCAGCCTAATTAATTTAATAAGGCATTTAAAAGTTAGGTTGATTGAAATAGTAATAGTTTATAGTTATATTAATTATTAAAACACCAAAAAATAACTCGGGAATGCATATAGTATAATCCAATATATGGTAACCAACCATTTAAATAGTGCAATTTAAAGCGCACCACGTAAATCCACCATTAGATTCAAATATGATGTATTTGAAATATTTAAGCAGTGGAAGGCCATAGTGGAGAAGAGACCAGAAGGAATGTGAAGAAACTCCGTTTGGACAATGAAGGTGAGTACACCTCAACTAAGTTTAAGAAATTTTGTGAGGGGGAGGCCATCACATGATATTGGATAGCCACCCAAACTCCTTAACAAAATGGCATTACAGACCGATTAATAGAACTCTACTTGAACTCTGATCCTCCATAGCTTTTGACCTAAAAATACCAAACGAGGTTTGGTTAGATAAATTCTCTAACTACTCTAATTTGCATATTTTTTATTGTCCAGTGTAGATTTATTTAAACAATCAGAAGAATGAATCAAAGGAAAATAATATTATTTTTT
Source organism: Nepenthes gracilis (assembly GCA_033239525.1). Classification (NCBI taxonomy): domain Eukaryota; kingdom Viridiplantae; phylum Streptophyta; class Magnoliopsida; order Caryophyllales; family Nepenthaceae; genus Nepenthes; species Nepenthes gracilis. The sequence continues at coordinate 2,770,138 of BSYO01000001.1, forward strand.
TCAATTAAGCACCTGTTATAATAGCTTCTAGGATATGGTACCCTAGATCGAGCAACCGACACTTTTTTATCTTTGAAGATGTCAAATTTAAGTATTGTCAATTTTAAATTAACTCAATCTGTCAATAAATACTTAAATGCATAAATCATTAAACCTAATTTAAGTATTGTCACTCAGAAAGTTTCTTCCAACTATTAATTAAGTGTATAAATATTCTAAATATTCAATCTATAAGACAACAAAATTATTACTTAACAATATCAAATATCAAGCAGCTCATCCAATTATTTATCCAAATTTAGAATAATAGAGTCACTATAGAAGTGATCTTAATCAATTATTTCAAACAATAAGCAACTCATCAAGCAGTCATTCATCTTAATTGAGAATAAGATCTTAAATATTTCAAACATCAAGCAACTTATCAAGTAATAGTTCATACAAGGTTGCTTTAGAGTGGAAACAAATGATGAATGTGGCTTGGTTGAGGATTGAAAAGTGCCATGGTGGGTATGGGCTCAGGTTCAATCACTACAAAGTAACTATTATGCCAAAAGAAGAAGGTCGATAATAATGTAAAAGGTGCATACAGACAATAATAATATTCAAGTTGGGTTTGAGTTGGCATTGCCTACCGCACCCAATCCAAATCAAGACAAATCCAATCTAAAACACAATCAAAATCAACAAAACCCAATTAATCGGTGTTAGGTTATCACGTCTATCAAGTTGGAATTTTCATGCCATGCTATTTATAAATATAAATTTTAGACATAATTTTTTTTTTTTTTGTTATCATATTTTTATCTTATTCTATTCCATAAAAATAACTATTTTTATTTTTACCTTATTTTATTCTAATAACCAAACATAGCGTTAAAGCACGTAGTTGTAGCTCTGAGCCACATTATTGAAGCTTCAAATCCCTCTGCACCCACTACAGGCTAAAATACAAAAAAGAACTCCTAAGTATTAATTGCATGCAATTGGGCCATTATTGATTAATATTTTTGTGTGTTTTTTTCTTTTCTACGGGATCATTTCCTCCTCTATCCAGTGAAACCCAAATCATGTTTCATATATACAAAAGTTTGATAAATCTAAACTGAGAACAATAATCAAGCAAAAAGGCCACTACCCTATCCTAACTTGTGTTGGGTAAAGATCAAAGCCATTAAAACTTATCTGTTGAAATCAAAGAATATTTTGAAGATAAGATTTCAAAATACATTACAATATTAGTTTCTTTATGATATTAATGAGGTTGTGTGAATCACCCAGTTGATGCAACAAAGCCTTATTTAACTGTATTTTACAATGATAAAATTAAACCTGAAAATTTTAACTAAAATAATATTATCATCCTCCAGTAATTAATCCTAAGATAAATAATTAATAAGAGTAATATGATGTTTGTACCTCTTTTTCACATCTCTTTCTTGTATTTTTTGTTGTCTTCTAAAATAATGATACATATCTATCTACTTATGTACAAATATACATATTAAAAATGCAGCCTAATTAATTTAATAAGGCATTTAAAAGTTAGGTTGATTGAAATAGTAATAGTTTATAATTATATTAATTATTAAAACACCAAAAAATAACTCGGGAATGCATATAGTATAATCCAATATATGGTAACCAACCATTTAAATAGTGCAATTTAAAGCGCACCACGTAAATCCACCGTTTACATGCCAATCTAATATAAGACTCTAAAATATTTATAAAATTAAAAATATCCAACAACTTATTTCAGGTCAATTTTTTGCTTGTTGAGCAGGTTGTCTGTATGTGATTGTCACAGAATTTTGACTATGGCATGGAAAAAAAAAAAAACGTCAAAATGTTACTCAAAACCTCATTGACAGATTGAATCAAGGATTAATTAGCAACTTACATTGCCCAGTAAAACTTGAGATCAGTTGCCTCGTACCTGTTCTGCTCCAAGGATGGGCTGCAGCTCCAGCATATTGTACAAACTTCCATGGATTAGTTTGGAACTCATGGCGCACAATCAGATTGAGACAGTCACGGCAGAAATTCTCAACCCATTTTCCAATTAATTCAATTTGCAAATAAATCACCAAACGCTTCTTGTTTCTTTCACATAGAAAACAATCAACCCTGGTTCTCAAATTCCGACTGCAACATCATTTCCAGATTTTGTCGCAGAGCAACATTTTCAGATAAGAAACAATTCCAAAATAGAATTCAATGGCACTATTTGCGAATAAATTTTTGTTGAATCTGTTCAACAAGTCAAAGATGCTTACTATGAAAAAGAAATATCAGAAAAACATTTAAAAGTTAGTCAAAACAGAGAAAAGGTGCAAGTAGGATGAGCAACGCAGTCCCTCAGATATTTATAAAGATTTGCGATCATCTTTGCAGATCATTATAGATTTGTATAGCTTATCACCGTTACCTATCTGCCCTCTCAATTTAAATATAAAAAAAAAGATAATACGTAGGCACGAAAAAAAAATTATATATAGCTGCTCAAGTGTTCTCCAAAACAGCAATGTGAGAGAAAGAGAGCCTCAGAGGGAGAGAGGCAGAGAGGAGATGTTCCTCTAGGAATTTAGCATCTGATTGATCGGGTAGAAAGATTACCCCACAACCCTAATTTCTTGATCTGTTGAGAAGATGGTATCTGTCAACGAATTGTTTGTTTGAGTTCTTTTAACCTTAATGGGCAATTTTTAAATAAATATTTATAATTTAATTATTTTAAAACAATTAAATTATAACTGTAAATTAACTAAAAAAAGATATCATCCTTGACTCTATACGTGAGTGCAAATGCATTTTATTATTTATGAGCAAATATGTAGACTAATTAGAAGATCATCATTGCCACTCTTCTCATCCAGTTGTCATGGATGGCTAAGAAGCACAGAGGTTATATGCCACGCAAACATGACATACAGGTAAAGGATGCTCGCATGTATAACTTATGTGTCTAAAGATATATGTGTAGAATAGATATTTGTTTAGAAGATTCTAAATAATTGTAGAAAAACCTAGAGAATTATAGAAAAGGGAGAGATATATACTTATTCTAAAATGTTCTTAAAAAAATATTTTAAAGGGGGTATTTATGAAAAATATTTTAAATGTTGAATTTTAACCATTCATAGTGGAGCATAGAAAAATGATCCTAACAATTAATTAAGAAGATGACATCTTTATATAAATAGATGAACTCATCTAATTTGAGATAAGTTATAGAAGCTAACTAAGTTCAAGAAGTTAAGAAGTAACTCAAGTAAAGCCGAATGATGTATAACCAAAGAGATGGCTAGTTTTGAAGAGTTTGAGGGGTAACTTCTAGGAAAACTTGAGGGAGTAAGTGTCATAGAGGCATTCCATACTCTCAATTTTTACTTTTACAATAAAGAGTGTTTTTTTTCAAAACTTTTATACTTTTACATACTTTTTGGTAGTAATATCAGATAAGATTGATTTATCATCTACATCATATGGGATGTGTTAAGCGAATCCTACAAAGGTGATCGATGAAAAACATCATTGAGTGACAGGTGGTATCAGAGACAATGTTTGTGAGTAAGCTACACAGGATAGCTATGATAAGACTGCATTAGGGGAAGACTAAGGCTACAAGGGAGCTAACCAATGTCAGCGAGAGGGGCAACCTTCACTATGTTGGAGGGCGACATAACTAATATGGCAAGCACCATGGAGGGAAAGCTGCCGGTTAAGAGGAAGAGCACATGAGGTACACTTCTAAGGACTCTTTCTCTAAGTTAGAAATGAGACTTTCTTGGGTGGATAAGGACTTAGGAGATGTCAAAGGTCTAAGATAAGGTTTTGACAAAGTTTCAAGACTCCAAGAATATGTTAACAGATATGGTGGAATCCATAACGGCAAAGCTACATAGGGACATAGCAGCATTCAACTGGATGTTGCTAGATATGATAGGCAAGTTGGAAGCTATGGTGTAGGACTCAGCAACTGATGTTGCAGCCATGAAGGAGGATTAGGCCAGGTGCAAAAGGACATTTATTGGCCAGACAACCATCGAAGTGCTTAGGGTGGAGGGATCCAAGCCTTTTGCTGGTGTGCAGGACACCAAACAACTGGACAAATTCCTATGGCAAATGGAGCAACACTTTGAGGCTATATAAGATATTCGATCACTGGGATAAGGTATGGATTGCAGCCATTTATTTTATAGAAAATACCATGCTATGGAGGCATAACAAATGCTAAGAGGTGGAGAAGGGGTTATGCACTATAACAACATGAGATGATTTTAAGAAGGAAACCAAGAGGCAGTTCTATCCAAAGAATGCTAAGTACCTTGCTCGAATGAGCATGAGGAAGATGAAGCAAGCGGGTAAGGATAGCAACTATGTGAATGAGTTCGCTTTGCTAATGCTAGAGGTGCCTAGCATGACCGAGGATAAGCCATTCTTCAACTTCACGATGGGACTAGAACCATGGGCAAGGTTGGAGATTGAGAGGGATGGGATCACAACGATTAGTAATGCCATGGTCATCGCGGAGTCAATAATGGACTTTGAACTAGACAAGGATTACCAGAAGAGTGTTTAGGCTAAAGGTAGGGGAGATGCATCCAAGGAGTGTCGTGGCAAGGGCCCTCCCAAGACAGTAAATCTCATTGATGAGATAACATTGAGTAGGGATTGAGACAAGGGCAAGCATGAGGCTCGGGAAAAGGATGGCAGAGCCAAAGAAAGTGGTGGATGCTTCTTGTGCGATGGACCGCACTCTACAAGGGATTGTCCTCAACGGGGGAAGTTAAATGCCATGCGAAAGGTTGATGAAAGTCCTATGGAGGACAAGCCACATTGCATAGGGCAATGTGATGCATCTACACAGTCTGGGTAGTGCTAGAGGAGTAACAGAGTTAGGGACTAATGTACATTGATATTAATATCGAGGGAAAATCCACAGTTGCAATACTAGATACAAAGGCGACGCACAACTTTATGACAATAGATGTTATGAATAAGTAATAATTTGACTTAGTTACAGAAGATGGGCAATTAAAGACGGTAAACTCTACCCTCCTCCCCATTCAAGGAGTTGTGCATGACATTTTAGAGAAGATTGGAGGCGTGTGGAAGAAGTCAGCTTCACAGTGGTAGACCTAGATGACTATCCACTTATCTTAAGTGTCAAGTTTTTTCATTGGCCAAGAGCATAGTGATGCCATGATGAATCACTGTATATGGTGGGGCTTCTTTGAAAGGAAGACTTAAAGAAAAGGGTGCCAATACATTTGGGAAAGATTGATGCCATTTAGTTGCTCCAGGAGGAGTTAACATTGGATGAGCCTTGTTTGAGGATGATGATAGACCAGGATTGGGTCCAAGGTCTAGTGGTGAGCAGCAGTAATCCATAATTCAGCAATGTCGAGGGGCGAGGTGCAAGAGACGAATGCGAGAAAGGCTAGACCCACAAGATCATGATAACTCTTCACCAAGAGGGCATTGTGAAAGCAGGTGGGGTAGAGGGTCTTAGATGGCTAAGATGAATAGAGGTTACATGTCACGTAGATGTGACATGTAGGTAGAGGATGCCTATAAATATAATTTATGTATACAAGAATGGATATATAAGGTAGATAATTGTCTAGGAGATTTTAGATAATATTAGAGTAACTTAGAAAATTATAGAAAATGGAGAGACATGTACTTATTCTAAAATGTTTTTAAATAGAAAAAATGGGGGAGATTCTAAAGTGTTCTAAAAGAAAGATTTCTATGAAAAATACTCTAAAAGGTAAATCTTAATCATCCATAGTAGATGATAGAAAGATAATCCTAACTATTAGTTGAGGAGGTGGTATTTTTATATAAAGCGATGAACTCCTCTAACTCAGAAAAAGCTATAGAAGCTAACCAAACTCAAGAAGTTAGGGAGACAGCAACTCAAATAAAGCTAAGTGAGGTGAAGCTAAGGAGTGGTAAGTAACCAAGGGGGTCGCTAGTGTTGAAGAGCTTAAGGAGTAACTTCTGGGGAAGCTACAGGAGTGAGTATCGAAGAGGTGCCCTAGACTCTTATATTCGAGAGTATTTTCTTCAAAATTATGGTATTTCTATATATTTTAGGGTGAGAATATTAGAAAATATTGACTTGTTTACATCATAAAGGGCGTGTTAGGCAAGTGCTGCACGGGTGACTGATAGAAAGTGTCATCGCATGACACAACGATAGGATTGGATGACTAATTTTAAAATTGAAACATTAGTATGTTTCAAATTTGCTTGTTTCTCTCTGTTTTTTATAATTATATTTCTTAATTTTTCGACATTAACTAAAAAAATATTTGTAAAAAAAAAATTACAAAATTATTTAACCTCATAAAAAAAAAAATATATAGATAGAGAGAGAGAGAGTAGCCATCATTGGCATTCACGAGAGTTGAGGCCTAACCTAGCAAGCATCCACCAGAGACAGTATAAAATCCTTCAACCCTTCAAGTCTCCAAATTTATGTTTTTTGTAAAGGTTGATTTTCTCCCCAATATCATTGGATCAACACTTCGTTTATATGGCACCAAACGCTCGATATCACTGTGAAACCTGCCTTCTTTATTTGAATGACAAATAACAAAAATCCTATGAAAAGAAACCAAATAAGCCAGCAAAGTATGTACATACATAAGATATATAATCCATGGAGGATGAAAAGGCAAAAGACAAAAGGCTATTACCACTCTAACCTCGATACATGAAGGTTGCAAAGGCCAAAACATTAAGCTGGCGACACAACACTTGGCATCATGGTAAGAGCAATGTGGCTCATTTTTTGTGCTACAAGGTAAGAGGTGGCAAGGTGGCTATTGCTTGGCCCGTGAAAATTCTCAACCTTGAGTCTGCACAATTAGCAATTGCAACTTAAAATATCATGCTTAGATATGAGCATGTGAGTTTAATTCTTTTTATAACTTGCTTAGATTTACCTAATGCATTTTTTTGCCAGTGAAATTATGAACCAAGAATTTGACCTAAATAGGAGTGATACTTCTCTATTACCAAAAAAATATGCTTAATTCCTCTACCACTAACCTTATACGAAAAGATTAAAATTAAGGCAATACTCAATGTCTCACTCTCCCAATGTTATTTATTCTGTTCTTTATGCTTTATGTTTCTATGGAACAGATGCAATAGCAAATCAGAAAACTACCGACAAAAATTAACATAGAATGCACAAATTTCTATAAGAGTGAAACCCTTCTCCACAAGAAAAGAATTTGTGACCAATTATAATGGAAGTCTCTCAGAGGCAGCTGTGAGTTGTTTAAGATAATCTCAAACCAAGTTTATAAAACACACCCTACCTAGAGAGGAATCTTCCTTTTTCCATATTGTTCAACAAAACCAACACCCAAGAAGTAGCTGACCAAGTTATTAAAATGATATCATAATATATTTGATAGTTAAAATAGAATAATGTGTGAATAGAATATTTATTATTCTAAAATACAGATAACTAAAAATAAGGTGAAAATAAATATTGTATTATTTGGCATATACATAGAATAACTATTTCATGTGGGGCTACTTATTTAACAATTATAATTCCAGGCATTTCACATTGTTGCAATGGCAGATGGCAGGGTGGGTGGGTGATGGGGGTGGCCCTTGCTGGTAGCAGCTAGGGCAACGGTGGTTAGCAATGGCAATGGTTGTCCCCATTGGTGAACGACCAAGGATAAAAAATACTGCCTTTCCCACAGTACTACTTATTCTCACTTTTGTGGTTATTTTGATTTGTTGAGAATAATTATTCTCTCAATCAAAATCCCAACAATATAGATAAATTGCGATTCCCTTGAAATAACCTTGAAAAAAATTGCATTGTATCCAACCAAACAACAATACAGTAAAGAAAAAAAGGTAAGTTTTAGATGTAGTCTAGCCTCAACAAAGAAACAACCTTTACCGTCCCTCCCATTTGCAATTTGTCCAAGGTCAAGTTTCTTCCCTTAGCAGCCGACCAGCCAAGAATTAACCCTTTTTTTGTAAAGCAGCAATAGATTTTGATATCAGCTTTCAAGGAAAAGGAAAAGAATTCAATCTAAAAACTCTGAAGAAATAAGTCACAACGTTTGAGTGCAGGAACCGGGACTAACCAGATCCTAAAACATAGCCAACATGCTCAGAAGATCAACTAAATTATTATTATACACAGAAAATAAATTCAATAAATCGACCAGTAAGTTTTTTTAGTGTTTGTGTATACATGTATTTGTCTTTTTTATCATATTATTTCTTGGATCTTTGGTCTAGATTCAACATAAATAAAGGATATTAAAAGAAGAATATACAGGCAATAATAATGAAGAACAAGTTCTATGATTGAGATTTTTAGGAACCATGTCCAATTGCTCTGGAAATCAATTGCCAATTGAGAACACACCAAACAAACTGATCTATCGTTTCACGGCAAATCAGACATGTAGACACTTGCTCACGGAAATGATACAAATCACAAGACCAAAGGGATCGGAAATCAGCGATCAGCTTAATAGAGTCCCATCCAAAAGCACACAATACATAATAATAACCTTACCCAGCAGCCAGTAATGCTGCAAACAATCATAAATTGCCATTAGGAGTGTCCACAACAACATTGAGGTGACTTAGAACTTCGGAATTACTTTTCTGGTTGGTGCCATAACCTAGGAAAGCAAAACCATCAATAATTTTTTTTAAAAAGAATGTAAAATCTGGTTTGATTTAGTTTAAATCATTGAAAGAAGGGGGGGGGGGAGGAGAGAAGATAAAAGAGTCAAATCACAACCGTTACCTTCCATTTGTTTATCAAATTTCTACCCTTCTCACTAGTTAAGAGCATGATTCTACAATATAAATCATCATTCCTCTACAAGCAGGATCCTTGGTGGCACTGAATCAGAACATAACAAAAGAAAGGCATCAAGTTATAAAGCTCTAGTACCGATTTGATTCTAAAAACATTGAGTGTGGGTTATCACTTACTACCCATTTTCAACACATTGTCCAGCCCATCTAAATAGTTGATTCACAAATTGTCATCCAAAATCTACAATAGTTCAACCGCATACTTTAAGTTTAATATCCGAGGGATAGTTTTGTATATAGCCTGCTGCAACTAATCCCGAGTTAAGGATAATTTTGTACATGAGGTATCCTGAAAGCTAAAAAAGACAGTCAAATAAATGAAATAGTGATTTTTGTTGATTCTAACTATCATATTAGCGAAAACTAGAGGAGGAATGTGAAACAAAGGGTAATTATATCATTTCAAAAAGTTTCATAGATATTAACTTGTGGTGTCCTTATCCTTTCATCAAATCCAAAATAGAAATTCTTGTGGTTACTATCCATTTGGTGTTGCATAACATCCCAAACCTATTACGTTAAAAAAACATGGGGAAAATTTTGGAACTGTTAAAATCTATAAGACAGAAAAAATGAACAAAATAAGGATTTTCGGATTCCCACTATAAGAAGTAAACTCCTGCCTTCTCATTCAAGCCCCAGCCTTAAAAATTAGACCTCTTAGGTTCTTCCTCCATGATGTTTAAGGGGTATTTAGGTTCATTGGAACGATTTCTAGAGCTTATTCCTGTTTCTATTAGGCATACACAAGAATAAACTTAAAAAACCCAATATGCACGGCAAACCAATTATCCTTAACAAAGGGGAAGAAAATAAATGATTTTATACTTAGGCGAGTAGCTTATAGGGATTGCAACTGAAACGATACATGTAACTTATGTTAGTGATGAATCCATAGTTTGTGACCGTGATCCAAGATGATAAAAATACTAATTCTGAACTAAAAAGGGAACTCTTCTCTATTGAAGGTCGTTGCCTTCTTCTTGAGTATTTCGCCATCATTTCTTTCCTTAAGCTCATAAACTATTTGTCGTGACCAACAAAGTGGTTGTGCAATTTATAAATCAGGCTCTTCAGGTATTGTAAATGAGAATCAAGTATCCTGCATAATAAAGGTAGTATTATAAAGAAAATTAGAACTATGACAATAAAGAGTACAAGGCTTGGAAAACTATAAAAAGGAAAGTTGGAGGACAAGTACTCTTATCATTTATCAGTGAAATAGAATTTTGAGGTACTAGCATCTTGTGCTTGATTGGAACTTCTTCTAGTCATTTATGGCTACTAGTCTCCTCAAGTAAATTTAAATCATGACTTTATGTAAATAGTTAGAAATATTAGAAACCAATTAAAGCATTAAATGAAAATCACAACTTCTCCATCCTACTAACAAGTCTTATCATTGAAAAACAAAAGCATGGCATCATGTTGGTAACACCTGATCCTAATTTGTGAGGGAAATTTTGAGGTTTTTGTTGACAACCTACATCAGGCAGTTGGAAATACAATAACAATCACTACTAAGCATCACCAAAATCATAACTAGGAATAACAAAAATGAAATGCTAACCAATTACCTAGATCTTCCTCCTTCTAGCTTATGTTTTTTATGGCTTGGTCTTCCTAGAACAAATTACAACTGATGGTAAGATTGCATCCCTATTTACATTTAACAAAATCAAAACCTAAATATATGAGAACAAAGGAATAAAGAAGTTCAACACCAAATGTTTTGGCTAATAAATAGCATATGTCTTTCTACTTTCTCAGACTAGGCTGATAACATCTTATGAAGCCGATATCTAATCATTTATTAGATCTCAATAATGTCGAGTTTTTGACCAAACTAGAAATCCTTTTAGTTTCCAGCAGCATACAAGTATCAAACATAATCATATATCATAGTGAACAAGCTACTTTACAGGAAAAATCTCAAAAGAATGCACTTTCAAGTATTTTGCCTATGTAACCCATCTTAATCCAAAGCTGTAGATGCCCTCTTTTGGCTAGTTTGGTTTCCACCTCAAGAATTCACCCATATAGTGCACCGATATGACAAAAGAATATAATATTATATGATATACGATAAAACTAAGTATCTACCATTAGATATAAAATTCAAATAAACCAATAATAAACTACATGAACAAACCTTTCTTTTTTAATGCATATTCCATCCACGGATAACTTGGCAACAAATCTTTTCAGATAAGCGCATGTGCTACTTGAATTAAGAAAGACTTTTAAGACGAAAAATCTCAAAGTAAGGCCGTTCCATTGTCTACCATGGAATATCTTTAATAGCTGAAATATTTTACAAGGTTGCTAGCAGTTTCTTCACCGAAATAGGGGCTCATGTTTTCTCAAATTTCAGCGGGTTTGAGCAAGGACTAGGTCTTGGTATTGAAAAATTGGATTTGAATATGAATGCCTCACCTTGTAAGGACATATTCAATTATATAGAATTCATTTTCCTAATTACAACACTAAGAATCAGCAATTACATTGATTTTATATAAATAGATAAGGAAAGTATCATAAAGGTACTAATTACAATTTATGTGAAAGATAATTATGGTATTAATCATATTAATGTTGCCCCGATTGTCATCCTTTTTAAAATTGATACTGTGTGATCAAGAAGTATCAATTTACTTATAAGAAATTGATGACACTGACGTGTAATGGCCTTTGTAAATATGTCAGTAGTCTAGAGGTTTATGAAAATGTGAGGAAGCGTGATAATATGATTATCCAAGGTTTCTCTAGTATAATGATAGTCGACCTTAACATGCTTTGTGTGCTTATGATAAATAGGATTAATAACAATTTGAATGATACTTGTATTGTCAACATGAAGAGAAGTGGGATCAGACTAAAAAAATCCAAGTTTAGTGAGAAGACCTTGAAGCCAAACAATCTTAGAGTAAGCTACAGGCATAGCATGGTATTCGGATTTCATAGATGATTTAGAAACTCAATCCTACATCTTACTCTTCCAAGAAATCAACGAGTTTCCAATACATCGACCGGTGACAAATCCTCGAGTATCAGGATAGTTGGCTCAATCTGCGTCACAGTAAGTCGTAAGACGAAGAGGAGAGCCAGTAGGCAAAAACAACCCATGACTAGATGACCCATGAAGAAATTGAATGATATGATGAACCACATCTAAATATAAATGGTGTAGAGTGTGCATAAACTAATTTGTTGAACATCCAAAGAAATATCCAATCAAGTAACAGTCAAATAGTTTAGATTACCAAACAATTGGCAAAACATGTTATGATCAGAAAGAATGTCACCTTCATCTCTACAATACTTCACATTTACTTCCATAGAAGTGTCTACTAGAAATGTATCTTGAAGACCCGCCAGAGTTGCCAGATTAAGAAGATACCTGAAGTAGTAGTATAACTTCCAATATTAAGAAGTATGTAAGAGGGCCTAGATCCTTTATATGAAATAATGTTTGAAGATATTGCTACAGACGGATAATCAAAGCGGAATCTATTCAGATAATAACAGTGCCATCAACGTTAATCAAGGAGAAAAACAATACTAATAGATGTTTTACAAAAGGAAAAATGATGAATCATAGTGACCTTGCTTAAGGGAATAGTTGAAGATAATTTTGTGATCAATATAGCTAATCTATTGAATTGAATATCATAATAATTGCCTTAGCTCCCATCAGGTGAGACACACTTCAAGGAAATGTAAGCAAAATTGGAGTCTCTAGGATAGAGAAAAATGGCAGAGTCGACTTATATTAGTAATGAATAACAAAGAAATTTATTCTTGGTGAACCACTGAAATAAAATATTCGACGTAAACTAAAAAATAATTACCTAATAAAATGCTAAGCCTTCTAATTAGGTATATTTATTTGCTATCATTCTTCCCAGAAGCACTATTTCTCCTCACTGTAAAGACCCTATGCTTCAAAATTACGATTACTTTAGACTATCAATGTTATTTGGGTTTCCCATTTATAAATGACCAACATTACCTATACTACATGTTTACTAACTTTTACGAAAAGGATGGTGGTGACCCCGTTATGTGGGTCCACTCAAAGGAAAAAAATAATAAAAAAGAGACTACTCAACAAGTACCATATTATACTTTTAGTATAATTCTAGTAAACTTTTAGCAAGATTCTTTGTTTTTAACATGAAATAAATAAGTATAGAGTACAAGGTGCAAAAAATATCAAAAGAAGAAAAGAAAAAGACAAGGACACCTGTAAGAATTGAATTCAATTATACTGATATTTATCTCGGGATGCAGCTACGGTGCACAGTAAATCAAACGGATTGGCGTAAACATACTTATTGGACCGAATGACAACCGAATAAATTCCGAAGGACAACAAGACAATTCAGCCGCCGAAATTTGATTCGATTAGCAACGGAATTAAAATGTGGTTGAGGAAAATGAGCTCGAGCAGCAATGTAAATGAAATTCAGCAAAGGGAGCGGCCGAAAATTTAGCGAGAGAGGCAACTTAAAATCTGATTTTTTTCTCTATCATCACGGCAGCAGCCAAATGCACCAAAAATCGGGATTTGCTCCAACATATGCACAACATGGAAGCAGCTCCACAACACTTAGCGAAATTTGGAGAATTAAAAAGCAGCTCATGGCTGCTTATCTCAGCAGCTCTCCACGGCAGCAGCTCCACAATTTCAGCAAAGGAGCAGCTCACCTCAGCAAGCATAATCAGTCTGTATCACCAAGATTTTGCAACTAATCAAAGCTCTCCACTAGGCAAAATATTAAGCAAACAAACCAGCAAATTAAGGATTATTTAGCAAGCTAATTAGGGGACATTTGGCTGGTTTTAGGAAGGGGTTTCAGGTGGTGCTGGCAAGGCTTGATGACTCACCTCATATCTCTAAATTAGTATAAAAGGTACGTGAAGAAGAATTAGGAGGGAAACCGAAGAAAAAGAAGGAAGAAAATAGAAAGAAAAAGGAAGGGAAATTGAGGGGGAAACCAAAGGCAACAAGAGAAGGGAGAAAGGAAATTTAGCTAAATATTTGGTAAGTGTACTCAAATTTCTTTCATCAATTGCTGTTATTTATTGTTAAATCTTTAAGTATTATTATTTTAATACTTAATTTGCCTAATGTTTTTGGTCATATTATTATTTTGGCATGAGATGTAATTGGCTGAAATTCTGAGCCAAAATTAGCAGCTGTTATAGCCATTGTAAATCGGCTAAACTAGCGACCAAAGGATCACCAAACCTGTTCAAATTTGGTGACCAATGAGCTAAACCTTTTATTGATGTTGTGACAAATTGACTCATGAAAATGGGTTGAACCGGTCACTAAACCGAGTCTTAGTTTAGCAACCGGACTAACTTCAACAATCTTGCTAATATTGAAAAATTACAGCCTATGAACCGGACCCCAAAGAGGCTGAACTGGAAGCCTTATTGACTTAAGTACCTTGTGGTGCTATTAAAGTGTCACCCTATAAAAATTAGTCATGACCCGTCACCAAAATAGAGGCAAAAACCGGTTGCATTAATAAATGCCGATACTAAAATTTCAGCTATAACTTTGACCGAATCGGCTGGAATATTAGTTTGAACCAGCCATAAACTGGACAAATTCTTAATATTGAGTCTTTTAGCTGTAAGAAGACTCCTTGAACCGGTCAAAAATTGGCCTCGAATTAGCCATAAAATTAATAAAAACAGAACCGGCCGATTGCATCCCTGCCAATGCTGAATATGGCAGCATGGGAAAAGTTGACCGAACCAGACTCAAATCGGCTAAACCGACAGCCGACCCAGCCAAAGTATGATGTACTGAGGCTAACATATCTACTAGTGAACCAGCCGCCCAAAACCATTTGAAATGATTACTGAACCGGGCCCCTAAATAGCACCAAAATCGACCCCAGCATCCTTACTGATGCTGAATCTGGCAGTCTAGAAAAAATGAACTGAACCGGCCCTGAACCAGTTGAACCAGCAGCCGACCCGACCAAGTCATTAAGTACTAAGGGTGGATTGTTAATCTACGAACCGGCTACCAAAAATACCATGAATTAGTCACCGAATTGGGCCCCTAATTAATGCCAAAACTGGCTGACAGCATTCATGTTGATGCTGGAACTGTGGCTACTGAACCGGCCGAGTCTCGGTTCCCAAATCAGTTGAACAGGCACTCAAATTAACCAAGTTATTATGAGGTAATGTTTAAGTATCAACTGGTGAAAATATGCCTCGAGCCGGTCATCGAACCGGGCTATAAATAAACAAAATGAACTGGCTAACACTTTCAGCTGATGGAAATGTACCGAGCCTTGAACCAGTTCATCAAGCTGGTTCACAAATAATGAAAATTAATAATAAAAATTAGTATAGACCAACCCTTGAACCGGCCCTTAATTTGGCCATGAATCGTTAACTGAATCTTTAAGTAATTGTGCTAAAATTGGATTGAAGAAATCAACCCAAGTTAGCCTCGGACCAACTACCAAACCGGCAATCAAATTAGCCAAATATATCACATGTTAAATCTGAATTTTTAATATGAATGAAAGTTTAAGGCTAAAGCTACTAAATCGGTTAATGCATTGATTTCTATTACGATTTACAATTTATTACTAAATATTGCATTTTATGATTGTATGTTTCGATTGTTATGAAAAGTTATATGGAAGCTTGCAAGTTTCAAAAATAATGATTATTTTCTTCTGGAGTGGAGAAAATTAAAGAAAAAATATTAAGAACAAAGTAAAAGTTTTCATATGAAATTTTTGAAAAATGGGTTAAGAAACTAGACTAAAGAATCATTTTCAAGGGTAATATTCCCTGACATACCTTAGGATATTACAGTGAAAACTCAAGGACTGCCCCTTGCCATGGGGAAACTTTTGGTGGCATAAATTATGGCATCGTATACTGGGTTAAAAGTATATCGCCCATCTCTGAGTGCTGAATAGGAAGGTCTTGCATTAGATTGCGTGGAAGCATATACAATCCTTTTCTTGATTGACAGCTTCGTTAACCGGTAAGGCTTATTAGCCTTAGTTCTTAAAGACAAATAATAATTAAGATTTGGAAAAGATAAAGTTAAAGAAGACAAAAGTTTATGCATGTTTCACACGATTCCATTCCTCTGAATTATATATGTATTTTAAGTATAAATGTGCATGCCTTTGCTTATATATACCTTATTGAGTATTTGGCTCACTATTTTATTGTTTTTTCTAGCTCGTTAGATGATGATCACGAGTTGATATCTGATGAGCAGGAGTAAAGGCCAGAGTGATTTAGGCTTGTGCATTACTGTATTTTGATGAAAATATAGTGGATATATGAAATCATGTAATTGATTTTGTAATGAAATGAACATGATTTTATGCTTCCAGAATTGGTTATTATGGCCATTATTTATATTTCCGTAAGACTTTATGGTAATAAATTGGGTTCTTAGTAAGCATCTTTGAATAGTCCGACACTATATTTTATTTGTATAGTGTTGGAGCCACTTATGGTATGATGATAATGTGGATCCTGTGTATAATGGACAAATATTATCCATACTCATATGTAATACGGTGTATTATTATGTTTAAGTATTCACGGATATAAATAGAAGAAAAGCGATCCGTGAAAACTCTTAACATTAACGCATGACACAAAATTTCAATGTAGTTACATCTCTCTAGCCATCAATCTGTCATGGTAAGAAAATTAAATTACATTAGTATAGTTAATAAAAATACGCAGCAATTGGTGAAGCATTTTACATAGTAGAAGCAAGAAGCAAGCAGCAAAGAGCAGTATTAACAACGTTGCATTGAACATGTCATCCGTTCAATAAAATCAAACAATCTTGGCTAGCACTAGCTTCTTGTATCCTTTTCTCCTATTTATTCTCTCCCTCTTCAACGTAGTTCCCAAATGTAGAAGCAATGGATAAAAGGGGAGGAGGTTATGAACTTATATTCACCAAGATCATTTAATTTCCTTTTACTATTTCCATTTCTTTCCGATGATCTCTTAGGTCTACTAAAGTATTGCTAATTTACAAAGAAAAATACTGTAAAAATTCAACCTAACAGAAGAAGAGAAAATTTTTCAGTAAGATTATGACAGAATAATGAATCAATATATTTTTCAGCACCTTTTGACTCTTACTTGGAGAGTTTTTTGAACATATCAAAATATTTTTGTGCAAACTTAAGTGTTACAAGATTTATGTTTTTATAAGTGTGGAAAATAAAAGATAAAAGAGATCTCATAGACGCCAAGATGTAAGGACCGCTTGATGCCCTTTCCATGTTAAAGGGCTTTATATTTATAGGGGCATAGAATCTGTTATTTAGGGCGGGTGGTGCCCACTCTCTTGAGAAATTACTGGTTGTTCTTCTAAGAGGTTACAGGCCACTCTAGTTGGTTGCCAGGATTGATTGTTGAAATATATGTTTGCGATCATGGTTCTTGGTTACTCATTAAGAATGGAAGGTCGGCTATCTATCTTGACAGTCTGCCCTTCCTTGCCTTGCCCTTTCTAATTTACCATTGCCAACCTGTTGCTAGTGCAACTGTACTTTGAATCTTTCAATTCTTCGGCAGCTCGATCACCCATTCACTCACTCATCTGACATTTTAGCCATCCATCTTATTGTTGGAACTTTTAAGCCGGATACAATTGATGGTTGGTAGCTCGACTTTCTGACACTTCAAATTTAACATCTCGATCTCAATTTGTCAATGGGTTTGGGTTAGCTCGAATTTTGGTTAGACTTATCACCAGCCCCCTAACCTCAAGAGTTAAATTCAAGTCTTGAGGGCATTAATGGAAATATTGGTTAATATATATTGGTATCGGGGATCCCAATATCAATATTTTTCGATACCATGGTAATATTATCATATATTTTCCGATTGGATGACAAAGTCGATATATTGATTGATATTCAAAATATCGGTTAATACTTCCGATATATTGGCCAATATAACCTTATCAATTTACAATTTTTAGAATTTTTTCGTCACATATATTTGATACTGATAAGTTTTATTTGATACATTTGATATAAATATGACTATGTATAATACCAATATCGATACAGATATTTACATCCATACTTAAAGGCAATTGTCTAATTATTGTCTGGCCTTAGCTCAATTTTAACTATAGCAGTTACAATTAAACTACTTATTAGCTTATTTATAGATGACGTCTAGGAGTAATTATGATTGTTCTTGAGTGCGATTTGACTAAAATGTAGTGCATTAAATGCACATCTTTTCATGTGCTATTTTAGGCCCCCTAGTTGTGGATTATTTAAACAAGTCATTCGGAAACCCTATGGGTAAGTCTCATTCACTTGCTCACAAAATCCCTGAATCTCAAAGCTTGGCTATCCTTATACCTCTACTTACCCCTGGAGCTTGTCAATTTGGTGATTCTGTTGGCCTTGGGGTTTTAGAGATTGACTAAGTGCTTATGCCTTCCACTGTGGGGCAATATGGGAGAGGTATCAGATTCCTTCCTCTATTGTTTTGGTTCCTCCTCAGCCTAATTTCGGGGCCTTGGCTCCCAAGGCCGGTTATATTATTGTTTATGAGGCCCATCTAAAGAAAGGATAATGGTTCCCTGCAGTGAGGGAACTTGTTGAAGTTTCAGAGGTCTCAAGTATTCCCATAGCCCGGCTCCATCATAATTTAGTTTAGTACTTGCTGGCCATATACATATTTTTAGAAATCATAGTAGCATGTTCACTATGGAAATTGTAAAGGCCGTTTTTCAGTTTTGCAAGATGGCAAGTGGGTTTCACTGACCCCTCACCAATCCATGGCCAATGGGGATGGAAACACTGATTTTATTAAAATCTGAAAGAAAATATTATTTTTTTTCCGGAGTGTCTTCCACTCAAAGCTTGGACTGAAACTCATAGCCTGGCTTTGAAGTTGTGAGGAAGACTGACTTTTTGACTGAGGATTCCTTGTGCCAGGCTCAATGGTACTCAGATCATAGAACCTCCTCAGGAGCTAATCTTCCTTCCTCTGCTTCTAAGTAGAGGAAGCAAGGGAAGATACCTGGAGGCATAAAGATAGAAGGGGAGGATAGTCCTAAGAACACAACATTGACAATCCCTGTAGACAGTGGTTAATGAGGTGATTGAGGCAGCAGTTACCGGGGATAAGATAGAAGAGACCAGCAGAGGGTTGTTGTCCTACACCTCGACACCACTGATTTTTTCAGTGGACCAGTTTTGTCCTACCTCTAATTACTACTATCGAGCCAGTTGAAGAGCCATCTATTTTTATAACCAAGGTTGGTTCTTCTGAGGTCTTCAATAAGGTATCTGAGAATTTTTTTTGGGGTCCATTGCTCCTGCAGAATCCAGATTTCCCATTCAATCCATTGTTACTGAAGCGTCCAATGGTCCAGACCAGTTTGATCTTCCTGAACAGTCAAGTGCTTCAGAGGAGTCCATATAAGGAAATTGGCCCTTGTTGTATATACTCCCCGAGGGGCAATGCTTGCTGAGCCTGCTGTCTCACCTGTGTATTTCTTTAAGAGGCCTTTTGTGTCTTCTGCTTCTGTGAGCAGTGGACCAGCTCATCCTAGTGGTTCTTCTTTTGGTCCATCTAGCTCAGTCCCTCATCCAACATCACCTTATGGCTGTTCACCTCAGGTGACTTCTGAGGCAGTTCAGAGGTCAGATGTGTCGTTAAGACCTTTTCCGTTTAGAGGTGTTGCTGCATGCAGTGAGGTTTCTGCTCCCTCCTCTATTGATGCTTTGACTATGTCTCCCAGTGATTTGACCAACTCTTTTGGCTTGTCTTTGTACAGTTTATTTTTTTCATTAATATTAATTACTTGAAAAACTCTTTTGTTGCCGGCTGACTCTGCATTCAATCAGGTGAGTCGAAGGCTTATCTTTTTGGGATGGGAGGTATAATGTTTGATTGGCTCCCTGGTCTGACCTAAAGTGGTTAAGGCTCTGATAACTAAGGGTGTGGCTGCAGAAGGAAGGGCATCTAGCGCCAAGTAGCTATGGTAGTCACTAAGAGTAGAATGATTAAGGTGGAGCAGGCTGCAATTTCAAGCAAGAGAGCTACTGCTGCGGAGGACTGAGCCACTGCTACTTAGGCCAAGGTCACAAATATTGAAGCCTCTATCCGTGCTGCTGAGAACTGAATTGCTGACGCTTCTGTAGGGCTTCTCTGGCAGAGAGTGTGAACAAGGGTTATAAGGGAGCCCATGCTCTCCTTGCAAGAAAGCTTGGGAAGCGGATTCATCCAGATGACATCGGTTCCTTTCTTGCTAATTACCATGAGGAGGGAATTGAGCTTTGCCAAAGGCTTGTGTCTTTGATTGCACCGGAGTTCTCTTTGGGTTGCTTGACTCAAGGAATGCTGAGTCAATCGGTGTAGCAAAGATCCAGGACTTAGTTGACCTTGCCACCCATGGAACCCCATTTCCGGTTCTTCTCAAGCAAAGGGCCAGTCTGATACCCTTGCACTAAAACTTTGGATTATTTTATACTTTATATTGTATAATAACATTTTCATGTTAATACAAATGCTTATGTTCATGGCTTGTCCTTTGATTTTAGATAAGCAGTACCATCATTACTTGTTCACCCAGAGGCTTAAGTAGTTGAGCAACTATCCTGATAGCTCGGTGATTTCTATGTATCTTTACCTAGTGATTTGGTTGACTTCTTATAGGATGATAGGGCTGATAATTTGTCTCAAGCCCCCGGGCTTTAGAGTGTTTTAGCATTCTGCACATCCAGTTGCTGCCACATGGGCTTTCCAACTAGGCTATTATTTTTCAGTTGTTCGGACCGGTGTCCTTTGACTGTGCTGTTGAGTGGACATTGCCTACCTTAGGCTCCATTGTAGCTTATGTACTTTGTGCGTTCCTAAGGTTTAATAGTTAGGTAACTATTCTTATAGTTGAGTCTCAATAAACTTTGACCAAATGGAGAATTGGCTTCTTTCATGGGTGTTGGACTCTTGAGTCTTAAATCCCTGAGCCTTAAGATTTTTTGATGTGTGACTGTCATGATGGCAATATGGTTCCCTAGGATGTATACCTAAGATAACCAACTTTTGTAGTCAATGCTTTTAATGGACAACTAGTGAAAATCACTGACGCAAATATCAGCAAACATGATACTTATCGACCAATATGTCTTAAATAGCCTTAAGATTTTTGATGTGTGACTGTCATGATGGCAATATGGTTCCCTAGGATATACCTGATATTTTCAACTATGAAAATCACTGATGCAAATAAAACATAATATTATCGATATGTTTCTATATCACCCGATATTGATATTTTTTCAATACGATAATATTACAATTTTTATATAACCCGATTCAACCGATATATCAATATATGATTTTTTTTAAAATTTTCTTCAATCAATTATATTTGATACTAATACATATTGATAGATATATTTGATACTAATATGATCGCAACCAATACTGATACTAATACCGGTATCGATATTTTCATCCATGGTGAAAGCTGATTATCCAAATCACGGTCAACCTATGTCTATTTAAACAATTTTTTTTTGTTTAAACAATTTTTTAAAAAATATGTGTACTACTCATCATCTTTTTACCGTCATCCCAAGTGATGGGTATGACATACATCTATACTCCTAGGGTTACTATCATTGATAGTATTTTTTGAGGTTGACAACATGTTGACGGACCAATTTCCTAAATTGGGACCGTAGTTTGTAGGACCTGATTTTGGAATATGGTAGCTACAGAGAATAGTCATTCCCATATGGGAGGCAACTTTTCCAGTGGCTTTAATGCTCGTTAGGAGGTCGTCTACTTTGAACAATTGTGCCTTCGCCCTTCAATTTAGTACTGTGCCACCCTTTGTTGGTAGGCTGTCACGCGGATCAATGCCACATTCATTGCTTCAAGATTTTCTAGGTTTTGCTTCAAGAGTCTAGAGTTATGTGTCTAATCTAAGTTTATGAACCGGGGGCTCAATAGTTCGATCTCTACTAGGATTACAGCTTCTATGCTGAAGCATAGAATGTACGGTATCTCCTTTGTAAATTTCCTAGGTGTTGTATGATAAACCCATAGCACAGTTGAGAGTTCATCTACCCAAGTGCCATAATCCTTGTCCAATCTGGTCTTCACTCTGTTGATAAGAATCAGAATTGTCACTTATGGTTACTTGTTTGTTTGAGGGTATGAAACTTAAGTGTGTACCGGCTGGATTCTTAGGTCTTCGCTGTACATTATAAACCACTTCCTAGAGAATTGAGTTTCATTGTTTGTGATGAGTTCTAGTATCCCGAAGAAGCAAACTATAATATGTAGTACGAACTCTGTAGCGTCTTGCTCTATTATCTTGGCCAAGGATGAAACTTTTACTCGATGAAGTATTTGATACCAACAATTATAAACTCGTGTTGTTTAGATGCTACAGGGAACGGTAACAATATGTCAATCCTCACTGTACAAATGGCCAAGAACTTTGAAACGGTCTTAGGACACTATCATGGATGTTACACTTGTTGCATCTCTTCACAATCTCAATGTCATCGTGCTTTATGGTTGACCAGAAATAGACCTACCTTATTATTTTGAAGGCTAAGTTCTTCCCCCAATATGCGCCCCATAAATGCCGAAGTGCACTTCTTTAAGCACATAGTGAGCTTTTGCAAGAGTTAGGCACCAGATGTAGAGACCGAGTAGCCATAGCGATAGTAATATACTATGAACATATACTATCATCCTATTAGCTTCTAGTGGATTATTTGGAAAATTTACAAGCATATCATAATATACTATCATCGTATGAACATATACTACCATCCTATTGGATTCTAGTGGGGACTATCATAATGAGTCCTTCGAATGGACATGCCTCGACGCTCCGTGATGAGGGCACATGTCACGGGGTCTATGGGGACGCGCCCCTTTACTAGCCAGATATGACATCGTTGTGAGGTCGGTGGGCTGGCTATTTAAGTGTTGCTGCCCAGCAGTCTCCACACTTCCTTTTTTTCCGAAATATCTCTGCCCTAACCCGCCATTCTCCTTCCTAGGTCATACAATTTCTTGTATGACTTCCCATGGTGTTGTCAATATTCCATCCAGTCTGGTTGTCGGAGAGGTGGAGTACCTATATTGCAGATATGGCATCTCTCACGCCATACCGTATATTGTGCCTAATGTTGACGACATCGCTTGCTCTCCCCTCGAGGGTTCATTGCTGTCTACGAGGAGCAACTGGAAGTTGGCCTCCGCTTTCTAGTGGTAGAGGAGTTGCGTGGAATCTTGAGGTCTTTGGAGATCCTTCTGGCTCGTCTCTAGCCCCGTGCCCTTTGATATCTCATGACCCTGTGCATCTTCCTTAGCACCAAAGGGTTCACCATGGATGCTCAAGTCCTAAAGGTGCTCCTCCGAGTTGACCAAGAGGGTGATTGGGTCTCCTTTTACCCCAACAATGATTTTGGGGTGAGCAAGGGAGACCCTTACCTGGAAGCGGGCTGGGAGGCACGCTTCTTTTTTGTGGTTGTGGATGTCAACTGGAGGGTCCCAAACAATTGGGGCAGGGTCAACGGCGCCTTTATTAGGGACATCCTGCTCGTCGACGAACAAGCGATGCTACCTCTGATTGCCTTGATCGAGGAGTGTAGCGACATTTTGTGCCATACCTACACTTGGGTCTCCTAACGCGCCCTCGATAGAGTTCGGTGGGCTCCTCGACCGGAGGAAGGCTGGACCTCTGCGGCACCAGGTCGTTGGCCCAAGAGGAGGTGTGGGGATCCGCACTCCCCGACCTCTTTTGACCAAGGCATCGTCGGGATGGGTTTTGCGCTGCCTACCCTCTTTGATGAATGCCAGCAGATCAACGTTGCCTGCGCAGGGGGAAGCTTTGGTAGACATCAGGACATCAATGAGGCTTAGCTACATTTGGCCGTTGTTGTACGATCTGGGCTTGAGCGATTCGTTTGGCCGGATGGAAGACCGGAGGAAGGCTGGACCTCTACAGCACCAAGTCGTTGGCCTAAGAGGAGATGTGGGGGATCCGCACTCCCCGACCTCTTTTGACAAAGGCATCGCCGGGATGGGTTCTGGGCTGTCTACCCTCTTTGACGAATGCCAGCAGATCAACGTTGCCTGCGTAGGGGGGAAGCTTTGGTAGACATTAGGACATCAATGATGCCCAGTTGCATTTGGCCGCTGTCGTACGATCTGGGCTTGAGCGATTCGTTTGGCTGGATGGAAGATCGGAGGAAGGCTGGACCTTTGCAGCATCAGGTCATTGGCCCAAGAGGAGGTGTGGGGATCCGCACTCCCCGACCTCTTTTGACCAAGGCATCGCCGGGATGGGTTCTGCGCTGCCTACCCCTTTGACGAATGCCAGCAGATCAACATTGCCTGCGCAGGGGGGAAGCTTTGGTAGACATCAGGACATCAATGAGGCCCAGCTGCATTTGGCTGCTGTCGTACGATCTGGGCTTGAGCAATTCGTTTGGCCGGATGGAAGACGAGGAGAGCTCCGCGGGTCTTGATGGCGGGGCAGAAGCGGGTGGACCATCGACTAGGGAGTCGAGCGGGGGACCCTGATTCTGGTAGAATCTTTCCCAAGAATGTCCGCATCTTCTTCTCCTACTGCCATTGCTGCGGAAGCTGCCAAGGCCACTCCAGTGGAGGGGAAGATGGCCGGAGGCGCTGCCGGGGCTGAGGTCACTGTTGAGGGGGCACCAAGCACTAGGACGCTGGTCAACGAGCGCCCCTTTGACCTAGGTGGGCTCAGGCCTTTGCCGGGCTTCAAGGCACCTCTACACCCCCTACAATTGGCTGGCGCTGGTGCTGAAGATCCTTCTGGCCCTTCTTGTCAGGGTGGATTGTCTCACGTTGAGGTATTGTGCTAAAGGCTTCCTCGTTCTGATACTACAACTTTCCTTTTTATTGTCATTCTTGGCTGACTATTGCCCGTTACTTGACAAGTTTGGGAGGTGCTACGGATGGTGGAGAGCGCTTTGCTCTGGAGGGACGCTAAGATCCTCCGATTGTCCCAGCTACACGCCAATCTGGGGTGGCGATGGAGGATGTGGAGAGCCGGGTGAATACTATCGTTGCAGATGCTTCATGAAGTGAAGCGTGGGCCATTTATCTTAACCGGGCCTTGTCCGAATTAGAGGTGAGACGCCAGGAACTTGCAGAGGTTAATGTTTAAATTCTGGATCGAATAGTCTCACTCAAGGACGAACTTCAGAGGACTTGGCAGCAACTTATGGATTTTCAGGACTAGAATGCCTAGCTCAGAGGTGAGTTTTGACCCGACATGCTACTAGGGAACGGTTGGGGGGTCCCTGGCCATAAGATGGCCATTCAGATAGGCCGTAGGCATAGATAGCATCTTACCTCTTGTATCTTTTGGGACCGTTAGACGCCTTCATATGTAAATCTTAATTCTTTAATGAAACAACCTGACTGCCTTGATTATTGTTGTCGGTGCTTCTTTTGCTTTTGTTGAGCTCTCTTTCTTTTTTTTTCGATGCCTTTTTGCTTTGGTTGTGCTTGCTCCTGCTGGGACGAGGTCGTGGCATGAGGGAAACCCATTTGTCGGCTAAGCATAGCTGCCTTTGTCGTCCAGCTTTGGTCGGACGTTATTATCCATTTGGGCTCTTTCTTGCAAAGGAGAAGTCATGGCATGTTGTGCTATTTCCTGCAAAAGGGGAGGTCGTGGCATGCCTGTTGGTGAGCCTCACTAGGGACGACTGGGTTTCCTGGTTGCAACCGTAGAGCTCTGGCGAAGCTTAGGCCGTTGCTTGCATGTTACCGTATTGGTGCTCGGTCCTATCAAAGGACGTTGTAGCTTACGTGCATCTGGTCGTAGTTCGCTGACTATGGTTGACTGATGGTGTTAGTTCCTGCTGAAGAAAGTTGCTGCATGCATGCTAGATAGCCTTCTAAGGTTTTTGTGGTTACTTGATGGGGATGTCCGTTTCTTAGTCTACGAGCCCCTCGGTCCACTTGATTTGATCGTGCATGAGCCGCTTGGTTGACGAGGCCGAGGTTTTAGACCGGGTCGTAGCCAGTCAAGAAACAGGTGAAGAACGATTCACCCAACTTAGGGGGCAGTCTAAATCATTAGAATAATGTAGGCGCACAAGCATTCGGATATGATGAATGAAATCAAATGATTGAACAACGTGGCAAGCAATCTGCATGAATGCATGCAAGACTTACTTGGATTCGTGGCGGACTCACACATAGTGCCTCTCAAGGTAGAGGATACTGTGTCCTTGGGATCGGCTCT
Organism: Nepenthes gracilis; assembly: GCA_033239525.1. Taxonomy (NCBI): domain Eukaryota; kingdom Viridiplantae; phylum Streptophyta; class Magnoliopsida; order Caryophyllales; family Nepenthaceae; genus Nepenthes; species Nepenthes gracilis. The sequence goes on from BSYO01000001.1 coordinate 2,796,338, forward strand.
TCAGTCTGGGAGCGGGGAGCACTCACCCTGCAAAGAGGATTGTCGAAGTTGGATGTGATTCCCACCGGTTGGGCACCCAGTTGGGGATCTTGGTCTGTGGCCTTCATGCTCTAAGGACCGTGCCCATCCAGATGAACTGGAAATCAGTGCGGAATGCCGAGCCCTTTGAGGCATGACCGGCCGTGGCGGTTGATGCGCAACACGATTGCTGGCTTGGCATTTTTTGAACTCCATGGGACAAACGGCTTCCCGCTCATTCGGCCATCTGCCACTTGGCCCGTTGGTATTAGGGGGCCTCTTGCATAGGATGCGTTGCCAGCTGCCCGCTTTACTACTGGCACTTCCGAGGCCTTAGGGGGCCTAGCGGGGCGTAGATGTAGTCATGGCGAGGCTTCGAGATGGATCTTGACCGCGGGGTACTGATCCACGGGGCGCTCAGGGGAGCCCCCCGACGCCGTGACTTTGAGCGGGTGTTGATAGTTCAGGGCAAATCATTCACCCTCGTCGCTAATCGCAGAGGGGTCGTCGCCATGGGAGATGGCCCTTGGGGCCGACGCGCTGGCTTGTACCCATGGTCTAACCTTGCTTTTTCTGATGGATGCGGTGGTTAGACTGTTGGTCGTTTTCACAGACGGTGCCAATAATGCGTCTCTGGATTCAAATTGTTGAACGGGCTAAGGAGCTACATGATCTTTCCAGGCGAGTCGAATTGGAACTGGTTTGGTCCCTATTATTTCAAACTTGGATCCTTCGGTCCGGTTAGAGGATGGCGGAGACTCGCTCCCTGGTATATCCTCCAACTCCCAAGTCAGAAATCTTTCTACGATGAGAAAAAGATGGAGGAATATAAAATGTGTATGCCTAGATACATATAAAAGGGGGATTGAGCTGCTAGCAAAGGGCCAGGCTTAGGTGAGTGTGCCGACCAGGGGAGGCTTTGAGTTGGAGGACAAGGCACGGAAGGGTGTGCCCAGCAAGGGGGTGACTTTGAGATTGATGACGAGACTCCGAAGGGTGTGCCCAGTTAAGGGGTGACTTTGAGATGGAGAATGAGGCTCTAAAGGATGCGTCTGACCAGGGAACGGTTTTGAGATGGAGGACGAGAATCTTGCTTGCGGGGACTGGTTGCTTCGCCTTTCTCGGGAACTCCCCTGGATAGGGGGAGCATTGGTGAGCTTGCCTGTGTGGTAGTGAGTGGCCCCGCGGAATCATCTCCTGGCTACGTACAAAGGGGAGCCTTTTTGCGCTCGACTGTGCGAGTCATCCTTGTCGCCCCAGCGGCGGAGAATCCAGAGGAAGTGTGGCACGTCCACATTCTTGAGCCTGAATCGAATTGGCTGTTCCGACAGCTGGAGGTAATGCTTTGAACTTGACAACAGAGTGAAAACCGTGAGGATGAGCATGCTGCCTTTCGCCCAGAGTTTGGCTAGAGCAGTTGAGTGTCATCCTTTCTTCTCTTTCCCTCTTCTCGTTTTCTTCGTTTGTTGTTGGGAGCTTCTTCCTTTTCTTCTTCCTCTTGTTGTCGGGAGCCCTGAGCTTCTCGAGCTCCCTTTGAACTTCTTTCTTCCCTCTTCTTGTTCAACATTTTGATCTCTTCTTTTCCATTGAATGGATGGAAGTGTGGCTGAGTGCTTTCGAGATACAAGAGCACTAGGGGTTCTTTTTCGATTGGTCCCCCCTTCTCTATAGGAATGAAGGGATACATATAGAGTGAGAGTTGGTGCATTCTCGCCAGAACTTTACGGCTGATGTCAGTAGCCTCGAGCTAGGCTGCAAAAGGGACCATTACCCTATCTTCTGCGTGCACCATTCTTCATGATTATTGCGCAGGGGGCGCTGAGCCGACAGACCTATCAGAGGTTGTGCATGAATCCTGAATCTCTGAATCTGGGAAATGATGCGCTGATAGCAGTCATGTTGGTTGGTCAGTTGTGTGGTGTCTTCCGACTTGGGGGAGCTGCTGGGCCGTGCTCGTGAGCACATCCAGGGGCTGATTTTTATTGGGCTGACTTGGATTGAGCCATTTGGATCTTGGGCTGTATGGAATGCCTCCTGGGCAGTGCGGTTCTTCCCGCTAACTCGAAATTGGGCTGACCCACATACCTCCCATCACATCTATTTTTGGGGACATACTAGATTTGATTTAGCTTTTTCAAATGAAGCAATTCTCAAGTTTAAATTGTGTATCGGAATAAAGAGGTTTTAGTATTAAAAAAGACGATACTAACATAAGATACAAAGTGCAAATAGCATGGAATGTGATTGCGGGTAAAATATTTCCAAATAGCACATTAGGCATGCAGGCAATCATTTGCTAATGAAAAGGAAGGATATAAACCATCAAGACCAAAGGAATTGAAAATCAGGCAGCCAAAATAGATACAATCTCATCCACAAGCACACAATGCATTTAAGAAAACTTTACCTAGAAACCAGTCATGTTGAAAGCCATCATAGATTGCTGCTATTGGAAGTGATGGAGAACTTATTTATTACTTATGCTGCTGTTGCCATAAGCTAGGAAAGCAAAGCAAGGCCATAAATAAAGCACTTAAAATGTGGTTTGATTAAGTCAAAACATTGACAGTAAGGGGCTAGGGAAAGAGAAGATAAAAAGAGTAGAAGCATGGGTGGCTGGTGGGGGATGTAGTTAAAAGCATTTTTCTACAAATGAATCAGAATTCCTCTACAAATCGGGCACCTTGGTGGCACCAAATTAAAGCACAACAAAAGAAAATCGTTAAATTATAGCATTCAAAAACTAATTTGATTCCAAGGGAATGAACTATGGTTGCAACTTGCTACTTGTTTACAACATATTGTTCATCCCATTTTGAATAGCTAATTCACAATCAGTACCCAAATTTATAATAGTTCAACCACATAAACCTTAGTTTGAGAACAGAGGTATAGTTTTGTCTATAGCCTACCCTAGCAAATCTTGATTTAGGGTTTTGGACACTAAAGAGTTTGAGTTAGAACTCATGGAATCACATCAAGTATCCAAACCATAATTGTTCAGCTACTATGAAAGGAAACATATGGACACCATAAAATCAATTGAGAAAAACACTAAATTATATAAATCACATATCATTATATTAGCTGTGTAATCTCTTTGGCATTTGATGGCTAAGGCACATAAAGGGAAAGTTTTAGAGCCTCTAGGATGTGCAAAAAAAAAAAAAGGAAGCAAAAGACAACAAATGTAATGAACATCAGTACTTGGTGATTCATGACAATCAAGCATAATACTTAATGATCAACTAAATCGGGAATTTAAATTCAGGTATTTCGCCCTCATTTCTTCTCTTAATCTTGGCTGAACTCTTTATCATGAAGCCATCATGCAATTTCAAATTCAAGTTCCTCAAGCCATGTGAAAGAAAATTGGGAATTTTCACATCGTAAAAGTAACAAGATCCTAAAATTAAAAAAAATTGCATTGACGTATGAAAGGCATAAAAAATTATTTAAAAAGAAGGGCAAATTACAAAGACTCTTGCCATTTACTTGTGAAATAGAATTGAGAGGCACCAATATCAATCTGATATTTGATTGGAATCTATTGTGCCATTTGGGAATGTTTCTCTCTTTACGCCTAAATTAGTACTTCAAGTTAGCATTAAGACATATTAGAAACCAATTAAAGCACTTGGTGAAAATGAAAACAAACCTTTTCATCTTCCTATCGAGTCTTGGCAGTTGAAAAGAAGAAGCTGGGGGTGTACCGGTAAAAGCTAATCTTGATTTGTGAGACAAACTTCAAGGTTTGATATTGAGTTTTACACCATAGAATTGGATACATAATACCAGTTAAAGCTTGTGGTTCTTTATGGCTTGATTTGCTTGGTTGAAATGACATTGAGAAAATTCAATCCCCTAATTATAATATAACGAAAGAATAAAGTTAAATACAATGTAGTAGCTAATTGGTAAGAATATTTTTTCAACCTTTTCACATTAGATAGATGATCATGATTGTATAACTGGTGCCGATGACTGTAACTATCATATTTGATTTCAATGATCATGTGCTTTTAACAAAAATAGCAATCTATTGTGCTTTCAGCAGCCACATAGTTGCTATCATATTTGTATAACTGGTGCGTGCTGATGATAGTTGCTATCATATTTGATTTCAATGATCATGCACTTTTAACAAGAATATCAATCTTTTTTGCCTTCTACAGCCATTTTGATATTTAGTAAATGCCCATCATCTTCCTTCTGCAGAAGATAGGGTTGTGTTTGGTTTGGCAAAACATGCATCTAATGCAATAGATATCACAGTCAAACAGCTTCCTTACATGATATATCGCAAGAGTGTGCAGCAAGTGTTTAACTTACATCACTTGCGGCAATCCAAAGTTGAGAAGACCATATTTGCAAGTTTTGCTACTGAATCAGGAGTTCACCCATCTATAATTCACTGACATCACACAAGAATAGTATGCCATAAGGAAAATTATCACCCAGTGGAGCCGGAACCCAAATAAAGCAACAAGGAGCAAGAACAAAACATTTCATTTTGTTTGCACACCACTTCATTGGTAACCTCACAATAATTCGTTACAATAGTGCCTGAATGAAACTAAAAATAAGAGACGATTTTGAAGATGCTGAATCCCATTACTTCTTTGTCAAATATGGAAAATTTTCAACAGTTGAAATATTTCCAAGGTTCTAATTGATTTCTTCAGTGATCACATTGGGGTTCTTGGTTTCCCTAATTTCAACAGGTTTGAGCAAGGATTGAGGGCTAGCATTTAAGAGAGAATATACAACATATTGAGACTAAACAACCACACATAAAAGGAATAAAAAAGAGAGAGAACATTCAATTGGTAAATGAATAATCGTCTTAAGATTCTAGATTGTGTACCGACTGATGCTCAAGTGGTCCAATCACACAAAAAACAAGGTGTTTCATAGACTTTTGCATTGACCATTTTTATCAGTTTTCATTCTCAACATGAAAGCTACAACAGACCCAAGTGGCCAAAATCTATATTTTGACCCAAGTGGCCCAAATCAATTTATCTAGAAGACTATAAATTGAAATTCTACCATATACAAATGCTACACTTCTAATCCTTATGCATGGGATGGGTTTTTCCAATATCATGATCAAAGTGATTACTTGATCATTTAAGCAAAAATTCTAAAATAAAGCCAAAATCTGATGCAACATATAGGATAAAGGACAATATGGAATAACAACAACACATGATAATGAGGTAAGAGGATATGGATGAGCATTGGTTGGGAATCAAGCCTTGCTCTTATACAAACTGTATATGCATATTTACATTAGAAGTTCTGCATAAGTCAATTTACCCCTGTTCCTAATTTGGTTTAAAACAAAAACACTTGTTTAGAAAATTTGAAGCAGCCCACACACATTCAATGAAAATGAAAATAGAGTAGAGGGACCCTGAGTGACAATGGAATGGATTTGATTTGCATTTGTTGAAATTAGATGGTAATAGTTAGGCTTTGAGTTCAGCAAAATTAGGCAAAAGACAAAGTAATTGCAATTAACATCATATAAATGAAAAGCAATTGAGCAATGTAGAATGGAGGGTAATTGTACATCGTAAAAAGACAACTGTAAATATTAACTAGTGGGGTAATATCCTGCCATTTAATTTTAACTTGATGGAGATTTGGCTTCTATGGGCATTGGACTCTTAAGTCTTAAGTCCCTAAGCCTTAGACTTTTTAGTGTGCGATCATTTTTATAGTCGTATGGACCCATAGGACTTATAACTAAGATGATAGACTTCTACAGTTGGTGTTTTCGAACAGACAATCAACCGATATGTATTGGTATTAGGTTTCTAGTACTAATATTTTCCGGTATCACAATAGTATTGCAATATATTTTCATATTGATAGATATAACCAATATATCGACCAATACGACTTTATCAACTTACGGTTTTCAGAATTTTCTCCGTATAAAATATTTGACACCGATATATATTATACGACATATCTAATAACAATGATTGTGAATGATACTGATATTGATACCAATACCAATATTTTCATCCATAACAAAAACCAATCATCCGACTCAAGGTCAACCTTCATCTATATTATATGTACCTACAACAATTAATACAAGTATGCAAGCACACAAAATTTGATAAAATTGAAACAATTTTTTTTTAAAATTTTATTGATAAAATGTGTAATACATTCATCATCTTTTTATAGCTTGACAACTTGTCACACAAAATTTGATTAGGTAGGATATACCTATGTACTCCACTAGGGTTACTATCATTGATGATATTTTTGAGGTGGAATGTTCAAGGGACCAATTTCTAGCTTGGGCCCGTAGTTTGTAGGACCCTGTTCCGGAGAATGGCGACTATTAGGAATGGTCATTCCCACATAGGAGACAACTTGTTTTGGTGGCTTCAATGTTCCTTAGGGGTCGATTGTCTACTTTGAACGCTTTTTCCTTCAATTGTAGAACCGCACTACCCTTGTTGGAGCATAGGATGTGGAGCATAGTTCGATCTCTCTCAGGAGTTTACCCTTTGTTGGTAAGTTATCATGCGGATCAATGCCACAATCTTTTCTCCTTCAAAACTTTCTAGGTTTTGCTTTAGAAGTCGTGAGGTTTGTATCTAATCAAAGTTTACCACTCGAGGGCTCGATAGTTTGATCTCTCTGGGGAGTTTACGGCCATTGTGCTGAAGCATAGGCTGTGGGGCATCTTCTTTGTAGTTTTCCTAGGTCTTGTACGATATGCCCATAACACAGCTAAGAGTTTATCCACACAAATGACATCAGCCTTGTCTAGCTTAATCTTTAGTCTGTTGATAAGAGTCCGGATTGTCAATTCTATTCGCCTGTTTGTCTAAGGGTAAGAAACTAAAGTGTGTATTAGTTGGATTCCTAGGCCTTCACAGTACATTGTATAAGCTCCCCAAAGAATTAGAGTTTCATTGTCTATGATGGTGATTCTAGTAAGCATACAATAATATGACGTACGAACTCCATGGTGTTTTGTTTTGTTATTTTGGCTAGAGGTGAAGCCTCTACCAACTTGGTGAAATAGTTGATGCCAACAGTTATGAACTTGTAATGTCGTAATGATGCCAGGATAGGTCTCAATACATCTAGTCTTTACTATGCAAATGGACAAGGACTTTGAAGAGCTTTCACTTTCGTGCAAGGCTGTCTTGGGACACTTTTGTTGCATCTTTTCATAGATCATGCTTCATAGTTGACTAGAAATAAACCTGTCTCATTTTTTGAAGGCTAAGTTCTTCCCTACTATATGTGACCCATAGATACCAAAGTGTACTTCACTGAGCGTACAACTTCTGCAAGAGTTAGGCACCACATATAGGGGACTAGGCAGCCAAAACAATTGTGATCTATCTATGGTCATAAATTGTCATCTACTTGGCTTCTAGTTGATTGTCTAATAGCGTACAATCTTGTCTAAAATCTAGAGGACAATAACAAGGACTTCATCATGCTCTTCAATGCTAGGCCTTCTTACGACTTCTTTTATGCCTAGGCCACATTTATGTAAAGTTTTGGAAATCGCCATCTTTGAAAGATAGTTTGCCTTCCATTTTCCTCACGTGGGATGTGGATAACTTCATACTTTTCTAGAGCAAAAAGAAGCACATGGACCTTGCTTAAGTATTTTGCTAGATCGGAGTGGGTAGCTTCATAATTAGCCAGTAACTAGTTGACCACTAATTCGGAATCATTGTAGATAGTCAAGCTCTTAACAAAGAATTCCTTGGTTAACTTCAAACCTATGATAAGAGTTTCATATTTAGGCGCATTATTGGTTGTTGGGAACTTGAGGTAATTGAGTACCTTACCTCTATTTCTTTTGGGGAGGTGAGAATTTGTAAGGATCGAGTTCTAATTTATGTTAATCAAGATTATTTAAGCAAATATAATTGAAATTGAGATCTAAAGATGTGAACAATTGGGTCAAGAAGGGAAAATGCTCAAACCGGACAAAATCGAGCATACGGCCCGAGCTGACATTGTAGAGCACCGGACCTGCACCCTGACGCGCCTGGTATGCAAAATCTAGTGCTGGGCACGCCTAAGCGCCCCAATAGGCACGGATTCTAGAATCTTCCATGCCGGCTTTGGGCCCGACCCGTGCTAGAGCACGGGTTTGTTATAAAATCGGCCGAGGATTAGCTTCCACTGCATTTTCAAGCGGTGGAAGAGATAGAGGAGGGAAAAAATAGAGAGAGAAAGGCTGAAGGTGAGGGAAGAAGAGAGAGAAAAGGGAGAAAGTTCCAGGCAGTTAAATTTAGAACATTTGAGGTAAAAATTTCGAGTATATCCGGCAAATGCAAGTGCATCTTAAGTCTCTTCTCCTCTTGTTGTCAATTTTTGCTAATTCTTTCGAGTATTATCATTCTAATACTCGTCTCCGTTAAGTTTCTAAAGTAAATATGGTACGAAAATAATTTCTCCATGATTTTATGAGAGGAATTTCATGTCCACATGTGTTATTGCTGATTTTAACTGTTGTATTGTATTTTGCGGTATGTCACAAATCTAAAATTCCAGGTGTCGAATTTTATTGCTGAATTTTATTTGAAATTGGGGGTGCTGATTTTGCTGAATTTTATTACTGTAAATCTGAAATTATTATGAATTCGGTTCCTATATTCATGAAAGTATGATTAGAAGCTTTACAAATATTAAGAATTATGAATATTTTCTTTCGGACTGAGAAAATTAAGAACCAAGAAAGGGTGTAAAACTTTCATAAAGATCTTAAAAAGAATTAAGAAACTGGACTAAGGATTATGATTCAAAGGGTAATATTTCTTGGTATGCCTTATAATATTGCAATGGTAATCGATGAATTGCCCCTAGTTTGCGGGGGGAAATAAAAGCAAATTACGGCCTTATTTATCGGGTTAATAGGTATGTACTGCACACATTCGGGTATTGAAGATTGTGTGAGAACCTACACAATCCATTCATCGACTTTCACTTTGTTACCTGGTAAAACCTACTAACCCTAGTTCCTAAAGATAACTAAGTTTTCAATGTGTTTGTCAGTTAAGACAGTAAAATGATAAGATAAAGAAGGTTAAATACATCATAAAAATGTTTTCTGCCCATATTTTATACTTATATATGTACTATGACTCCTATTCCCTTCAATAATATGTTTTGAGTATAATATGCATATTTATTATTATATGTTGTGTCTTACTGAGGATTTAGCTCACTTCCTTACTGTTTTTACTAACCTTCAAATAAGTCACACGAGCTGACATCAAATGATCAGGAATGAAGATAGGAGTTTCTTATACTTAGGAAGATGGATTTTGACACTTAGAAATTTTGTTTTAGATTTTGATATACTAAAATTATGTAAATACTTGGAAGTATGAAATGATGTTTTCTATTTTGGTGATATTAGTTAGTATTGCTTTCGCAGACTATTATGGATATTATGTATCCATTCCGTTTGCTGATAAAGCCTACTAGCCTTGACCCCTAAAGATAAATAAGTTTTCAAAGTGTTTGACAATTAAGACAGTAAAATGATAAGATAAAGAAGGTTAAATATATCATAAAAATGTTTTCTGCCCATGTTTTATGCTTATATATGTTCTATGACTCCTATTCCCTCTAATGATATGTTTTGAGTATAATGTGCATATTTATTATTATATGTTGTACCTTACTGAGTATTTAGCTCACTTTCTTACTGTTTTTACTAACCTTTAGATGAGTCACACATGTGACATCAGATGATCAGGAATGAAGATAGGAGTTTCTTATGCTTAGGAAGATGGATTTTGACACTTAGAAATTTTGTTTCAAATTTTGATGTACTGAAATTATGTAAATACTTGGAAGTATGATATGATGTTTTCTATTTTGGTGATATTAGTTAGTATTGCTTCCGCAGGCTATTATGGATATTATGTATGCTTCCACAAGATATTGTNGTAGTTATTTGTTGGATTTTTAGCGGTCATCTTTTTTAAAAAGATCAGACGTCATAATCCTATAGTACGGTGTTGGAGCTGCTGATGATGTAGCGACTGTATGGATTCTGTGTATATTTATATTTATATGTATTGCATTAATTACTTATGATAATGGTTAATGAGGGAAATGAGGACGTGGTCCGTCACAAAATTACTCTAGCTCCACTGCCTGTTTGTGCCCAGTAGTTGGCTCTATTATGTCTGAGGTGGTAGTTTCAAAGACAAATTTCACGAAAACTTGACCTTTCATTAAAGGTTGGGCCCGAACACTATGTTGAACTCACCTAGCTTAATTTACCACTAGATCAATCGTTTGAATACTTTTGACTTTTGAAGAATTTTCCTCAAAGGATGGCTAGTCAAGACCACTATCTCATAAGCTTGGAGGTATAGTTGGAGCTTCCTTGTTGCGAACACCAGTGATAGTGTGGCTTTTCTTTGTTAGAGAGTACCAAGTTTCTGTTAAAGAGTACCAAGTCTCAGGATCTACTAGGATTTTACTAATGTAATACATAAATCTATATATTCCTGGCTCTTCCTTGAACAAGATTGTATCTTCCTTTGACAGAGAGTGCCAATCTAAAGAGTACCAAGTCTCGTCTATCTACTAGGATTTTACTAATGTAATACATAAATCTATAGATTCTCACCTTCAACAAGATCAGATCTAAGGCATGTCTAACAAAGGTGGATGATTCTCACCCACCTTAGAGAGAGTTGACAAAGGTGGATGACTGAGGTACTCGTTGAGATCCCAAAAGGCTTGCTAGCACTTGTCCATCCATCTAAACCCATCCATCTTGGCTCCTCTAAGCGCCTTGAAGAATGGTAGGTATTTTCAATTGGCTTAGTCATGAATAGGGACAATGTTGCTACCTGTCTAGTGAGCCACTGTGTCTTTGATAGATTTTTGTGACTTTGTTCATGATGGCTTTGATTTTCTCTTAGTTAGCCTCAATTCTTTGTTGAGACACTATAAAAACCAAGAATTTATTCGAAGAGAACCCGAACACACATTTAGTTAATTTAATTTCATTCAATAAGCTTGAGTAGATCAAATGTCTCTAATAGATCTCTAATGTGGTAATTAGCATATATGCTTTTGACCAGCATGTTTTCCATATAGATTTCCATGTCACGGCTAATGTTCTACTTGAACAATTTGTTCACTAACTTTTGATAAGTGGATATAGCATTCTTTAGGCTGAATGACATAACTTTGTAATAATACATCCCTTGATCTGTTATGAAAGAAGCCAATTATTCATCATTAGGTTCCATTCGAACATGCTTGAACCTAGAGTAATCATCTATAAAACTTAAAAAGCGATGACATAAGGTAGACCACAAATTTGTTTATTCGTGGAAGTGGGAAGCTGTCTTTGGGATTTGCATTATTTATATTTATGAAGTCAACACAAATCATCCACTTTACATTGATCTTCTTTACAAGTACCACGTTAGATGACCAATCTGGGTACTTAACTTCGTGGATGGATCCTACTTCAGTTGAATTTCTTTTCTTCTAATATGGCCATTAACTTCTCCATGGAGCAGCTTTCTCTTTTTTGTTGACAAACATATGCTGCGGAATGATAGTTGTCTGTGAATCATCATTTCCACTAGGATGCTAGATATATTAGCCAGTATTATGCAAAAATGCTCGAGTTAATCCTTAGAAAGTTAATTAGGACCCACCTCAGATCTTGATCAAAGGAGGAGTTGATTTGGATATCCTTCTTTGGATCCCCTAGGTCCAGTGAAACTCTGACCAGTGTCTCACAAGGTTGACCACGTGGGAGGGATGTCTCATCTTAAATGCCAAATTCTTCAATTGGTTGTGGTGTGGTATTCGGTAACAACTTTATTATTAATAAAGACTCGTTTTAATTGGTGATTTTGGACTTCATCTGAAACGAATACTGATACAACAAAGAGGTCAGAATTTGGGAATGTTATATTATATGAATTAAAGAGATACAACTTTAGTCTTAGCACCTACTAGCCTAAGGAAGCTCATGTTAATTACTTTTGCTACCACTCAATTATGTAGTTACTCACCATCACGATTCTTCTTCCTGGTGGGTTCAGGATCCTGTAGGTACTTCTTGAGATATCCCCTTTGCATAAAAGGTTCGATTCTTTTTGGAAGAAATTGTAATCTTTCGTGTTGTGGCCCAGAGACCGTTGGTAGTGGTAGTACTTCGACTAGTCTCCTACCTCCCAGTTCTGGACCGACTTTGGCCATTTCGATAATTTTTCATTTGGGATTTGCATTAGGATATTGATCCGGATGTCTATGAATGGAGTGAGGTACAATGGTTTGAAGGGCTGACATGAGTTAGATTTGGTCTTTTGCTGTTTTAGATAATTGTTAGTTGGATTACCATTATTATGCCTCTTTTTTCCACCTCCAGGTTATCCTGGATATGGTCTAAAGTTGGACCTCTTTGCTTCATTGGCTTCCTTGGCAATAATATAAGTTTGGTGATCACCATGGCCTCCAAGAGTAACTTGAGGTCCTATGGGACAAGTTGAAGGAGTCACCGAGCTGAATGGTCATCATAAAAGCCTTTATTTTGCATCATTGGTGAGGCTGGATATGCTATGGGCTTCGGCATTGAATTGGTAGAGGAAGCGCTTCAAGCTTTCATTGGCTTCGGTTGAATTTGGTCCAAACCTATAGAACTAAATTCTAGTATCTTCCTTTAAAGGGAAATATTGAAATAAATAGGGCCCTAGAAGACTTGCTTTTCAATCCTCTTAATCTTCTTCCTCTTTAGTGGTTGAAGTGATTTTCTAAGCATTGACGAAAGTTTCCAACACGGTATGATTTGCAGATAATTTCAACGCATGCTTGACCGAGAGAGTTTGTGGGATGTTGTTGCACGATCCTTCATCCCTGTAGGACAAAGGTTTTGAACCCCGAATAAATCGAGGGCTCCTTCTTTCAAAAGTTTCTTACCTATCTCTAAGTTTTAATCCTTCTAGGCGCAAGGAGATTGGCCAATGTGGGGCCTCAAAGATTGCTAGTGACTTTTCGAAGATGACCTTCTCATTCCTTGATCTTCTTTTCGAAGTTGAAGTTTATGGGGGTTGGATCCAAAACTATTGAGGCTAACCCCCAAACATGTCCCTCAATCATCTCGGATGTGTCTTAGAGTTGGGCTGCCATAGCTTCTAATGTCCCAGTTTGCTAGAGAATGAGCACTGACCATTTTTGGTTATTTTGCAGGACATTCTACGAAGTAGTGCCTTGTGGGACTTGGCTTGACGGACCATGCATTGTGGTTATAGCTTTCTTATGGATCTTTGTGGGTAGGTTTCGTCGGAACAAGTTCCTTAACTTGTTCCTACAAACGGCATCGTGATGCGCACCTGAAATATGTATTCGGATCCAAGAGGGTTCAAAGCAGGTTTTTGGATCTTAAAATTTGGATTCTACACATTAGAATCAAAACACAAGTTCAAAGGTTAGGGACTAACTTCCTAGAGTACCATCCGATACTCAAATCAATAATTGAATGTCAAACTATGAAGTTTGAGAGAGAGAATTGAGGAGAGTAAAAGTACTTGGAGGACTAGGTCCTAGAGATTTTTGGGGGGGGGGTGTTCTGGATGACAACTTCCTAATCTCTTTAGTGTAGGCTTAAGTGCTGCAAGGCGTGATTTTACATGTATGGAAAATAGGTGATGTAAGAGATCTTGAAGATGCAAGAGATACGAGGATTTCTCAATACCCTTTTTGTACCAAGGGGCTTTGTATTTATAGGGGCACAAAGCCCGTTATTCAAAGTGGTTGGTGCCTGTCTTCTTGAGAAATTATTGATCGTTCTTCTAATAGGTTACTAGCCATTCTCCTGAGAAGTTATGGGTTGTCCTCCTAAGAAAGAGTTACTGGTTGCTCTGGTTAATTACTAGGCCTGACCATAAAAATGCACATTTGTGATCGTGGTTCTTGGTGAACTGCTTTAGATTATGGAATCATGGGTATCGTGGCTGTCATGCATATTAATGAGTTAGTATAAGACAATTCATAAGTTGGCTACGTCTGGAAGGTCAGCTATCTAACTTGATAGCCCGCCCCTCCTTGACTTGCCCCTTCTAATTTACTTTTACCCGTCTGCTCGCAGTATAGTCATACTCTGACTCTTCCAATTCTTTGACAACTCGGTCACCTGTTGTATCATTGGAGCCTTTAAGTCTAATTAACCTCTACTTGTCTGCTCCCAATACAGTCGTACTCTGACTCTTCTAATTCTTCGACAACTTGGTCACCTGTCTTATCATTGAAGCCTTTGAGTCTAGTCCATTTGATGGCTGCCCAATCATTGATTTGGAAGGCCGATAGCTTAATCTTCTGACAAGTCGGATCTATCATACCAACTTAGGTTGATAGGTTTAGGTTTGCTCAACTTTCCATTAGACTCATCATATGTGGAATATGATATAAGATTTTTTGGCACATACTTCTATTTTTGGGTATACTAGATTTGATGATTTTAGTTTTTTTTAATGAAGCAATACTCAAGTTTAAATTATGCACTAGAACAAAGAAGTTTTGCTATTAAAAAAAAAAAAAAACCAATGATAGAAACATAAGATATAGAGTGCAAATAGATTCGACTTTCGTGGCTGTCATCTAATCCACAAGTACAAAATCCACAAACATTAATTGGAAACCAATCATGCTGAAAGCCATATCATAGATTGCTGGTATTGGAAGTGACGAAGAATTTATTTATCACTTAAGTTGTTGTTGCCATAACCTAGAAAAGAAAGAACATAAATAAAGCACTTCGAATGTGGTTTGATTAAGTCAAAACATTGAAAGTAAGGGGGTGAGGAAAGAGAACATAAAAGGAGTATAAGCATGACCATTAGCTTCCATTTGCTTGTCATACCCTTAGAACACAGCCAATTCAGAATCCTTAGGAGTTAAAGTTGCTACCTTTCCTTTTTTAAATGGGTAGCCGATGGGGGATGTAGTTAAGAGCATTAGTCTACAAATGAATCATTTCCTATTCAATTGGTTGCACTGAATTAGAACACAACAAAACAAAATCATTAAGTTACAACACTTAAGATTGATTTGATACCAAGGGAATGAATAGTCGGTTGTAGCTTGCAACCCATTTCCAACACATCGTTCATCTCATTTTGCATAGCTGATTCACAATCAGTTCCCAGGTTTACCATAGTTCAACTACAAAATCCCCAGTTTGAGAAACGGCAGATAGTTTTGCATATAGTGTGTGTTAGAAAATCCTGATTCAGGGTTCTAGACCCCTTAAAGTTTGAGTTAGAACTCATCTAACCACATTAAGTATCCAGACCATAACTAGTCAGCTAGTTTGCAAGGAAACAGAGAGACATTGTCAAATTAATTGAGAAAAATTCTAGATTGTATATATCACATATCAGTATAGTCAGCTGTGTAATCTCTTTGGCATTTGGTGGCTAAGGCACACAAACGAGCAACGAAGGGAAAGTTGGAGCCTCTAGGATGTGCAACAAAAATTGGAAGAAACGACTAATGATAGTAATGAACATCATAAAGTACTAGATGACTCAGGTCAATCAAGCATAATACCTGATGAACCAAAAAGGGAATACCTTTGGTCTTAAAGTCATGGCCTTGTAGTTGGGTATCTCGCCCTCATTTCTTCTCTTAATCTTGGCTAAATTCTTTATTGTGACTAATGAAGCCATCATACAATTTCAAATTCGGGTTCCTTGAAACATGCGAGAGAAAATTAGGATTTTCACATAGTAAAGACAACAAGACCCTAAATAAAAAGATTGCATTGACGGATAAAAGACATAGAAAATTATTTTAAAAAGGAGGGTAGAGGACAAAGACTCCTACTATTTACCGGTGAAATAGAATTGAAAGGCATTAACATTTATTTGATACTTGATTGAAATTTATGATGCTAGCTCTCTCTTTACATCTAAATTATTACTTCAAATGGCAAGAATATTCTTTCTACCTTTTCACACCGGTGCTGATGATAGTTGCTTTCATATTTGATTTCAACGATCATGTGCTTTTAATAAGAATAGCAATCTATTTGCTTTCGGCAGCCATATAGTTAACCTTGATTGTATAACCGGTGCTGATGATAGTTGCTATCATATTTAATTTTAGTGATTATATGCTTTTAACAAGAATAGCAATCTTTTTTGCTTTTGATAGCTATTTTGATTTAGAAAATGCACATCATCTTCCTTCTATAGAAGATTAGGGTGTGTTTGTTTTGGCAAAGCATGTACCTAATGTAACAGATATCACAGTCAAATAGCTACCTCATTGCAAGTGTGTGCGGCAAGTGTTTTAAGCATACTACCTAATGATGTTAGCTTGGGGACAAAAGCTTGCTGCAATTGGATCCTCACATGATTTGCCCAAAGCCATGGACCAAGAGTTTCAATCATATTACCCAGCTAGTATTTCCAGGCTTATATTTAAGGAAAAGAAACTATTCAAATAAAGTTCAAATGTAAGCATGAAATACGTTGCATTGAACATGTCCTCTATTCAATGAATTCAAACAAATCATGGCTAGCATTGACTTCTTGTATCCTATTTCTCCTTTTTCTTTTCTCCCTCTTCCTCTGCATTTTGAACTAGCAGACAAAATATGAGGGAATGAACTTTAATTCATGAAGACTCACATAACATAATTGAAAGCCTTTTTTTTTTCCCCTGATCTTTCAATATAATAGGCAGCTGAAAAAGGAGAGTTAGGACTATAAGCAAAATAATGTTACATTACGTAGCAAACTACTTTCAAAATTCAACCAAATAGAAGGAGAAAATCTTCAGCAAGGTTATGGCAGAAGAACAAATCAAGCACCTTTATACTTAAGATAGTTTCTCCAAACAGATCCCAAACAAGAGAGCTTGGGGACAAAAGCTTGTTGCAATTGGATCCTCACATGATTTGCCCAAAGACATGGACCAAGAGTTTCAATCATACTACCCAAGCTTGTATTTCCAGACTTACATTTAAGGAAAAGAAACTACTCAAATAAAGTTCAAATGTAAGCATGAAATACGATGCAAAGATTCTTGAAAAAATGGAACCATCCTTCTTTAGGTTTTAATAGCCCTATTTTGTCCTTTCTATTCATCCTTACTACTGAGACATTTATGCAAGTTGTTTCTTGTTCTGTTAATGAGAAAGCACAAAACAATAGCACCCTCCCCCTCACAAAAAAACAAAAAGACAAGAACAGTGGTCCAATATTCATACCCCCTTTTCCATATATGTATAAGTTCCAAAAATGAAATCATTAGTAGTTAATAAGCAGTTTAAAAACAAACAAGTAACATACATCTAGGAACATTTTTCTTAAACAAACTTGATGTAGACACATTAGGTCCCAGCAAAACTGATAGCTCTTCGAGTCATAAAATATCCAACAGCAACTCTGGGCCTAGCTTTTTAGTACACAATGGCCATCACCTTTCTTTTCTTTTTGCTACAGAAACTGGGAGAAGGAGAGAGTGAGAACTGCACTCAGTACCCTTAGGCACAGCTAGAAGGTAGACACATTAGGTCCTAGCAAAACTGATAACTCTTCGAGTCATAAAATATCCAACAGCAACTCTGGGCCTAGCTTTTTAGTACACAATGGCCATCACCTTTCTTTTCTTTTTGCTACAGAAAATGGGGGAAGGAGAGAGTGAGAACTGCACTCAGTACCCTTAGGCACAGCTAGAAGGTAGAACCTAGCCATCATTGGGCTATACTATGGTTACCTCAATTGTTTGGTAAACAAGGAGTCCTTCCACAGAAAATAATAGAGATTGGATATGTGAACAAGCTTTGGTTCTCAGTTCACAAAATAACAAGCCTGTGTGAGGGTTGGTAGTCACATCTATTACCATATGCACCATGTACTGCCATCAAAACATATAACAAAAACCAAAATCTCACACAAGCACAGCAAAATTTTTTAGTAATGATAAAATGGCAAATCATGCAAATAGCCTCATATACATGTTTCAAAAAAGAAAAAGAAGATCAGAAGCGTACTTATATTTTCTGACAGAATCTTTCTTCCCTGATTCAGTTATGTTTTTACACTGTTAGGGTGGTGCATTCCAGATAGAATTGTCTTTGCCTCGGTGCTTAAACAGAGTTCCTGAGTTAAGAATAGAAAGATATGCATATCTCTATACTGTACTAATTTGTGCATGGACTTTCATTCTGGGAGACCATAAATCTTCAACATATATGCCAACATTAGTCATATTATCAAATATAATTATTCAACAAAATAAATAATGATCTTATTATTGGAAAAAGATCATTGAGGTTATTACCAATGCTGGAATAAGAAATGGTTGCTTTCATCTAATGTCCGCCCAATTTTAAACAGCCACATTCAAGGAAAGAAGAAAACACATTGCGAGGGAAGAATAAATGAAGAGGGGAAGAGTTTTGATAACCATTGAAATTGCATTCATCTTTAATTTGTCCAATTTTCAATAGTCACATTAAAAAGCAGAAAAAAGATGAACAGGTAGTGCCCAAAAGATCAAAATGCCATTTTGACGGGTGACCAATTATTAACAACTCTTTTTGTGGTTGTAGCTATAGGCTACTTCCTTTGGAATTAATTAATTGATAATGTTTTTCTTTTTTTGAGAAAATACTAGATGAGGATTTATTGCCTAGGAAAAAAAATATTTATAAGGATTTTTAGGCAATTTAGTCAGTAAAGATTATTATTATGTTAATCTTCTAGTTAAATCCATTTTTATACAACTCAATATAAATTGAGTTGTTCAAAAGATCTATTGACTTGTTAATATGCTTAGGTTATCCAAAAACCATTGATTCCTACTCATGAAACCCCAAACAATAAATATTGTTTTTATGCTAGGCAGAAAAAACTGAAGATATAAAATTAACTAATTTTCTTTTTACCAACTCAATGAACCTTTTATAATCCCCTACATGTAGATTTTATTTCACTCACTAGTGGAATCAAGTTCTCCACTTGAAAAAAAATAAAAAAAAATTGACTATTTCTTCTTATACGGAGTCAACTACGTTAGTGTTATACCTCTAATCAACTTTGTCATATGTCAATTTTTTTTTTAATTAGCTACATAAACAAATACTCCTAATCAAGATTAAAAATCCTTTTCCACTGTAGATGGGCGTGCCTTCAGTGTTGTTTGAGAAGGGCATGTTTTAGGATCAATGAGATAGGATTTTTGGTCTATTAAATATACATATGTAATAATTTTTTACAAAACCATTGAATACAAAACCAACCTTGTAGTCACAAAACGGAGAGGGAAATGAATAAAGATTTTATACATGACAAAAAGATTCAATGAAACTGACTAAAGATACTTCTAAACTCCAAAGTCTTCTTTCTTGTTGACAAGTCTCCAAATGAAAAATGTTGAACAGTTGGAAATTATTTTATGATTAGTGTAACTAATATTTGAAAAGAATAAATAATGATTGCCTTGACTTCCTAAAAATGAGTTACTCTTTCAGGCAATTTATGTAATGTTGGAGCCTCCAAGATGGGCAAAGAAATAAGAGTCAACAAATGTTAGTATTAGTAAAGGACAATATAGAAATATATTTGCATGATAGAATGATCAATACTTGATAGTAAACTGAAAATTGAATATCTTCCTAATTAGTTGCTAAGCACTATTCTTAGATATTTTTTCTATCATTCTTCCACAAGCCCAGCTGATCTCATTTTCATATGCTATAACGAACCCACATTTCAATTTCAATTTCCTGTAGGCCCTCTAATGTTAATTGGGTTCCCCTACATAAATCACATAATTATAGAGCACAAGGCACATAAAAATATAGAGGAGAGGTGAAAGACAAGGAAGGACTCTGAACATTGACCTATGAAACAAATTAAGCTAATGGCTACCCTTTGGCCATCAATAGCTAATGGTAGAAAAATTAGCACACATAAGTATAGTCCAAAAACTATGTACCTATTGGTGAAGCATAATTCATACTAGAAGCAGGCAGCAAAGAGAAAAAAAGCATGGTAAATAGCAGTCTTGAAACAGAGTTCAATTCAATGAAACAACAAAACAATCTTTGCTAGCATTTACATCTTGTATCTTATATTTCTTTTTTCTTCTATACTCTCTTCAAGCAACAGATAAAGGGAGGAGAGAAATAACTTTCCCTCAAGAAGAAGCTATAATATTTAACAATTTTCTATCTGCTATTTCCCTTTCTTTCCAATTTTCTCTTAAGTCTACCAAAATAATAGTACATTACACAGCAAATTACTATCAAAATTCAAAAAGAACAGGAGCAGGAGAAAATTTTAAGCGACATTATGGCTGAAGAAGGAATTAAGAAGCTTCAAACTTACTTGGAGAGGCAGCTTGCAATTTGATCCTGGTGATTTTCCCAAAGCCTTGGACCAAGAATTTAAACTATATGAACCCTATTAGAGACATTTGTCTAATTGTCATATTCCGTGACCATATGTATTATTGTATCGATGTCGGGTTGTGGGTTGTCGGGTTAAAGTCCGTCTGTCCGCTCCGCCTCCGCCGCTCTCTGTCCTCGCCCCCGCGCCGATACCCGCCGAGCCGAAAATCCGTGATACCCGCTCGCAGTGCTCGATACCCGCCGAGCCGAAAATCCAATAATGCCCGCCGCTGCTCGCCTTCCGCCGCTCGAGCCCTCCGTCGAAACCCTACATTCGCCCGCCAAGCCCCAAATGCAGCGCGGCGAGCGGTGCAACGGGAAAAATTTTTGAACGTCTTTTTGCGCCCTCTATAAATACTGGACTTAGGTTTTTGAAACCCTAAGAATTCTGGAGAGATTATTTTCGTGCCTGCTTGACAAGAAAGGTCTCTTGTGCTTCAATATTGTTGGACCTCTTGAGAAAACTAAACACTACAAGATTACTCTCCATGCTCTGATACCAATTGAAAAAGCATGCTTTGTGCTAACGTGAACAAACAAGTTTCGACCCCGTTAATAGTATAGCGGAAAATAATCTCAAGAAGACCTTTCTTCTCAAGGAGGCACGAAAATAATATCTCCAAAATTCTTAGGGTTTCAAAAACCTAAGTCCAGTATTTATAGAGGGCGCAAAAAGACATTAAAAAATTTTGCCCGTTGCACTTGCTCGAGCGGGGCTTCGAGCGAGCAATGGGCGGACGTAGGTTTCGTGAGAAACCCCAGAGCTCGAGCGGCGAAGGCGAGCAATGAGCCCACCCTACTAGATTCTGGGCGGATGAGCTCTGATGTCGAGCGGGTAACCATCGATTTTCGCCCGAGCGGGTATCGAGCACTGCGAGCGGGTAACCTCTTTCGGATTTTCGCCGAGCGGGTATCGAGCACCCGCGAGCGGGGGGACGGCTCGAGCGACAAGAGGGCGGAACGGACAGAATGGACTTTAACCCGACAACCCACAACCCGATATCGATACAATAATACATATGGTCACGGAATATGCCAATTAGACAAATGTCTCTAACAATCTCCCCCTTTGGCAATTCCGTGACAAAACTCAGAAAAGAAATAAATACAAGTGAATCATCGTGTACATAAAAATCTACGCCTAAAGAGATACAAAAAAATATATTAAAGAAACTACACTAGTATTGCGGAGTCGATGTAAGTAGTGACAGCTGCATCAGTGTAACAGAGTTACCTGGTCAAGCAGGGTTGGTACCAACATGATAAAGATATAAGCAGTAATAGATACAACATGCAATAATAACAAACAGTACTTAAGTGTAACAGAAAGAGTAAATATCATAAAGATGAGATAACATCAATAGCAAGGCAACAGATAACATCAATAGCAAATAAATAGCACGCCTACAAAGAACATAAATAGCAAATCTCCCCCTCTCAAAAATAAGAACATCTTGCCCTAACCATAGCAAATCTCCCCCTAACAAAAATAAGAACATCTCGCCTAAGCTCCCCCTATCAGCATGCACCAAAAAGAAACCTCGATTTCCCCATTTTAGTCACGAAGAGCCAAAGAGAGGGGATCACTCAGAATCGCTGGGAGGTGGAGTGCCATAATGTCGCTGCCAGCGTTGAAACACAGCCTTCTGAGTAGCCAAATGAGTATCCAACCGCTCAAAACCAGCAAACATGTGGGACTGGAGCTGAGATTGAGAAACAAGAATCCGCTCTTGGAGGAATAAGGTACGCTCAAAACGGCCAAGCAGTCGGCGAGATATCTCACCCATCGAGCGGCCGAGGAAGAGGTGGAGGCCGACGCGGGCAGACGGCCAGACCCGAGGGGTCGGGAAAGGACGGGCCGAGCTCTGAGGGGCCTTCGTCCGACCGAGGAGGGGGCACGCTGTGAGAGGCTCATCGGTCAGCCTCCGGAGGTCGGCAGTAAACGACGGCGCGAGACCGACTGAGCGAAGGTGGTGGAGGTGATGGGGTCGGCCGAGCGGAGGCGAGGATAGTCGGCCAAGGGGTGATCGAGCCCAAAGAAACATTGAAATAAGGCACCCGAAAGGTAGGTTGGCCTCTTTCCAACGGAGAAGTTGGCAATAATATGAGTGATAAAATGAGATGGTAAATCAAAGGGTTGACCACTCAAGAGAGCATACAAAAATAAGGCTTTCTCATCGGAAAGGGACGAGAAGTGGGAGATAGGAAACAGGTTCGTGAGCATGATACGGCTCACGACCAGTCGCCGAGAGGAGAGGTACGAGGTCTGGAACGCTTTGCCATTCCACTCCAGAGGGGCACCGTGGAGAAAGGTGGCAATCTCATTAAAACTAGATCGGGAGAGCGCCGAAGAGTAAGGGTAGGGTGGGTTGACCACCCGAGGAATACCAATAACGCGTGCGAGCACATCGGCAGTAATGTGGACGTGTGCCCCCCGTACGAAAGTAGAGAAAGAATTATAGGTAATCGCATGAATGTTGGAGTAAAACTCCTGAATAAGAATGAGCGACGGAGCAACCAAACTCTCGCGAGGACCGGCGCCAACCGCTGGCCAATGAAGAGAGAGGAGATGGAAGGGTCAATCAATCAAAACGAACTTCCTGCTCTGTGAGAGTCGACGATTCGACTTGTGGGTTTGAAACAGTCTCACCCTCAGGACTGATGAAGCGATCAGGAGCGGAGAGCCCACTCGGTCGAGTGCGTTTGCCACTCGACTTGCGAGGAGCCGACATCTGAAAAATAAGGAACACCACAATTGAACAATATATATATATATTTTGGAAGGGATATATATATATATATGTGGTGGGGAATGCCGTGCACGTGACTGAAGTCGTGAATTTTGTCATGTCACTTGCACAGACTTTTGCGTCACGGCCGACGACGGCGGTTACTGACCAACGGCACGACAGCAGAGCGATATACACACTAACGCAGCGCCAGAGGCCCACCGGAGCTACACCGCCGGCACGCACGGTTCCGGCCGATTGACAGCAGGAGGACGCACCCACACACGGTGAATCGGAGCGTCCGGACGGTGAGGAGAGGAAATCGGCACCAGAAAAGCCATGAACGGCGACGAACACGGACGACTCACAGATCCAGGGTCTACGTTCAAGATCCACGCATGAAACGAGGGATCTGGAGTAAGGAGGTGAGTAATGGGAGGCCGATGAAGTCAGCTAACGAAAGAAAACAGGGAAAATGAGGACTGACACCTATGAACGGGCAAGGCTTCGAGAAATCGGAAATGAAAAAGGGACGAGGAAGGATTTACCTTGAGGACGCCCAAATGATGAAGAAATTTGTAGATCCGCCAATAATGGTGGAGAGGGAGAGGAAGAGAGGCGGCCGACGCAACGGATAAGAGAAACGCAGTCAAGATCGCGAGGGCTCAGAAAGCGAGCGCTTATTCCAAGGCGGCCGAAGATAAAGGCAGAGCAATAGCGGGCGCCGAGCCCCCACGAGCGAGCGCACAATGCGTTTTTTTTTTCGTAATTATAAAGTGGAGGATTCATTCGTCGGGGTGAGCACATTCCGAGGGCGCTTTCTTAAAAACTCAAACCGCATAATCGCCTAATGGTTCGGTGAGGATATCGCCAACAATGCCGATGGTTGGAGAGTGCGCGTAAGGGATACGACGCAAGTTTCCACCATCACGAATGAAATGATGCCGAATATCGATATGTTTGCGCGGGAATGTCGCACGTGATTTTTGAAATATTTATCGCACTAGTATTGTCACAATAAACCGCATAGTATCCCGGACAATACCATAGTGAAGAAGCATTTGTTTCATCCATAGGAGTCAAAAAGCAATAAATTCGCCTTTGCACTTGATGTATTCGCCTTGAACAGAGACAAGAAATGGAATTTTGTTTCTTACTCACCAAGCTACTAGATCGAGCCGACATAAAACACCCACCGGATGTGCTCTTTCGATCCTCAATATTTCCTACCAATCGCAAGATCTGAGTATCCTTCCAAAGCAAAATTTGAAGTCGTTTCGAGAAAAGAATTCCAAAAGCGTATCGCCCCGCTGATATATCGAATAATGCGCTTTCACAAAGACTTAAATGTGATTCTTTTGATTGATTTGAGATGGGGCGCAGATTAATCGACACTAAATGCAACGCCGAGTCTCGCACCTAGTTGTCAAATATAAGAGACCGCCGATCATACTTCAGAAAGAGAGGGATCGACACTTCGCTAAACTCCGTCAGGATCACGATCCAACTTGGAGGAGGTGCTCAGCGGAGACTCGAGTATGTTTCGAGTTATCAAGATTGGAATCGCTTCGACAAGGTCCTTGGCATATTTTGTTGGGAAATAAAGGTAACGTGAGGGAGTCACCGAATTTGCAAACCAAGGAAGTAATGTAAGTTCTCCAATCATACTCATTTCGAATTCGTAGGTCATGCATTTTGCAAAATGAATGTGCACGGAGTCGACAAGAGCGCCAAAGACTATGTCATCAACATAAACTCGGCTACCAACATACATTCACACCATTCGCACAACAGAGTTTTATCAACACTCCTCGAACAAAACCATGATCATTAAGGTACGATGTAAGACGTTCGTACCAAGCTCGGGAGCTTGCTTAAGGCCGTAGAGCCTTCTCGAAAATCAGACACATGGTCGTGAAATATAGGGTTCACAAAACCTTCGGTTGTTCAACATAGACCTCTTCTTTGTATGAACCCATTTAAAATGCACTTTTGACATCCATTTGGTATAATTTAAATCCCATGGTACATGCAATAGATAAGGATACGAATAGACTCTGACGGGCCAGGGCAAAAGTCTCACATAGCGATTCCTTCTACCCGAGTATATCCTCGAGCAACAAGGCGAGCTTTATTACGGTGATGTTTCCATTTTCATCGGTTTTATTTTTGAATATCCACTTGGTCCCGATGATATTTGTATGAGTAGGACGGGAACCAAGGTCCAAACATCATTTCTCACAAATCGATTGAAGTTCCTCATGCATTTACATTAGTCTAGCACTCATCAAGTAATGCCTCTTCGACCTTTTCCCGTCATTAGAGGAGGACTTGTTATTCAAGAAATGGCTGAGAACAATGATGCAATGTCAAAATATCAAATGCCATGCATTTTTCTGGGCAAAGCCGTGAATACGGCCATTACATAATCAACCGGTCTATCTAAGACTGGGACAAACAACCCCTTATGAACTTCGGAAAGGAAAGAAACCAAATGTTAAGTATTTCCATATCTTCGGCCGCCAATATTTTATTCTACGTGATAGGGAAAACTTAGGGAAATTCGACTAAAAAGTGATGAAGGGATATTCTCGGGATATTCATTAACTAAATGAGCCTATCGAGTCTTCAATTTACGCACTCACACAATTATGGAATCCATAAATGTCATTGTGAATGATACCCTCGCGACCATCCTAAAAGAACTGATTGCTCAAATAAAGACGATGATCACGATGACGCCTTACCCAACATATCTTCTCCGACATCGAGCAAGTAACTCCTACCGCCATTCCTACAAAGGAACCTTCTTCCAGAGTTAAGCTCAATCATCCAAAGGACCTAATGTCAAGGACATGTTAATGAATGTATGAGGTCACACACCGTATTCTCGAATCACCTCTCCTATACCCAAGTATGCCTCTCACATCGAACCCAAAAAGGTCGAAGAGGCATTACTTGATGAGTGCTAGACTAATGCCATGTATGAGGAACTCAATCAATTTGTGAGAATGATGTTTGGACTCGTTCCCCGTCCTACTCATACAAATA
This sequence comes from Nepenthes gracilis, assembly GCA_033239525.1. Taxonomy (NCBI): domain Eukaryota; kingdom Viridiplantae; phylum Streptophyta; class Magnoliopsida; order Caryophyllales; family Nepenthaceae; genus Nepenthes; species Nepenthes gracilis. The sequence continues at coordinate 2,822,585 of BSYO01000001.1, forward strand.
TCATCGGGACCAAGTGGATATTCAAAAATAAAACCAATGAAAATGGGTGTCACCCGCATTTTCCCTCGTTTTTCTCAATACTAGCTAACTTCATCGCCTCCCATTACTCACCTCCTTACTCCAAATCCCTCGCTTTCATGCGCGGATCTTGAACGTTTAGACCCTGGACCGTGGAGTCGTCCGTGTTCGCCGCCGCTCATGGCGTTTCCTGTGCCGATTTCTCTCCTCACCGCCGGACGCTCCGATTCACCGTGTGGGTGCGCCTCCTTGCCAATCGGCCGAATCAGGTGCAAGGCGGTGTAGCTTCGAGGCTCCATGGCACTCCTTTGCCGCCCTGTGTATGAGCGCCTCGCCTCGCCGTCTCCGTAACCATTTACGGGCGCTGGCCGACCGTGAACGCTAGTAATGATCACTTTTCATTCTCAACCACGCAGACGGCATTCCCCACCACATATATATATCTATCCCTACCAAAAATATATATATATATATTGCCTAATCGCGGTGTTCCTTATTTTTCGATGTCGGCTTTTGCCGCAAGTCTCTGTTACGCAAGTCGAGCGGCAAACGACTCGACCGAGTAGGCTCTCCGCCTCCCGATCGCTTTCATCGCCTCGAGGCCGAGACTCGCTTTCAAACCCACAAGTCGACCGTCAACTCTCCCCGGAAGGGGAAGTTTGTTTTGATTCAACACCTTCCATCTCCTCTCTCTTTATCGACTCCCATTGGGCGCCACCCTCACAGTGTTTGTCGTCTCCGTCAATCATTCTTATTCAGGAGTTTTACTCCAACATTCATGCGATTACCTATAATTCTTTCTCTACTTTCAGACGGGGCACGCGTCCACATTATCACCTCCGATGTGCTCGCACGCATTATCGTATTCCTCGAGTGGTCAACCCACCCTACCCTTACTCTTCTAAGGCCTCCCTGGCCTAGTTTTAATGAGATCGCCACCTTCTCCACTTGTGCCCCTGGGAGTGGAAATGACAAAGCTGCCCAGACTGTGACTTCCTTCCTGGGCGACCGGGTCGTGAGCCGTATCATACTCACGAACCTGTGTCCTGTCTTCCACTTCTCGTCCCTTTTCGATGAGAAAGCCTTATTTTTGCATGCTTCGAGTGGTCAACCCTTTCGATTTACCATCTCATTTTATCACTCATATTATCGCCAACTTCTCCGTCTTCGAAAGAGGCCAACCTACCTTTCGGTGCCTTATTCAATGATTGGCCACTGGCTCACACCCTTCGCCGACTATCCTCGCCTCCCGCTGGTTTCGACCCATCACCTCCACCACCTTCGCCAGTCGGCCTCACGCCTGCTGCTTTCATCACGACCCTGAGTTGCTCACGAGCCTCTCCCGACGTGCCTCTCACCTGGGACGAAGGCCCTCCGTGCCTTGGCCTTATTCTTTCCCGACCCCTCGGTCCCGGCCCATCTACTTCCACCTAAGACTCCACCTCTTCCTCGGCCACTGGACGGGTCGATATCTCGCCTCACCTGACCGTTTCCGAGCGTCTCGTATTCCTCCCAAGAGCGGATTCGCTTTCTCAATCTCAGCTCCAATCCCACATGCTTGCTCGGTTTCTGAGCGGTTGGATACTCGTTTGGCTACTCAGGAGGCTGTGTTTCAACGCTGGCAGCGACATTATGGCACTCCACCTCTCAGCGATTCTGAGTGATCCCCTCTCTTTGGCTCATCGTGACTAAAATGGGAAAATCAAGGTCTCTTTTTGGTGCATGCTGATAGGGGGAGCTTAGGCGAGATGTTCTTATTTTTGTTAGGGGGAGATTTGTTATGGTTAGGCCGAGATGTACTTATTTTTTAGAGGGGGAGATTTGCTATTTATGTTCTTTGTAGACGTGCTATTTATTTGCTATTGATGTTATCTGTTGCCTTCCTATCGATGCTATCTCATCTTTATGATATCTACTCTTTCACACACTTAAATATCAGATGTTATTATCGCATGTCAGATCTATTACGCTATATCTTTATCATGTCGGTACTAACCCCGCCGACTGTGTAACTCACACACCGATGCAAACATGTCACTACTTACATCAACTCCGCAATACTAGTGTAGTTTCTTTAATATATTTTTTTGTATCTCTCTAGGCGTAGATTTTTATGTACACGAGTTCTATCTCGGTGGTGTCTGAACCCGTGATTCACTTGTATTTATTTCTTTTCTGAGTTTTATCACGAAATTGCCAAAGGGGAGATTGTTAGAGACATTTGTCTAATCGGCATATTCCCGACCGTATGTATTATCAGACGATGTCGGGTCAGGTCAGTTTGTTAAAGTCCTGTTCGCCTGCCCGCCTCTTGTCGCCGAGCCATCCCACTTCGCGCCGCTGTGTGCTGGGATACCCGCCGAACAAAAAATCCAAGAGGGTTACCCGCTCCTGTGTGCTCGATACCCGCCGAGCCGAAAATCCAATAGGTTACCCGCTCGCCAGAGCTCGACGTCCGCCGAGCCGAAAATCCAAAGAGGGTGCCCGCCGCCGCCGCTTTCGCTCGCCGAGCCCCTCCGAAACCTACGTCTCCGCAGCAACGGGAAAATTTTTAGCGTCTTTTTCTCGCCCTCTATAAATACCGGACTTAGGTTTTGAAACCCTAAGAATTCTCGAGATTATTTTCGTGCTTCCTTGAGAAGAAAGGTCTCTTGTGCTTCAATATTGTTGACCTCTTGAGAAAACTAAACACTCAAGATTACTCTCCATGCTCACATAAGTTTTCTCACCAACCTTTTTTAACCATCAAACTTTGCCTTCTACCTTCGTTTGAGACGTTGGTTCGTGAAGAAGGAGACTCGTTCGTGATCGCAATTCAAGTGGTTCGAGGGAAGATTGACGCCAAGACCGAAAGGTATACCGTTACATCTTGCGGGGCAAATCCAAGGAATTCCTCGGTAGGGATCACGCGACGGAAGTAAGTCGGGCTAGATTACGCATCGTTACCACCCGGCCTCGTAAGTTGATTTTCATAAAGCATTGCTTCACCCGCCGTCTCCAGTGTTTTCTCGATACCGCTGGTATCGAGTTTTTACTTCACCAAAAATCGCATCTTTATATTATCACATTTATTTTGTTTAATCGCGTGATTGTTAATCTCGTATGTATCTAGTACTAAATATCTTTTACGTGTATTAGATATTTATTTCTACTGCTTCCGCTATACTTTTAACAGGGTCGAAACTTGTTTGTTCACGTTAGCACAAAACGTGCTTTTTCAAACCCCATGATTGTAACTCCATCAAAATAATAGTAAATTATACAGAAAATTACTGTCAAAATTCAACAAGAACGGAAGCAGGAGAAAATTTTTAACTGAAGAAGGAATTAAGATGCTTTAAACTTACTTGGAGAGACATCTTGCAATTGGATCCTGGTGATTTTCCCAAAGCCTTGACCAAAAATTTAAACTATATGAACCCCAAGATTGTAAGTTTGGACTAGTATTTAGCAACAAGCTTGGAATACACTTCAATTATGCTCAAATAAATATGGGACTAAATCCTTCTTAAAGTCTCCATAGTCCATTTTGCAATATGTTTCTTTGCTGTGGTTGCTGAAAAAGAATTAAACAATTACACCCTGCCACCCCAAAAAAAAAAAAAAAAAACAAAACAAAACAAAAGATTACGTTCATATCAAAACCTTCTTCACATATAAATAAGTTCCAAATATAAATTACTAGTTATAGTTATTGCATTTTGAAGACAAGCAAGCAATATATATCTAGCAACCTTTTTGTTAAACAAACTGATCACACTTCAAGTTACTAAAATATCAAACAGCAACTCAATGGCTTTAGTTTGCAATGACCATCGCTTTTATTTTCTTTTTGCTAAGTAAACTGGAGAATGAGAGCGTAAGAATTATATTGATTCCCATAATGGTTGGGCAGGCAAGGAGTTCTTTCATATAAAATAACAGAGATTTGATATGTTCACAAGCTTTGATTCAAGGTTCAAGAAATGGCAAGCCCATATAAGGAATCGATAGTTATATCACAGCAATCACTGTATGCACATGTACTGATGTCAAAACATATACCAAAATTAAACAAAACAAAAGAATAAAACCAAACCAAACAAAACCAAACAAAAGATCACAGTCCATATACATACCCTTATTCACATATATATAAGTTTCAAATATGAAGTTAATTAGTTATTAGTTATAGTTATTGTTTGAAGGCAAACAAGTAAAATGTATTCAGTAACCCTTTTTTAAATAAACTGTTCACAATTCAAGTTACTAAAATATTTAACAAAAACTCTAGGCCATAGCTTTTGTACATGCAATGATGATCTCATTTCTTTTCTTTTTGCTAAGTAAACTGGAGAAGGTGAGAGTAGGAACTGAACTGAACAACATAGTTCCCACAATGGTTCACATAGTTTGACTTTAGGTTCATACAATGGAACGGCATCAAAACACATACCAAAAACCAAAATCATCCACTAGCATAGCAAAATTTTTCAGCAATATAACATGGCAAATAATGCAGATTGCCTCATGTATTTGTTTGAATATAAGTATGAGAACATTACATGTATTTCTGATAGAATTCTTTTCACTAATTTTTTCCGTTATGTTTCTCCATGATTGGGTCATGCATTTTCGGATAGAATTGTCATCACCTCGATGCTTGAACACAGTTTTTTCCAGGTAAGGAGAGAAAGATATGCATCTCTCTCTCTCTCTCTCTCTATGCTGTGCAAATTTGTGCAGAGATTTCCAGCCTGGGAGACCATAAATCTTCAACATATATGCCCGCATTAGTCATATGGGCGATTCAATCAAATGTACTTGTGCGGCAAACTAAATGATGATGCTATTTGCAAAACAGAGATACATGTTTAGGCAACTGTACACCAGCCCAATTTTGACTATAGCCATCCAATGATCAACAGATTAAAAATTCTAAATCTCCAACAGAGTGAACCGCAGGATAGAGAAAGAGAGACATACGGAAAAAAGGAACAAGTAGAGAAGAAGGTCGTTAGTGTCAGCAGTCCAATCAGCGTAATTTGGAAGACAAGCTGATGAAGAAAGTGGGGTTGATCTGGAAGCACTGCCCTGCGATCTAGGAGTACACGCCACAATTCACCGAGTCCGCCGACCAGCGCTGGAGCCATGGCATTACTGAGACTGGTTTCAAAAGCAGTGGCTTCTTCCGCCAAAAACGCATCCTGGCGAGTTCGGGCGCATCAACTTCTGCTGTCTTCTTCCGCTTCGGTGAGGGTGTTTTACGTTTTCAGGGGCCTGGAATTGGGGACGCGGGAGGAAATCCAATCAGGGTTGGCTTAGCCAACCACAATAGAAAATGGACCAAAGATATCCGCCGATATTTATCAAGAACTGCGCTGAGAAATGGTGTGAAGAGATCACATCTCACGCTTCCACTAACCCATCCTGATACGGATAGAACCAAAAATATCTGCCCACAGATTACTGAGGCGTTCGATCTGATGTTGCGTATCGATTCAAATATTAAAACCATAAACCCAGAACTTGAAATTCCCAAAATCGTATTCGACGCCAGCCTATAAAACCCAAGCAAGAATAAAGCATTGACAATGTTGATCACTATCTGCGACAAATCTATCATTATTATCAACTTAAATCCCTAAAACAGCCCAACTATTATGATGGATGTGATTAGAGTAGAGACAAACATTAGTTTGATTCTAGGGTTTTCCGCTTGAGCCTCTTCCGTCCCTGTCATGAGTCTAGCTTCAATTCCCACCGACGAAGAACGAGTACGAGGGAAGAATATATGGAGAGGGGGCAGGATTTTATAATCGCTGAGATAGCGTTGGTCTTACGTCCATCTGACTTCTAACGGTCACAAACGAAGGCGGCATGAAGACTACCGGGAAGTGCCCAAGCTTAAACGGACCGCTCAGCAGGAGACGAATAACGGCTCTTTTGGGAATTAATTACCGTGAATAATGATTTTACAAACCATTTTTTAAGGCATTTCACACTTTAGAAAAGTTTTTTTCCTTTTTTAAACCCGTTTTTATTCCTTTTGAATTAATTATCATATAATAATTTTTATTTTTCACATAATTTAATATTTAATAATTACCTTATATATATATATATATATAACAACTCATTTATAACACGTTCTCTACATGTATAATTAAATTTTAAAATTAATTTTTTTTATTTTTTAAACATTAATAAATCTTTCTTATAAAAAACAGAGCATAGATAAATGAGATAATTAATATTATTTTATTATTTATTCAATTATTAATTTTTACTGTATTTATTTCTCAGATTTTTAATACCATATAATCTAAATTTTGTCCATCAAAAAAATACTGAATTGTTAATATGCTGAAGGTTCAAAGGTAAGCAATACCTTATCTCTCTCTCCCTTTTTTCTTTGACTATTTATAAGTGTTGGCACAAAAACGCGGAAGACAACGGTGACCAAACGGACAGAATGCTTGGACAACACACAGAGTAGAGTTTTCGGACGGACACAAAAAGTAGAGATAGAGAACGAAAGAGAACACACAAATTTAATGCGAAAGCCATTCTTTCAACAAGAGGAAAACTACGAAAAGAATACACTATAAAAGGATTGTTGATGTGTTAGCTACAACATGCCAAACGAAAGAAAACAATCTTAAGTGTATAACTTCTCTCACTAAAGTGTTTCTCACTCTATCTTTACAACAAAGGCTTGCCCCTCAGCGCTCTCAAGGTTCTATTCTGCTGCTCACCAATTCACACACTGTGAATCACCCTCCTATGCCTCGTATATAAATAAAGGGACACAAACCACACACACACACACACATACATATATATATATATATATAAGAGACCTAGTAAACAGCCGGCCGCCCTACTGGCACTAGGGTGGCAGGGCCATGCTGTCTAGGCCTGCCATGACAGACACATGCTTCACGTGTCATAATGGCAAGCCTGGCGTCTGGGAAACAGTAGTCGCCACAACATCTAATCAGAGTGGGCTACCAATCCACCTGCAAGTGCGGCTGCAGCAGGCCTACGAAGATAGAGTCAACACCTATACTTTAGGAGTCCTCGTCCACGTCCTCTCGGACATGACGCTTCAAACAAAGTCCTCATCCATTTTTCCAATGGAGTCTGCGGACTACTGCCACTCGAGAGTGACCCCAACAATAAGTGCTTCGTTTCTTTTTTAATTAATATTAACTATTAATATTATTTATTAACTGAGGAAACTCACTGATAAGTCTATATATTTTTTACTATTTTAAATAAAAACTATAATATGTTTTTTTAATTTAATATATTTACAAAGATAAAATTATTGGTCCATAAAAAATAATTGGATTTAGTCGTGAAATGTTTTTAACTATATAAATTATATGTCTCTAATCAATTTGGTCGAAGTATTATTTTGGTTGGCTATATGAACAATTAATCCACTTTGGCCCAAAAAATTGACAAAAATAAAAAAAAAAAAAATTTTGCCAAAATTACTTTTCTTATATTTCAACCATGCTCAAAATAATAAAAAGAATTAAAACAAAATTAAAATACTTCTAAATCATTTAGACATCAATTGGAACACTTCAACCTAATGAGATTATTTTTCCTTTTGTCCACAAATACATTCCTATATTGGAAGTGGTAAATAGAAATATTTGACCTCCTACTTCTATTTTTGGGTATCCACTGGCATTTAATTTTGTGGTTGGTGACCTTCATAAATTGTAAGATATGTTTGATTAAGGTTTTATTATGGTTTTAGCATCTACTATTTTTTATTTTTTGGTAAAACAATAATTGATGTCAATACAAACATACAAAAATTCAATTCAACTATGAAAGTTACACTTAAAAAATAAGTTCTATATTAACAAATTCAAATTCTACACACTTTAAATATTAATTAAAAATCACAAAGACATTGATATGCTCATAATGGTCTCATGACACAGATAAATTAGATATGATCCAATGAGCTATTTTTAATGAGCTAGATTATACACTAATAAATTACAAGTCTTGCACATCATAAACACAACAAGATATCAAAGGGCCCATGGACTTGTCATTATGGTATTCTATGATGCTCAAATTGATACCAATTAGTCTATAATGCATAAAAGTATATATAATAAGTATCTATTTGGCTACATTGATATGAAAAATATAGCTTAGGAGAACCCTAAATGAGAGAAGATGATTGTTTTTTTTTTTTTTTAATTACTAGTTTTGTGACGGACCGAGTTAGTTTTCTTAAATAACCCTCCGTCAATAAACACATCATTAATGCCCATAATTAGTATTTTAAAAATTTGTACAGAAAATTTGATAAAATTTCCTCTGCAATTGAACGAAAATCAAAAATACAACATGTTCAGAGATCCTGCACAAGCACACAACTAATCAAAAGGCTCAACACAAAGCCTACAACACGCCACACAGGATTACACATCTGCCATATCATCCATGACTCCAATATAGTATTCCTACTCTACCGTATTAGATTTAGAGAGATGCCGTCTAATATGAAACAAGATTCATAACATCAATATAGACGCGGAAGCATACTATAACATCATAATCTGCGGAAGCATAACAAAACCACAAAAATAACAATAATAAGCCACAACCATCCAGTGGCTGTTTACAATCCGATACTATATATCTAAATCCTTTGAGCACTCGTCGACCAACCAACCTCTTCAAGCAAGCATCTCCTTGCTCTAACTATCTGGCGCCGGCTAAGTATTCTCATCTGAAAGGAAAAACAACAGCAATAGTGAGCTAACAACTCAGCAAGTGAAATCATACGTCACTATCAAACTGTGAAGAACATGATAACGAAAAGGGGCAACATGCATTCGAAATACAATGAGACTTGAGAGGAAAGGAACATTTAGAAGTACCGATTTGCCATTTATCGTGTCTTGGAACATTTAATTGCCATTTGAACATACTTTAGTGCATTTATCAATTTACTTTAGTATTTGCGGACCAGGGCCAGTATGTCGTACTAGCAACGATGCGAGAGAACGAGGAAAGGATCATGATACTCCACATGATCTAAGGCCATGAGGGCTTATTCTTAGACCCAGCCGGGAGGTCATCTACATATCATACCTGTAGACGGGCCCGATAATCGCCCCATTTCCCCGGGGTACCAGGGCAGTTCCTCGTTCTTCCACAATAGTATCCTAAGGCGTGCCACGGACATCACCCGCTTACACAAGCGACCAAAATACGCGGCCAAAGTATTCTTCGGGTTTCTACCGAGATGGACGTGTCAAGCCAGAGAATACTACCCAATGAATATAAGTCCATGGTCATAGTTTCATGATTCTATTTCCATTTCCATTTGAGGGAAAGTCCACCATAACCATTTTGCCATATCTCCCGCCATTTGGGAGGTTCCATCATTTACATATCACATTGTGGACTTCCCTTCGTTTACTCGTTCGGTTCTTACCTTTCTTTGAAACTTGGCATTTTTTACAATTCAATTTATATGTATGATTATCAAAATTCATGAGAGGGATTGAGATTCCTTACCATTGACGAGCCAATCACATCAGTCCTCCTGAGTCTGTTTCAATCTTACAATTTCAAATGCACATTCATCATAACTTTCATAACAATGGAATGAGGTAAAATATACAAATTATCCATTTATTTCATATAAACAAGAATAGGGATCGCTTAACACTTCCGACGCCCAAACGGGTAGATTCTTGTCTAATCGACGTCCTATCGATATACATACATCATTAGGATATGGTGATTCATATCTTGAGATCAATTTAAGATAATACAAAGGTGAAAGCATGCAAATTTATTTGTTCACCTCGGGTGAACAAAGGTCGAGGCATTTAGAGGTCTCGACACCGCGAACGGGTCGATTCTTATGAAATCGGACGCCGGGTCGATATGTATACATGTTAGGGACGTGATGATTCATATTTTGAGGTCAAATTAACATAATTTGAAGGGGAAAACAGTGAACCCGAATTTGGCATGGGGTTAGGGTTTGGTGGTACCAAACCGATCGACTCGGAGCTTGTTTCGGTCAATGTATTATAGATTCCTTGATCTTAAAGCATGGGTTACAATTATTTCACAATTTGGGTGAGTATCGAGACGATAATATCCGATGGAGAACGAATAAAAATTAAAAGAGAGCGAATAGTAGGTATGAGAACACTTGCCTCGACGCGTGCTTTCACCTTTATACCTGGCTCATGGACGGATTTGCACTCCCAGGCCTCGATCTCCCTTCTTCTCTCTCTAAAATCGGCGCCCTCTCTCTCTCTAAAACCCTAGACCCGTGCAAAAATGAGAGGAGAGAAGGAGGATCGCGTATTTATACTACGCCCACCGCTCGAGCGCGGCTCGAGCGGCAAGCGGGCAGTCGCGCCACCTGCTGTCCACCGCTAAAGCGCACTCGAGCGGCCAGCCAGCGGAGCCCCTTCTGGTTTTTCCGCTCGAGCTCTGCTCAAGCGGCCAGAAGGCGAGGGGTAACTCTGGGAGCTGCGCTCGAGCCACGGCTCGAGCACCCAGCAGGCGCAGGCCTGCTGGCCGCACTTCAACAGTATGAACCCGAACTCTTTCCAGATTTTTTTCTACCGATACTAAACCTTATTCATTCCTTAGGATTATTATTGATCATTAGCACGTTAATCACCTCATCATTATCACGTTCTCAAATCCGGGACCTCACAAGTTTTGTGTCCAATTAAGTTCTATACGAGTATGTGGCAAGCCTAGTAGTAAGGAACAGGTCACTGGGCTCTATTCTAATATGCAAATAGCCAAGAATATATATTTTGAGATAACAATAACAATTTAAATTTTATGGTCTATGTTTCTAAAGAAAATTGTTCAAAGTTTTATATATGAAATACTTTAATAATTATAGATAAGCCTTGAGCACCATTTTTGTAGTGTGTTATAATAAATAAAAAGCCCTTATCATGGTTAAAGATCCACTATAATCATGCTGGCTTGATTATATTTTTTGATATCTGATGTGTGCTATGCGATTGATATATTTTGGCCATTAATGATCACATGGGATGGTGTAAGAGTACAGTTTCTCCCCAAATATTGGCTAAGACATGTTAGGTCTATGAAAGTTTGACTTCCAAATTTGCTCCCAATATTAAGAGTTTGGCCATTAGGACTCATTTTTTAGGGATTAAACTTCTGCGAGTCAATTCTCATTGGTATTGCCCTAGATTCATTTTCACATCCTCTTAAGGATGCCTCACCTTATTTGTCATCCATACCATGTTTTATTTTCTATCAAGTCCCATCATATATAATTGATATGGTTGGATGAATGTAATTTACATACTAGATATTTGATAAGCTAGGTAGGTCCCTGCATTTCAATCTCTCTTTGATTCAAGCTTTTGAAGCCATGTATGGAGAAGACAATGCATTGATAACTCTTGTTGACATTCTCCCACCTACCTAAAATGGGGACCTCAGGATGTAAGCATATATCATCCCCTGAGGATGGAATTCCCACACTCTATAATATTCATTTTTGGACTTTGATTTGTCGAATTTGTCTCTATAACATGATGTTTGTATTCTTTCTCTTTGCTTGTTCGATTCTAATTTTATCGTTTCCTTTGAGGATACTAATGTTTCCTTAATGATATTATCCACCTCAATTAATAATGCCAAATTTGTGCCCCCTTTTGGCGGATATTACTTAGCTTACTATTAGTTTTGAAGACACAAAATTATTATTTTTCCTCAGAGTATTCAAGTGGAAAATATTTTTGTTCGTCCAATTATAGAAAAAGTAAATGTTGTTGTTAAACTTTTGAGAAGTATTTTAGTTTAATACTTCGTTGGGAGGAAATTGGCTTTCCTTAGGTGATGGCCACTATTAAGAGGCTTTAGATAGGATTTGTCTTACTTAGATTTTGACCAATTCTAATGAATTTTACTTCTCTAAGCTTGAAAATAGAGCCGATACGATGAGGATTGTCAATAATAGATTAGGATCTTAAATTGAATTACCTTTGTTCTTAAGATTTGAGAGTATGGTATATTTCTCTTAGAAAAGTATCATATTCTTATTTGGATTAATTTTTATGTCATACCACTAAAATGATTGATGTTAGAAGATTTAATATGTGTTTATAATTCTCTTTGGAAAGTCGCTGCGTACAAACTGTCAAAATGATATGTGTGATAAAATTGTATATGCTAGAATTTATGAATAAATGCAAATTCTTGGCTTTTAACTTGGTCTTGCTAGTGGTTGATTCGAATATTGATTCAAGAGAGGATATTAATTCTAAACTTAATGCTGAGTATCAATGGAACTTATTGGACACCCCTCATTGCAAGGTTTATTGACCATCGTGCCGAATCTTGTAATTTAAATTCTAAGAAGGTTTACTAACCTGCGAGAAACTATTTGAAGAGTAGCATGCTCCATTGAAGCTAGTTATGAATTCTGAAGATACTCAAGTGTAGAGGAACAATGGGGATTATGAAGAGCAATATCTCTCCTCACAAAAATCTCCTCTACTCCTTGTAGCAATTATTTTTTGTATCTGATGCAATGGAGGAGAAGAGTCCCCTCGGTGTTGGGGCTTCCACTGATGTCGGCGCTATGCTCTTGACCTGTGTCAAAATTATAGGTGTTGGTTAGAACTAGTATGAAAAATAATGCGTATCTGTTAATATATTTATTAAGTACAAATGTAAAAAATAAAGAAAAATCTATCAGAAGTATTAAGAAAATTGGTTCATAAAATACTGATGATAGTAAAAAAAATTAAGGGATAAATAAGACGAGACTCTCGACATGGGTAATCAAACAACAATGGGATAGTAAAGGTACCTCTAGGATAATTCAACTTTAAGCTCACGATCAAGTGAAACTCAGCTATAGAGACAAACCTGTGGTTAAACAGTGAAATCTCCCTTCAATGGAGTTGCTATTGTTTATTTCATATGCTTTTCATTTTATTGCCCATTTTTTTGGAGCTTAATATGTACGGATGTTAATTTTAAAACAAATTAATTACTTATCAAAAGAGACCACAAATACGATCAAACACAATTTTTTAATAAAACTAAAAATTTTAAGTAAAAAAAATTGTTTCAAATTGTTTAATTCTTAATTTAAAGACGAAAAATACAATTGATTAAACATAAAGAAAATAGCTATCAGGATTGCCAAATAGAAATGAACAAAATTTTGTTGGGCCCTGAGGCCATGATCTATAGAGAAGCCCAAAGTCGCCGATCGAGTGCCTAGGTTCTAATTTTTAAGCCCACGATCTATATAATACTAATTTCTTATATTGAAGACAACAAAAAATTTGCCAAAAGTAAAGTAAATTTATTTATAATTTATAATTTAATATTAATTATTTTCCTACAACCATTTAATATATTATTTTCGGATACTATTTGTAAGGGGTTTGACAGAGCTTTCACATCATATACAAATGATCTTTCATTAAATTTCTCACAACCCTATATAGTTTTTAAATTCTACATAAAGCAAGAAAATATCTATCTAACAAGAACAGGCTCTAAGTTCTTTGTAAGTTTTTGAATACGATGATGAAAATTATTTGTCTTCTCCCACTATTATAATAAAACATGAGTCAAACATGATTTTACTAGAAGTATAATATTATTAGCAAGATATGCATCACATATTGACTTTCTTACCATCCATTATACATTCATTTTAACGTGACATTATATCTATCTATTTATTTTTATGCAGAGCAATTTCTAATGATATATGAAAACTAACCCCAAATATCTATATAGTTGGTTTATTTCAAGAGCAGAGGTGGTGACATAAGTCATTCCCTCTAAACCAGAATCAACATTAACCCCAACCTATGAGACACTAGAATTGATTAGTTGTGAATATAACGACCATTTAGTGTTGGTCGAGCAGCATCCATAGTTTAACAGAAAATTTGAAAGCCACGAGTTTTATTGAAGCAGCAAGGAGGCTCATGGCAGCGGGTCAAAGGATCAATCAAAACTTCAAACTAATGCATACACAAATTAGGTTTGAGTTGGATTTGAACTGGGGGCATGGCCAACATACCCAAATCTAAATCAAATCATAATATCACAAATTCACACAAATCCAATCTAAAATCCAATAAAACTCAACAAAACCCAATTAATTTGTCTCAGATTTGGTGGGCTTAATGCTGCTTGAATTTTCGTACCATAATGCTCACAAATATGAGTTTTAGATATAGGTTTTATTTTATTTTGCTATCATTTGGAAGGCGTTTTTTGACCTGATGTGTCTTTAGGGTTCCGAAATGCTATCATTTGGAAGTCATGATTTTTCTTTGTACCTAATATGCTCAGGGTTAGAGCACATAGCAGGAGTCTAGCTCTTAGAGAAGATGAACTGCATTGCCAGCATACTTGCACAAACTTCCAAGGATTAGCTTGTAACTCTATTTTTTGATCAAATGCACAGCCAAAATTCAGTCTCATAGCAAAAATTCTCGACTATTCAACTGCTATAGATTGCTATGTTATGATATATTTCCCCAACTTCCAAATGCAAACATCTCTTCCTAATGGAGTGCAGAAGAAAACAATCTTTGTCGAATTTGTTCAAGAAGCCAAAGACGGTTGCTATAAAAAAGAACATAAACAAACAAGTTGGAACAGAGTAGACGAGCAAGTAGAATGAGTAATTTAACCAGTGGACTGTTCGTTCATAGAGATTCGTTATCATCTCCACTGATCACGATAAGTTGGTATAGCTCATCACCATTACCTATAGTACTCTCTCAATTTATAATTTCAAAAAACTGTGTGAATGAGAAGAACAATTATATATAGTTGCACTAGTATTCTCGGATGCAGTAACAAAATTGGGTCCTATACTGAATTAAAAAGAGCAACCGCTTTTAGTTTCACTTCAAGAGAACGAGTCAAATGGGAATCAAAATATACACATAAACCTATAATGAAGCTACGAAAATGAGAGAGAGAGAGAGAGAGAGAGAGAGAGAGAGAGAAAGGGGGGAATAAGGGAAGAAATGAAGAAGAGATTACCAAGAAAAAAAATGACAATTTTAATTTTTTAATATTAATTTAATTTTATTAATGTCTACCTAAATAAAAAAATTAGAGTCTTCATATAGAGATATTCAACTGTTGAATTAATTAAAAAATAAATATAATTTTTCAGTTAATAATAATTCAAAATAAAAAATTAATGAAAATAAAATATATTTTTTTAAAAATATCTTAAAACTATTAAAATTTTAAAAATATTACAAAATATATAAATAAATTAATAATCAACATAAAATAAAAATAAAATCTTATCTGTGAAATCTTCCCATAAGAGAGAGCATTGTTTCTCAAAGTATTTGACATCTAAGTGATGGGGAAGGAACAGTATCCTCCATTTATCAAGCGGCTGAAAAGATGATATTTGCCAGGATGGGGCATAAATCTTTCCCACAGATCAAATAATTTCTACATCAATCATAGTAGTGTAATAATAATTTTTAAAAATTAAATAAATTAAAAGACATTATTTTACAATAATTAAATTACAATCCTCTCTTTAAAAATAAACAATTAATATTGACAAATGAAAAATTTATATATATAAGACCCCAAACTCATATATTAATTTTCAATATGTCAATGGGGACATATTTATAAACAGAACATAGACTAATCAAAAAGTCATTAACCCAACGATTGGGAAGGAATGCGATGAGCCTCTCAATTCCCACCATCCACCATCTATCTTCTCTAGAGACGGATTTTCTCCCACTTGTCATGGGATCGGCACTCTTGCTAATGCAATCCCACGTCCTTAATGTTATGATAGAACTAGTCTATTTTATTTGAATGATAAATAATAAAAGTTTCAAAAAATAGCCCAAGGGGCTAATAAGATATGTACCCACACTAAATATATGATCCCTAAACATCCAATTAGGGAGTAAAAGGTATCCTAATATGGCACAATGTTACAATCTACTGCACCTGATCCCTTAATGCCCTCACCAAGGTGTCTGTCATTACTCCCCTACACTATTCGCAATCCAACCTGCAACACCTTCATCTAGGTCACCCCTAATTGCAATGCTTTGCTATTGCCTAGTGAAAAACAAAAACAATGCACCCCATACACTATCTAGAACACCTCACACACCATTACTCCTTGCTACTTTCAAATTACGAAGCATTACTCCAAAGGATCGCCTTGGTGCATGCTTTTCCTATAGTAATGACTGAGCATGACTTGACACTATTGAGAAATCAACGCTCAGCCTGTGGCACCCACACCCCTAAGACTAGGGACAAGCCAACCTACACCATCTAGGTGACAACTGAAAATTCTACAAAAAGCAACCAAGATAGCTAGCAATACATGTACTTGTATAAAATATATAATCAATGGACATCCAACTAGGAATAAAAATGTCCACATATTATAAAAAATTGTCCAGTAAATACTTGAAATGTCAATCCTTGATAGTATCCTCTCTTTTGCTAATGAATCATTCTAGTCAAAACAGTTCGTCATTCATGCATTATTACCGAATCCACAAGATATCTGCATCAACCTAGTAGTATTCCACAATCGCAAACTGTGTTTTTAAGGAAGAGATTTAGTACCATCAAAGAATTTAGTAGTTCTACTGAAATCAAATTATTTTCAACAATAATACCTTATTTGGAACCTAGAAAGGTTGAACGTGTTTCTAGACAATTTCAATTAACATTTTTTTCAATAATGGAACAACACAATAGAAGCATTGCAAATAAAGAACCACAAACAAATTTTCTATTTTTCTGGCATATTTCATGTTTTATAATTAGATTTTGTCATATAAGAGGTATAATAGAACTTTTTGTAGCTAAAAAGGTGTCAAAAACCAACGCTATTTCACTGTGCCTCGTGCCATTCGGGGATATTAATTATCTTATTGGATGCTAGTGGATCTCTTATTTGTGCCGCTTTGGTCTCTTTTTTTTATGAAATCTGCTTTTTTTATGACCCAAATGGGATAAATTGTCCCCACCCTAACCTTGAAGGCCAAAACATTAAACCAATGACATAATGCCAAGCACCATAGTAAGAACAATGTAGTTCATTTTTTTGTGCTACAAGCTAGGGGTGGCCATTTCTTATCCCACCAAAATTTTCGACCCAAATGAGTCTATACACTTAGCAAATGCAATTTGAAACGTCATGCTTAGATATGTAGTTGTGAGTTTAATTCTTATTATGGCATGTCTAGACTTACCTAATATATTTATCTTTGCGATTGAAATTATGTATTGATAATTTGATCCCAAGTAGGGTCGATGATTTTTTGTTACAAAATAAATAAGTTTAATTCCTCTATTACTAACTTTATATGAAGAGATTAAAATTAAGGCAATACTCCTCCATGTCTTATCCTCCTAATGTTTTTTATCCAGTTATTTTCCCTCTAAATTTCTTTAACAAAGATAAAATAGTAAGCCAAAAAATTACTACACGAAAATTAATACAAAATGCACTAACTTCTTGTAGAAAACCAAATTGAGGATAAGAGTGAAACCATTCCCCACAAGAGAAGAATATGCAACCATCTATAATGAAGTCTATTATAGGAAACTCTGAGTTATTTAAGACAATCTCAAACCCAGTTTCCTATAGGAATCAAGACACAAATATCACCTATTTTTTCCCCTTTCCATATCATTCAAAGAAACTTCCTAAACCAAGAAATTACCAATAGCACTAAGGGTAGAAGAACAAACCATTGAAATGATATTTTAATATATTTGATAGCTGAAATAAAATAATACATGAATGGAATAATTATGATCAAGGAATAAAGATCACTAGGGATAAAGTGAAAATAAATATTATATTGTTCGGCATACACATGAAATAACTATTGCATTTGTGAACATGATTTTGATAGTGAAAAATTATAATTCTAGGTGTTTTACATTGTTGTCAGCATTAGCGGATGGTAATGTGGGTGGCCAATGGGGTTAGCCCTTGGTAGTAGTGGCTACGGCCCAATTGGCTAATAACTGCTAGGGTTGTGGCGGTTGGGGGCAACCAAGGTTAAAAAATACTACCATTTTCATAGTATCAATTAGTTTCTCACCACTAATTATTTTAATTCCATAAGAATAATTTTTTTCTCTATTAGAACCAACCCCCCCTTGAAATAAAAAAAAAAAAAAGATTGAGTTTAGATTTAGTCTCCCCCTAACAAAGAAACAGCCTTTAACTAAAACAATTCCACCCATGTGCAATTTTCCCATAAGTCAATTTTCCATATTTCAAGATCAGCTTCCAAGGAAAATGAAAATTAGATTTCAGTCTAAAAGTTCTGAAGAAATAAGTCACAACATTTAAATGCAAGAATTAGATTCTAAAACATAGCCAACATGCCTAGATGGATTTGACTCACATCCAGCAGAGACAATAAATTCAGAAGCTCTCTGTTTAATCCTCAGTCATTCAATGCGCCCCGAGCAAAGTAAAAAAGAAAAAAAGAATATAGCACTAAGAAAATTTGCTTGAAAATAACCTCAGCATAGTCAGCAACTGTAGTGTCTTTGCCTACAACCCAGTGAAAAAATTAGGAAAAAGCTTAGCATCCTCTATATTTTCTTTCTACTGCGATATGTAACACCTGAACTCACAATACAGGCCATCTAATCTTCCATTTAATAGAAAGTATAAAGATCCAATGGGACGCTATATTTTGAAACTTCATACTAAATCATCATAAAATTATCTATTCTTGATTTTTTTTTTTTAATAAAAAAATTCATTACTTCAACCTTATTGCCATTCTCATTAAGTTTCTAGCACATAATTTCAATCCTTATGGTCCCATTTGTATGCCTTTTATGACAATATAAGAATAAGGAAAAAGGACATCAGTATATGTGAAAATATAATGACTTTTAATTAGAATAAGTCAACTATAATTATAAAAGAAAGTAAATATCAATAAAACAAACCTGTAAATTTTCTTAGTGCTTGTGTATGCATGAATGTGCCCTTGTTTACCACATTATTTTTGGATCTTTGGCCTAGATTCAAGAAAAATAAAGGGAACTAAAAGGAAAATATACATGCAATAATGATAAAGGATAAATTATGTGATTGAGATTTTCAGGACTCTTATCAAATAGCTCTGGAAATCGATTGCCAATAGGTAACATGCCTAACTAACTAATTTATTGTTTCATAGAATGACTGCAGGGAAAATATTTTCAAATAGCAAATTAGACATGTAGACACTTGCTTACGGGAATGATGTAAGCCCTCAGGACAAAGGGAATTCGAAATCAGCAATTATTACTGATATGCAGAAGACAGATCCATCTAAAAGCACACAATATATAATACATAACCTTACCTGACAACAAGTTATGCTGAAAACCATCATATATTGCCACTAGGAGTGTCCACAAAAATATTGAGGTGATGGAGGATTTTGGGATTATTTTTAAAGTGTTATTGCCATAACCTGGGAAAGAAAAATGATCAACAAAAAAAAAAATACAGTCATATGTGGATTTATTTCATAAAAACATTGAAAGAAGGGGGAAAGGGAAGATAAAAGAGTAGAAGCATGACCATTAGCTTGCATTTGCTTTTCAACTCTTCTCTCTGGCCAATTCAGATCTTTAGTTAAGAGCATGTTTCTACAATATGAATCATCATTCCTCCACAACCAAGATCCTTGGTGGCATTGAATCACAACAAAAGAAAGGCATTAAGTTACAGAGCTCTAGTACTAATTTGATTCCAAGAATAGAGCGTGGGCTGCAACTTGCTACCCATTTCCAACACATTGTTTAGCCCATTTAAAATAGTTGACCCACAATTTATAGTAAAAATCAACCATAGTTCAACCACATACTCTAAGTCTAACAACCAAGGGATAGTTTTCTACACAATTTGCCAGACCTAATCCCAAATTAAGGACAGTTTTGTTCATGAAATACCTTGAAAACTAAAAAGACTGAGTCAAATGAATGTAGAGATTAATGTCATTATCCTTTCATCAAATCATAGAAATTCTTGAGGTTACTAACTAGCCATTTGGTGTTGCACAACATCCCAAACCCAATATGTCAAAAAACATGGGAAAATTTTTGGAACATCTAGCTCTAAAAGGCAGAAAAAAATGAACAAAATAAGGAATTGGATTTCCACTACAAGAATAGACTCCTGCCTTCTCATTCAAAGCCCCAACCTTAAAAATTACACTTCTTAAGTTCTTCCTCCATGATATTTAAGGGGGTCAAATTTAGGTTCATTGGAATGAATTCTAGTGCTTATTTTTGTTTCTATTAGGCATATGCAAGAATAAATTTTAAAAAATCCAATATGTATGACAAATAATTATCCTCAACAAAGGGAAGAAAAAATAATTTTATATTTAGGCGGCTAACTCATAGAAGTTACAACAGAGATGGTAGAGATAACTTATGTTAGTAATGAAGCCATAGTTCGTGATGGTGATCCAAGACGATGAAAAACCAATACTAATTGCAAACTAAAAAGGAAACACTTCTATTTTGAAGGTCGTATTCTTTTACCTGGATATTTTGGCCATCATTTCTTTTCTTAATCTTATAGACTATTTGTCATGACTAACAATGTTGCAGTGCAATTTATAAATCAGGTTACTTCGTTGATGTAAATGAGAACTAGGGTTTATCCAGCATAATAAAGGTAACATTATCAAGAAAATTAGAACAATCACCTTAAAGAGTACAAGGCTTGGAAAATGATAAAAAAGAAAGTTGGGGAGGACAAGCAATCTTGTCATTCACCTGTGAAATGGAATTTTGAGGTACTATCATCTCTCTGGTGCTTGATTGGATCTTCTTCTGGTCATTTATGGCTACTGGTCTCCTCACATAAATCTAAATCATAACTTTATGTAAACAGTTATAAGTATTATAAACCAATTAAAGTATTAAATGAAAATCACAACCTACCTTTCCATCTACCTAAAAAGTCATGTTAGTTGAAAAGCAAAAGCACAGGATCATATGGGTAACAACCGATCCTAATTTGTAAGAAAATTTTTGAGGTTTATGTTGCCAATCTAATTGAGGTAGTTGGAAACACAATATCAATCAAGTTGAAGCATCACCAAAAACATATTCAGGAATTGCAAAAAAGAAATATTAACTAATTGCCTACATTTTCCTCCTTCCAGCTTGTGCTTTCTATGGCTTGGTCTTCCTGAAACAAATGGCAATTGATTTCATCCATATTCACATTTGACAAAATAAAAACCCAAGTATATGAGAACAAAGGAATAAAGTGTTCAACACAAAATGTTGTGGCTAATGGTTAGCATATATCAGTCTATCTTCTCACACTAGGTTAATCACATCTGATGAAATTGATATCTAATCATTTTTTAGATCTCAATGATGAAGAGTTCATAAACAAACTAGCAATCTTTTCACTTTCCTGTAGCCTTTATGGCTCAGTAAGTGCAACATCATCTCCATTTTCAAAAAGATTAGTTGTGGGTTTTTTAGGGAAGCTAGGGGAGGACAAGTATCAAACGTAATCAAATATCAAAGTGAACAAGCTACTTTATAGGAAAAATCTCAAAAGAATGCAGCGCATTCTGGCTATATTACTAATGTGTCCTTGGGTTCGAATTACTATACAGATTATGGAGCCGCTTGATTTCTCCCTGCGAGTCGAATTGAAACAGATCCAATATTTGTTCTTGATAACTTGTATCCTACACACTACAACAGACAAATAAGAAGACAGAAGATGGCTAGACTCATTCCCTGATATATTATCTAACACTCAAATAAGTAATCTTTTGGAAGATGCAAATAATGCGTGGATTCACCCGACCTAGGGGCAATCTAGACCATCTGATCTTATGTAATGAAATGCAAGCATTCAAATGGACAAACAAAAATTAAACAAATGACTGTTTTATTAATTGAAAAGTATTACATTTTACAAGTATTCCTAATGATGCATGCAAGACTTACCTGTATTTAGCGAAAAGTTATTAGTAATATTTCTTGAGGTAGATGGCATTCCATACCCTTGAGACCAGTTTGCCGTCCTGGGTGCATAATTTGTGCGCACTGTTTTGGAGAATCATTGAGATGGAAAATGGTCCCTCTCAATTTGGGGAGAGTTTATTCTATTGGCGATTTTATTAGTGGCCTCTATACTCCGTAGAATGATGTCCCCAACCTCGAATTGGCGCTTTCACCCTCTTATTGTAGTACCAATCGATCTGCTGCTGATAAGCCGCCTTGCGCATCTTGGCTGCGTCCCTAGCTTCTTTGTGCAAGTCGAGATGCTCTCTAAATTGCTGAAAGCTGTTGAGCGAATTAATGCTCTTGACGCTGAGGCTGGGCGTTCCGATCTCTATGGGGATAACCGCTTCAATCTCATCATATTGGACTTCAATATTATAATTCAAAGCCTAAGTCGTGAAATTTGGATTTTTATAAGTTCTTCCACCATGATGTTTGAGGAATGCATGTTTTAGGCTTGGTGAGATGAGGTTTCTAGCAATTATTCATATGTCTACTATGCGTATGCAAGAATTTGATTTACCAAAACCTAAGAATACATAACCAACTCATTATCTTCTAAAACGGGGAATGAATAAAGATTTTACACCCTTGCCACTAAATTATGGTAAATGTCTAAAGATACTTTTGTATTCTTGATGGCTCTAGCTATAGTCTACAACAAAGAATTTCGGAATAATTGAGAATAATTTTGTGAATGGTATAGCTGAACTTTGATAACTACATTTAGTGCAATTCATGGTTTATTTCTGGTGGCACGATAACGGGTAATGAAGAAAAAGTTGGAGAGTCTTGGATATGCAACAAAAATATAAGGGATAGCTGATGATAGTTATGAACATCATAATACTTGGTGATCAAGGGCAATCAAGCATACTACTCAATAAAGAACTCAAAAGGAATACCTTCCTGTTATGGCTAGGGCCTTATAATTGGGTATTTTCACCCTCATTTATCCTCTTAAACTTGGTTGAACTCTTCACTTGATCAACAAAGCCAACGTGTAATTTCAAAATCAAGTTCCCCATGCCTTGTATAAATAATTAAAGATTTTCACATAAAAAGGCAGCACCATCCTAAAATTAAAAAAAATGGCACGAATGAATATAAGGCATCAAAAATGATTTAAAAAGGAAGGACATAGGAGGAAGGACTCTTATCATTTATGTGGGAAATAGAATTGTGTCGTACTATCATCTTTCTAATATTTATTGGAATTTCATTGTGGCATTTTGAGTTGTTGGTTTTGTCATGTCCCTGGGACAAAAAATGAACATAATGACATTATACATACTTATCCAAAATCGGGTCTCAACCTCACATACAAAAACATTAGATAATTCCAATGATATCTACAAAGTCCAAGTATATAGCTAAGCTCTCCTCATCTAACCTTATGATCTGAATACTTGCTCAAGCTCTCCAAAATGTAATGGAAATCGTTTATCACTATAACTTCAAGGACCAAATCATTATACAATCCACAATTTAAGGCTACCGGTCACAAAAGAACAATATCCTAATGAAATACATCACAACACTAAATAGTCTAAATTGTTTACGAATTCATTCTAAATTTCTAAAAATACAAGAATGACAATTATGCAGCTACCCTTTTTGAAAACTCCCTCCAGTCCAAACTTGTAAATAGTCTATGCGCACCAATCTAAAATGTGACAATATATGGCAATAATGAGTCAAAACTCAACAAAGCATGAGTTTATGTATGTGTATGAAGGACTGTGACAATAATCGTATGCAAAATACAAAAAAATGAAAAATAAAAATAAGGATTAATGGTTAATGATAACCTCACCGATTAAGGTCAAATGTCAAAGGTCAGATTACAAATTCTTACCCTATAGTTCTAGTCATATGCCACTATTCAAAATTTTTAAATAGGTTGACTATATATTACATTCTATAGACGAGAATAAATGCCATTTTTTCTAATCCATGAATGTTAGGTAATGACTTGCTTATAAATTAATATATTAAAATATATCACAATATATTTTATTAATTATCTACAATGATTTTTATTTTTACTTAAACAAATGAACAAGTTTCCAAATTATGGAAAGCAAGTATCTCAAACTTAACTTACTTATAGAATATTTCCATAAATTCTTACATAAAAGAGGACATGCAAGGCCAAATACTCAAAGATACTAGAATTTCTTAGCAAATTTCATGAAGTCAGGCATATGCCTTCAAAATCTTAAGATTTCCAAATAATATTGACATACATACAAAATAAAGTGAAGAAGAACTAATAAAGGACCACATTCATATACATTTAAATAAAAATCAAAATGAATATTCTAAAAATCTTAGTAAATGAAGAAAAAGGATTAGATGCACTTGCCCTCAGTTGAACACCAAGATCTGACTCAAAAATACTTTACAATCACATTCCTTTTCTTTCTCTCTCTTCTTCCCTCTCTTCCCTTCTCTCTCTCTATCCACCCTCAAAATCCACAAAAGAATGACTTAAAATTTAAATAAGCTTGGTCTCCGCAATACCTTGTAAACTGCTCAGAATTGAGTTTCATTGTCTTTGACGATGACTAACGGTATCCCAAACCAACAGACTATAATATGTTGTACAAACTCCATGTCATTTTTCTCTATTCCAACAGACTATAATATCTTGGAGTGAGGTGATACTTTGACTTACTTGGTGAAGTAATCGATGCCAATAATTACAAACTTATACTATTTGGATGTTATAGGGAAAGGTCTCAATATATCTAGCCTAGAAAATGTAAATGGCTTAGGACTTTGCCGAGCCTTCACTTCCATGGGAGGCTATCTTGGTACATTACCATGGATCTAGCACTTTTCATATCTCTTCACAAACTCCATGGCATTGTGCTTCATGGTTGGCCAAAAATAGACATGTTTCATTATTTTGAAGGTTAAGTTCTTCCCTCCTATATGTTCCCCACAAATGTTGAAGTACTCTTATTTGAACGCATAATCAGCTTTTGCAAAAGATAGGCACTACATAAAGGGGACAGAGTAGCTACGACAACAGTGATCTGTCTATGATCATATGCTTTCATTCTCTAGGCTTCAGTGGATCGTTTGACAGTCTATAGGACTATAGGTACTCTAGGTATGGACTCATTAGAATAATCTCATTTGAGATTCGAGAACATCATCATCTAAATAATCTCACGTGGATGACTTTGTACTTTTCAAGAGCTAAAAGATGCACCTAGACCTTGCTTAAATATTTTGCTAGATTCATGTGGTTGGCTTCGAATTAGCTAATACTCGGTTGATTACAAATTTAGAATCGTTTTAGATAGGCAGGCTCTCAACAGAACATTCCGTGGCTAACCTCAAACCTGTGATGAGAACTTCATACTTGGGCACATTGTTGGTTGCCGAGAATTCAAATTTAACCAAGTGCTTTAGCTTTATCCCCTCTGGGAAGATAAGAATCACTACAACTCCACAAGGTTCTCAACCTAACCAAGACTACACTTAAAGTTATGTCTGATATGGCCAAATACAAGTAAGGTTCTCACCCTCCTTAGAGTGACCAAGGTACTACCCGGAAAGCTCGATGGCACTCATCTGTCCATCTAAACCCATTCATCTTGGCTCCTCTGAGCACCTTGAAGAATAACAGATATTTTTCGGCTGGCTTAGCCATGAACTAGGAAATGCTTCTAATTGCCCAGTGAGTTGCAGTATGTCATTGATAGACTTTGGTGGCTCCATGTCCATGATGACTTTGATCATTTTTTAGTTAGTCTTGATTCTCTATTGAGACACTATGAAACCCATAAACTTCCCCAAAGTAGCTTTGAGTTCATCAAATGTCTTTGATAGATTGCTAGTATGGTTTTTAGTGTATATGCTTTTAACCAGCATGTTGTTCACGTAGACTTTCAATTTGCAGCTGATTTGCTGTTCATACATTTTGTTCACCAACCTTCGATAAGTGGCTTTAACATTCTTCAAGATAAAGGTATAACTTTGCAATAATATATCTCTTAATCTGTTATGAAGTCAATTCATTATTAAAGTCTATCCATATCTGGTTGTATCCAGAGTAATCATTCATAAAACATAGTAGCTGGTGACATGAGATAGAATCTACTAACTGATCTATCTGTGGAAGTGAGAAACTGTTTTTAGGATATGTCTTGTTTTTATATGTGAAGTCAACACACATCATCCACTTCCCATTGATCTTTTCTATAAGCACCACATTAGATTGCCAATCTGCATATTTATCTGTGCAAATTTAATCTTGCTTCAATCAATTTGTCAACTTCTTCTCGTATGGCAATCAACTTCTTCATGAAGCAATTTCATCTTTTTTTGTCGGACAAGCTTATGTCTAAGAATGATGCTCAGCTTATGATCATCATTTCCATTGGAACTCCAAGCATATCAATCGGTGTTTAAGCAAAGACATCCAAGTTGATCCTAAGAAACTTGATCAGGTCTTACCTAAGGTCTTGACCTAAGGAGGAGCTGATTTGGACATCCTTCTTTGGTTCCCCTAGGTCTGGTGCACTTTAACCGGTGTTTCACCATATTGACTGTGTAGGAGGGGTGTCTCATCTCTAAGGTCAAATTCTTCGATTGATTGTGGAGCGATTGGACCATTGACTTGTGTTAGGTAACAACATCTTCCTGTGGCTTGGTCCCCTCTCACTTCTCCAATACCATGTACTTTTTTCTTAAATTTTATCTTCAAGTATGGAATGAAGGTTGTCACGGCTTAACAAGGATGTCATTGTAGAGCGAGGATAAATCTACTACCATGAAAGTCGGAAAGTGGGATGCAATCAAGGATACATTCCCAACATGGCTTTAAGGTTTATTATGCCCTTCACTTGAAGAGGTCCACTATCTAAACCATACAAGAGTCCATCATTAGTGATACTTAAGCCCTAGGCTTTTGAAGGTATCGAAGTACATAATATTTCTTAAACTTTCATTATCAATAAAGACTCATTTTAGTAAGTAGTGTTGTACTTTATCTAAAACAAATGTTGAGATAACATGGGGTCAAAATATGGGAAGGTTACATAAGTCCAATCGTCGTCACTAAAATTAATGATTTCCTTTCCTATCTTCTGCCTCTTGTTTAGAGAATCTTCCTCCAACTTCTTTACAATAGAAACACAGTATATTCACAACAGAAACCCTTGCCTTATAAAAAATCTACAATCTGAAAAGGTACCTTACTCATGTAATAAACTAAAATTATTGCCTCCAACTAGACACAGGTCTTGCTTCTATATTCCTTCTATTTATGCATACTTGTACAATTCATTTCTAATTCCTACCCTCTCAATTCAAATCTGCAACCCCATATATTCAGCAAGGATGATCCTACTGCAAATTGAACTCTGATTCTGCACTACAGCTTATATTAAGTAGTCAAACTGATATTCTATTACATATATTCAGTGTCTTTATTATAATCCTATGACTTACTGAATTACAGATTTACACTACAGCTTCTTCTCCCTTGAAATTTCGACCTATTCATAGAACATTCTGAACTTTTGAATTTCTATACAAGATAATTACAGTTTTCAGCCATTAACAAAAAAAATTTTTCCAACACCTCACAAAATTCCATTACCTACTTTACATCCATTTACTTCATTACCCTAGGTGTCTAATTCAGCAAGGATTTCAGGGACTCATTTTCCATCATTCATCATAAGTAAACCACATTTTTCATGTATCAACCAAGGTGACAGGTAAGAATGGAGAACATACTCCTAGTGTATGTTCTTGATATAGAACATACTCCTAGTTGTCTAATACATTTTATATGTATTAAGGATTATAGAAATTGGCTACGTATAAAAGGTTGGCTATTTGTCTTGATATTCCGCCCCCTTGCCTTGTCCCTTTTGATTTACCTTTATCGGCTTCCTCTTAGTGCAGCCATACTCAACTCTATCGATTCTTCGATAGTTCGATCAATCGGCTTTTTTGCCACCCGTCCTATCATTAAAAACTTTGACTCTGGTCCAATTGATGGCTGCCCCATAAAAGTCTTTTAACAATTCCAATCCATCATCTTAATATCAACCCGAGCCAATGGGTTTAGCTTGATGAAGGCAAGTTTTCTATTGTGGTAGTACCTATAATGCTAACCTGATTAGAAGCCACAGATTCCCACTATTGGCTATTAAAGTTTTCATATCAAGATATATACACTCATCTAGAGTGTTTATAACATTTAAAGGTAGAATAATGTGTGAGAAATATAAGAATGCACAACTAAAACCCAAATAAAGAAGAAATGGTCTATGTTGACAAATAACAAGCCTTCGATTTCTATGCATCTTTCTTCCTCTGGCAAGGTCTCTCTCCAACAAATGCTAAATGAAACTTGAAACAAGAAGGATGTCACCTTAAATATGATGGAATATTTCCAATAGCAAACACTTCAAGGCTCTGATGAACAAAAATACTACAATGTCAACATGATTTTTCAAAGAGAGTGCTGTTATTTCAGATTCAATAATAGGAGG
The DNA here is from genome assembly GCA_033239525.1 of Nepenthes gracilis. NCBI lineage: Eukaryota > Viridiplantae > Streptophyta > Magnoliopsida > Caryophyllales > Nepenthaceae > Nepenthes > Nepenthes gracilis. The sequence continues at coordinate 2,851,228 of BSYO01000001.1, forward strand.
CTTCCAGTGAGTAATCTTCTATCAAATATACATATAAAAAAAATCAATTTCAAACTCCTGATAACATTAGACCCAATACATCATCCTCAAAAAAGGGGCGCAAACAACTTATAATCATTATGCCTAGCAACTACATTTCGGCAAAATAACATAAGATATTTTGGCATTCTTATTTGATGCTACCGTTCCCTGCAAATGAAATTCCTAAACAATTCAATTGACAACAATTTTGTAATTATGACAACTAACTTTGTGTTTGTATTTTTCACAATCTATATCTGACTTATAACCATCTTTATTTAGTGGATGAAACTCTTTTAGACCAATCACCCACCCTCCTTCCTCTCCCCCAAAAAAAAAAAATGCTAACTTATGAGAGTAACAAATACCATAAAATGTAAATAGGATGAGATGATCAACATAAGACTCGATGATGAAGCAACCTTTCTATTCGATGATCAAGCCATATACTTAGTATTTTCGCATAATTTCTTCCCTCAAGCTTGATTGAACACCTTGTTCTGACAAATGGACCATTGCACAATTCTAAATTCAAGTTTCTCGAACTAGAACTGCCGCAAAATACTGGAAAAAATACTTTAGTATTATTCAGTTTCCCTGCATAACACTGGAGCATAATCCCAAACAAGTAGGTGGGCATCAAGAGCATTCAAGCATAAAATCTCATGAAAGGAAATGGTAGACAATAAGGGCACCATCATTTACTTATCAAATAGAGTTTTAAGGCACTAACAAGAGTTAAATCTGTCGAACCCACCATTTGCTAGTTCAGATTTTGCATCAGGAGTTAATCTATTCAGTGTGCTAATATGACAAAGGAATAGAACATTGTATAAGAAAACTAAAAATGTATGGTTCTAACTAGAGCCCAAATAAAGCATCAATTGTTTTTATAAATAAACCTACTATTTTGAAAGCATAATATGGTCACAGTGACTTGGCAATTTCTTTTCAACAGGCACCTGAATTAAACTTGAATCATGCAAAAGGTTGAAAATAATAAATCCTGACATAATATGGTCACAGTGACTTGGCAGTTTCTTTTTAACAGGTACTTGAATTAAAGTTGAATCATGCAAAATGTTGAAAATAATAAATCCTGACATAAGAGGTTGCTCATTGGTCTTCAACAGAGCATTTACTAGGTGAAAATTTTCAATGCTATAACTAGTTTCTGCACCTATGGCATCGTGGGTAACACTTTTCCTAACTTCTAAAGATTGGAACAAGAATTGAGGCCTCATTTTTTAAGGAGAATATGCACAACAATGAGATCAAACAGCCAAGTAGAGAGAGGGAAAATACAAAGCAAGGGAGTGTTTGATTAGTTTAGGGAATGGATGAAAATATCGGCATGGGTGTTGGTTGCGGCCATATTGCTGGAATGTATTGGAAATTAACCATATTGGATGCAATTTCTTTTTGTAACCATATTAAATCTCAAATAATGAAACAATAAAATTTGAGATTTTAAAAAATGAAATATGTTTGACATTGTAAGATTATAGTTTAAGTATGACTATTTTTTTTTTTTTAACCGGAAGAAATAAAGAAAAATCAGTGGAATTTGGTTTTTGAAAGAGAAGAACAAAGAGAAAAAAAGAGAACACAACTGAAGAGAAGAGGTGACTTTTGGAAAGTTAGGTAAGTAAGTAATGTGTAAAAAAGATTTGTCGATATATCAGGCAATATGTTGCGATTATAAAATAAAATAATGATTAATATGAATTAGTATCAAGCATTTTTGATACCAATATTTTTTAATGTTGCATGAAAATGTGATGTATCACAAATATGATAATATAGTAAATATTCAAAATATCAGTCAATACACCCAACATATCGGCCAATTTTTCTCTATTAGCTTGAAATAAATTTTATACTAATATATATTGTTCAATATATTTCGATGGCCGCAGTAGATTCCAATAATCAATATTTTCATCCATCATTGCAATATGTGATAATATGATAACAAATTACGATTTTTCCTTAAATCAATAAATTAGTATCAGGGAGGTTGGATAGCGATATTTTCACCATCGCCCAGGGATATTTAGATTTTACATTTGGATTCAATACTGACTTTAATACCAACCCCCAAGTCAAATATGACAATATTGCATTATTCTAAATATTTTGATACAAACTAGCAATTTGTGACAATCTGATAACATATCTTAATTTTTCCTTGAATCAAGAAATTGGTATCGGGGAGGCTAAATAGTGATATTTTCACCATCATCTAGAGATATTTAGATTACACATTCAGATTCTTATATTAACTTCAATACCAACCTTGAGTGAAATTTGATGATATTGTACTGATTTAGAATATTTTGATGCAAACTAGCAATCAACATCCAATGAATGTAGCCAATTATTTACTAGCTTATCAAATTTATCAGGTAAAGCTAAAATTAATGGTAATTTCATATTCAAACCAAAACATGAAAAGGAAAATTATTAAACCATAGTCATCCTAATAATATCACTAAATTCACATGGGCAATAGTTGAACAATTCTATCCTCCAATATTTTCCACTTAAAAGCTTTAACAAAACCCAAAAGTAAACAGACCCAAGGACTGATAACTCAAATTCCAAAAATTTATATAATTCTCAACCATTTATCCTTATAGAAGTGAAACTCTATTCAATATCACCCTCATAGGTATTCACCAAGTCATGAAAGCAAAAATTTCAACTAAGATAAAATTTGATGCACCATATAGGAAGAAAACGAAAATGAAAAAAGACAATAGAACACAAGATAAACACTAGTAAAAGGATCTAGTTTGCCTTGGAATTCTTCTAACTATATTTGCACAACTTTCATCAAAAGTTCTTTCTTTCTATGCTACTAATTCCCATTTTGATTAAAAATAAAATAATTATTTGGGAAATATAAAGTAATCATACTCATTTACTGACCATAAAAATATAGAAAGCAGTGTAGTTAAGGGCGGAAGGTGCAAAGAGTCATTGGACAAAGGTGTAAGGTGTAGGCACTGACCTTGTAAAAGTCAAGTACCTAATAGCAATAATTATGAACTCATAATTCAACTAACAATATAAAAGATGAGAATTAACAAGCATAACTCATCATAAACTGACTAGAAGAAAAAAAATTCATTAACAAACTTGATAAATTGTTCTTAATATACTCATAGCAAATACTAACGTTTAGCATCATTGTCAAATAAAATTCATCTTATTCTCCTTTCTTAATTTATAGGCTTAAATGACTTCATCTTTATATGTCTATCGAAGTTGAAGATTTTTATTGTTTACAAACTTTAATAGAGTAGCCCTAGATGTACTTATCCTTCAAAGTTCATACTACATCTAAATTTAGTGTGATGTGTAGCCTCATTTACTCCAACATATTTAGCTGTAGAACCATTTGTTGACAAATTATCATATGAAAATTCATTATCCTCATTATAATCTACTTCTATTCTCCTAATCAATCATTTACTGTTTTTATTAATCTGAATTTCACAAGTACTAAGTATTAAATGTACCAACTAAGTATAATGACTAATTTAAATATGAACAATTTAATTTTTTTTGAAAAAGAGCCTATAAGGCATTCAAGACGCACATCTAGAGCTTCAACAACTTTAACACAACAACTTTAACACATCTATAACATCCAGGCTTTTTCAGCCCTGCACCTAGGCTCCTCTAACACAACTTTAACAACTTAGGCAGAAATTAGCTCTTGAATTTGATGAAAATCATGAGTTTATGTAAACAAATAGACATAATAGAAACCAATTGAACTATTAAGTGAAAATCACAACAAAACTTTCCATCCTCCTAACAAGTCATGGCAGTTGAAAAGAAAAAGCATAAGATCATATCAGTAACACCTGACTCAGATTTTTATAAGGCAAAATTTGACATTTACGTTGGCAATCTAAATCAGGTGGTTGAATACATTATATCAATCAAGGTAAAGCATCACCAAAGTCATAAATGGTAATCATAAAAAAGAAATACTAACCTATTCCCTGGATTCCTTCCTTCCAGCAATTTGTTTTTTAATGGCTTGGTCTTACTGGACCAAATTAGAGAAGTGATGGTAAGATTACATCCGAATTTACACTGTGCAAAATCCAACCCAAGTATATGAGAACAAAAAAAAAAAAACATTGAACATAAAATGTTGTAGATAAGGCTGCTGCTACATGAACAAACTGTTGGTTTTCTATGCATATTCAATCCCCTGCAACCTGGTAGCATTTCTTTTCAAATAATGTTCCTCCTTCATCCATTTTAGAACATCTTCAATAGCTGAATTACTTAAGGCTCTTAGTGGTTTCTTCATTAACACATCAGGGCTCATGTTTTCCCAAATTTTAAGAAGTTTGAGCAAGGACTAAGTCTTTGTATTGAGGGGAGAATACACACCACAATGAGATTGAACAAAACCTCATACAAAGAAAACAAAGAGTAAATTGAAAGAGCATCAAATTGGTCAATGGATAATATTTCAACAACTTCAAATATTAGAATGCTTAACATTATAGCACAAAATTTTTCCGTCAATTCCTTCTAGTCGAGCTTTTCAATCTACTGACTTAAATGCCAAACCCAAGGTGAAATTTGACCATATGTTTGTTGATTGAAAATATTTTGATGTCTGCTAGCAATACAACAACCAATAATTTTATTCACTTATTCACCTGGTGATCAATTTTATAATGTAAAGGTGAATTTGTATTACAATAATAAATTCACACGAAAAACATGAAAATATAAGATACAATAAGCATTCAGTTTCATCATTTGATCATATGTTAGATAGACTATCAAGTCGAACAAATTTAATTGTCTTTATCCCAACGTGAAAGTTGTAACATGCCCCAAACACCAAAATCAACAATATTTAGGAGAATTCACTATATAGGAAGAAATGGAAAATGAAATGTAACTAGACAAGATAATTAGTGTTAAAAGATATCAATTAACCTCGAATACTATCCCTTTTCTTCCAAATGTATCCACATAAGTCAATCACAAGTTTTTTTTTTTTCTTTCAATGTCCCTAATTCTTATTTTGATTTAAAACTAAAAAAGACTTTCCAGAAATTTAGAAATTCCTTGGCTAACTTCAAACCTGTGATAAGACCATCATACTCAGGCACATTGGTTGTCGAAAACTCAAAGGTAACCAAGTACTTTAACTCTATTCCTTCTGGGGAGCTGAGAATTACCCCAACTCCACCGCCAATTTGGCAAGATGCTCCATAAATATGAAGGGTCCACAAAGGAAATACCGATTTATAGGTAGACTATAATGATTCTTCCTTGATAGTTAACTCTATTATGTCAGAGATGCTGGTTTCAAAGACAAATTTCATGAAAGCTAGACCTTTCACTAAAGATCGTGCTTAGAACACTATGTCGAACACACCTAGCACAATTGACCACTTGATCGGTCGTTCGAATACTTTTGACTTTGAAGAATTTTCCTCAAAGGACGGCCGACCAAGACCACTATCCTATGAGCTTGGAAGTATAGTCAGAGCTTCCTTGCTGTGAACATCAGTTACTGTGGTTTTTCTCTGTTAAAGAATACCAAATCTTAGGAACTACTAGGATTTTACTAACATAATACAACCGCCGATGTTTTCCTGTCTCTTCCCTGAACAAATTGTGTCTAAGGCTGTGTCTAATATAACTAGGTAAAAGTATAGGTTCTCATCCTCCTTAAGGCGAGTCAACAGTGGTGGATGACCAAGGTACTCATTAAGATCCTAGAAGGTTTGCTAGCACTTGTCCATCTATCTAAACCCATCCGTCCTGGCACCTTTAAGCACCTTGAAGAATGGCAAGCATTTTCAACTAGCTTAGTCATGAACTGAGACAATGCTGCTAACCATCCAGTGAGTCACTGTATATTTAACAGACCTTGGTGGCTACATGTCCATGATAGCTTTAATCTTCTCTTAGTTGGCCTCAATTCTTTGTTGAGATACTATAAAAAACTAGGAATTTGCCCGAAGAGAATCCAAACACACATTTAGTTGGGTTTAATTTCATTCGATGAGCTTGGAGTACATCAAATGTCTCTAATAAATCTCTAATGTGGTCATTAGCGTATATGCTGTTGATAAGTGGCTACAACATTCTTCAGGCTAAATGGCTTGTCTTTTCAATAGTATATCCCTTGATCTATTATGAGAGAAGTCAATTATTCATCATTAGTGTCCACCCGAACTTGCTTATACCCAAAGTAATCATCTATGAAACTTAAAAAGCGGTGACACGAGGTACAGTCCACAAACTGGTCTATTTGTACAAGTGGGAAGCTGCCTTTTGGACATACCTTATTTATATCTATGGCATCAACACAAATCCTCCACTTCACATTGATCTTCTTTACAAGTACCAAGTTAGATAACCAATCTAGGTACTTAACTTCGCAGATGGATCTTGCTTCAATCAAATTTCTTTTCTTCTAATATGGCTATCAACTACTCCATGGAGCAATTTCCTCTTTTTTGACGGGCAAACTTATGTCATAGAATGATACTTAGCTTGTGAATCATTATCTCCATTGGGAAGCTAGACATATCAGCTAGTGTTTAAGAGAAAACGTTCGAGTTGATCCTTAAAAAGTTAATCAGGACCTACCTTAGATCTTGATCAAAGGAGGAACTGATCTAGACATCCTTCTCTGGATCCCTTGGGTCCAATGGAACTTTGACCGATGTTTTACCAGGTCGACCATGTGGGAGGGATGTCTCATCTCCAATATCAAATTCTTCAATTGGTTGTGAAGCGATCAAACCATTGATTTGTATTAGGTAACAACTTCATTATCAATAAAGATTCATTTGAATTGGTAGTCTTAGACTTCGTTTGAAATGAATATTGATATAACAAATGAGTCATATCGCTATCACTAAAACTAATAATTTCCTTTCATTTCTTTTGCCTCTTGTTCAGAGAAGCTTCCTCCGGCTTCTTTCGTCTTAGCACCTACTAGCCTAGGGAGATCATGTTGATTACTTTTGCTACCACTTGCTTATACGGCGGTTCGAGTGGTTAATCACCATCATGATTCTTCTTCCCTGTTGGTTCAGGATCCTACAGGTACTTATTGAGATATCCTCTCTGAGTCAGAGTTGCGATTCTTTTTGGAGGTTATGTAGTCTTTTGTGTTATGGCCCATAGACCAATGGTATTGATAGTACTTGGATTGGTCTCCTGCATCCAAGTTCTTGATCGGCTTTGGCTATTTCAAAAACTTTTCATTCTGGATTTGCATCAAGATGTTGATTTGGATGCCTATGAGGGGAGTGAGGTAGAATGGTTTGAAAGACAAGCATGACACTAAACTATTGAAGCTAACCCCCAAACATGTCCCATAATGACTTAATCACCTGGGACATGTCTTAGAGTTGAACTGCCATAGCTTCCATGTCACAGTTTGCTAGAAAATGACCACTGACCAGGTTCTTGTTATTTTGTAGGACATTCTAAAAAATTATGCCCAATGGGTCTTGGCTTGACTGATCATGTGCCATGGTATGAATCATTGTTGCTTTCTTATGGATCTTTGTGGGTAGGTTTTACTTGAACAAGTTTCTTAACTCATTCCCATAATATGTATCGAAATATGGATTTGGATCCAAGAGATTTCATAGTGGTTCTTCGATCTTTAAATTCGGATCCTACACATTAGAACCCAAACACGAGTTCAAAGGTTAAGGATTAGCTCCCCAGTGTACCATCCAACACCAAATAAATAATTGAATGTCAGTCAACAAAGTTTGAGAGAGTGAATTCAGGAGAGAAGTACTCATATGACTAGGTCCTAGAGAATTTGAAGGGGGTGTTCTGGACGGAAAACTCCTAACCTCTTTTGTGTAAACTTAAACACTGCGTGACTTGTGATTTTACGTGTGGAAAATAGGTGACACAAGAGATCTTGAAGATGCCAAGATACGAAGATTTCTCTATACCCTTTTTGTACTAAGGATGTAAGGATCAGGTTTTTAGGATTTAGCCTCTCAGCCTTAATGAGAAAATTAGCCTAGATAGTATATTGACCGAATTGGCTTCTTGATCGACCTTAACGGAAACGGCCGAGAAAGTTATTATATAATGACCAGACTAGTAAGAAGGCCGGACAAGAATTGTTGACCTGCCAAAAGAGTTGACCAGATTTAGCGAGTACCTAACCGGTTAGCATCATTGACTGACTTGATGGGAGACCGGCTTAGGCAACAAATCAACTAGCTAATGATAGTTGACCAACCAGAGAGAGTTCAACGGAATTAATATCATTGACCGGAATAATGTAGTTGACCAAAAATAATGAGACAACCAAAATAACCCTGAAACCGCGGTCTATAAGAGAACGGTAGCAACCGAGGTTGTTTAGGAAATTAGAAAAACACCGAGGTCTTTTGCGAACTTGAAGGAAACCGATGACTCTGAATGTGAACAAGAGTTAGTAAGACTATTATCAGAATTCGTGCAAGCCCATACCCTACTCTCATCTACTCCGTTGACCTTCTAGAAGGAGAAACGGAAAAAAGAAAAGAAGTACCAAGTAGGTAACCTACCACACCTGCTCTCATCTGCCCCGTTGCCTATAAATACTAGAGTTAGGGGTTAGAGAAAGAAGCTTGGAAATCTGAAAGAAGCAGCGAAGGAGAAGAAGGATATGAAGAAATTCAACCAAAGTTAAGTAAGGGAGTTCGTAGATAAGGCAAGTATACCCCATGTTTTGTCCTTAGCTGTTTCTCGTCTGAAAAATCTGATGTTATTCTAATGATCTTCTTCATTATATTTCTACGCGATGCATATTATGGTAATTACTTCTCATATTTTATGAAGGAATTTCATGATCATCTCATGTGTTATGTTTTAGATGTGAGGTTTTGTTCCACGGTTCATGCTTGAAAATTGTGTATAGAAAAGTTATCTTGCATGTTTAATTACTGTTAACAAATCAATTTGCATGTTTAAGATCTCACCCGATTTCATGTTGATCGCCGCTTGTAAAAGTAAGATTGCATGTTTTAAGGACTTCAGTCATTTGAAACTCAAGACTGTTTTGATATCCAATTAGCCGTAGGCCTAAAATTTAGCCAGTTGTGTTGGTCGAGTAGTTGCAAACTTTAAATGTAGCCAATTTGGTATAAGATGACCGAATAGCTGCAGGTCTAAAATGTAACCAGTTATGATGGTCGAATAGCTATAAACCTTAAATATAGCTAGTTGTTATATGATAGTCGAGTACCTGCAGGCCTAAAATGTAGCCAATTCTGATAGTCCAGTAGTTCTAGAACTTAAATGTAGTCAGTGTTTTGAACGAAAATTCAGTTTTAGATTTGAACTCGTTTTAGAAACCAGTACTCATGAAATACATATTTGACCCATGTTTTCTACTTTTGTATACAAAATGCCTTCTTTTCATTAAATGCTATAATTATGCATGTTTTCTGCATTGGTACCTTGTTGAGCTGTCGCTCACTCCTTACTATTTTCTTACCCTCAGATGACCAAAACTTATTGCTGGACGAGAAAGAGTGAAGTCGGACGGTCTAGTTAGGCAGGAAGGCTGATCGAGATTTTCGTAGCAGTACTTGACCAATTTTGATGTATTTTTGGGAGATTCTGGAAACTTTTGTATAATGATTTTGCTATGTAAATAAAAAGGATATTTAGATACTTTTGTTGAATTTTATGGTTAAGAATTTTAGTTTCCTAGTGGCATCTCATGCGTCTTTGACCGACCAACCTAATTTCTTGGCCGGTCAAGATGTGCCGACCTAGTTTTGACCAACCTACTTTTTGGCTAACTTGATGACCGGCCGATTGAGATCTATGCACACTCAAATGAAATTTTAAGTCCACCCATTTATATGTCCGTTGTGCAAAGTTTATTGTTCAGGTTAGATGTATATTTATTAATGGATGTCATTGGTGGACTATGATCCGTTCCATCACAAATTGTATTAGAGAAAAGAGATGCCTTAAGTTCGATCTAAATTTACACGGAAACTTAGGATAGATTAAGAGTGATCAGATGAACAAATAAAGGTATAGAGCGACTAAGTTAGACCGGTTAGACTTAGTTATCCCAGTCCAGTCAACTAGGCTAGCACTAAATAGGACCAGGACGTGTTTAGAAAGTATCGTGTCATAATCTGACTGAGTTGCTCTAATTTCAGAAGTTAATGTGTCAACTGAAAGAATGGCAAATAGAAGAAGGCGAATTGCTCGTAATATTCAGGATCAGGAGGCGGAGTACTTGAATATATTAGGAATGATGGCCAATGTTATGGAAACTATGGGGCAACATAGTTTGGCTCCAGTTCCCAATGGTCAGGGGATATCGGCATATGATCGCTTCACCAATGAGCGAGTTCCAAAGTTCTTGGGAGAACCAGGTCCAGTAAAAGTAGATACATGGATCTAGCGGCTTAAGAAGGTATTTGTGGTTATTAAATATCCGGCCGAGGATAGAGTCCTGTTTGTGACTCATAAATTGGAGGAAGAGGCTCATCACTGGTGGAAAATGCAGAAAAGAGTATCCGAGGTACCGGAGAATGAGATTACTTTGGCCATGTTTGAGGCGGCCTTTATGAAAAAATACTTCCCTGACAGTCTTCGTGGGCAGAAGGAGGATGAGTTTTTACGGCTAAGCCAGGGTAATCGTACTGTGGCCAAGTACGACACCAAGTTTACGAAGTTATCCCGTTATACTCCGTACATTGTGAAGGAAGAGAGCAGGAAGGCAAGAAGGTTCTATTAGGGCTTGAGAGACGACATTAGAAAATATCTATCGACGTTGAAACTATCGACTTATAAAGAAGTGTTGAATAGAGCCATTATCTTTAAGAAGGAGTTTGAAAGAGAGAAATTTTTTAAAAAGATATCTAACCGGAACTGGCTCTCAAGAGCCAGCTCCAATATGGGATCGGAGAGGCCCCCGAAGAAGGCAAAGCAGTCGGACTTAGGGAGGAAGTCCGGCCAAACAGCACCAACTTCTAGGGCGTCAGCCAACCTGTGTCCTCATTGCGAAAAGCTGCATGAGGACAAGTCTTGCTCTAAGATGTTGGGATTGTTACAATTGTGGACAGCCGGGGCATATGATAAGAAATTGCCCTCAATTGAAGTGAGCCCCAGCGCTCAAACCAACTGTTTCGGCCAAGGTATTTGCAGTCTCTACAAAGGAGGCCGATGTCTCAACGGAGGTGGTAGAAGGAAAGGTTCTCGAATCTTGATATTTCAGAGTATGTGTTATTTTGAGACTCCGAATTTATATTCTATTTGTATTACCTGAGTTTATTTGTTTGTGGATCGTGGATTTTATACTAGTTGCCTCAAGGTTTGTGATATTTTTCTCGGGTCTGTAGATAAGATTAGCTGGGCTGAATCAGTTTAGTTTGAGGTACCAAGCTTTGATCTAATTTTAAGTATGAGTATTTAGGCAGGTGATTAAGGAAAAATGTTATGCTGGGAAGGTGATTTCTTTAATAGCTTGAATATGGTATTATTGGATATCGAGCGATGGCGTATTTGGACAATACTAATCCTTGCTAAGGTTGATTAGAATCCATAGTAGGCGGTTGCCCTCTCATAAGTGAGAGAGACGCCCATGATCAAGATTACGCCAACAGTGGATGGAGTGAGCCATTGGGACCATTGCTTTGAGGATTTATGGATTTTGTCTAAGAAGTATTGACATCCTTGGGATTTTTGGGTGTATAGTAATTGTGTAACCTAAGTGTCTGATATGAACCAATGAATGAAACTTGTAAGTTGATTTTTGCATGCAAGTAAAAATAAATCAGAATAGCGCAGCAGTAACACGTGGGCCCGTGGCCCAAAGATCTCGAGAATAAGATTGAGGATCCAAGTGACCATAAATTTTAAGATTCAACGAATTTCGAGGGCAAAATTCCTATAAGTGGGAGAGAATTGTAAGGATCAGGTTTTTAGGGTTTAGTCTCTCAGCCTTAATGAGAAAATTAGCCTAGATAGCATGTTGACCGGATTGGCTTATTGACCGACCTTAATGGAAATGGCCAAGGAAGTTATTATATAATGATCAGACTAGTAAGATGGCCAAACACGAATTGTTGACTGACTGGACTAAATTGTTGACCTGCCTGCCAAAAGAGTTGACCGGATTTAGCGAGTACCTGACCTGTTAGCATCATTGACCAATTTGATGGGAGACCGGCTTAGGTAGCAAATCGACCAGCTAACGATAGTTGACCGGCCAGAGAGAGTTTAATAATATAGTTGACCGAAAATAATGAGATAACAAAAATAACCCTGAAACCGCGGTCTCTAAGCAAACAGTAATAATCGAGTTTGTTTAGGAAATTATAAATACATCGAGGTCTTTTGGGAACTTCAAGGAAACCAAGGACTTTGAATGTGAACGAGAGCTAGGAAGACGATTATCGGAATCCGTGCAAGCCCATACCCTACTCCCACCTACTCCGTTGACCTTCTAGAAGGAGAAACAAGAAAAGAAAAGAAATATCAAGTAGGTAACCTACCACACCTGCTCTCACCTGCCCTGTTGCTGATAAATATTGGAGTTAGGGGTTAGGGGAAGAAGTTAGAAAATTTGAAAGAAACAGCAAAGGAGAATGAGAGGAAGAAATTCAACCAGAGTTAAGTAAAGGAGTTCGTAGATCAGGCAAGTATACCCCATGTTTTGTCCTTAGCTATTTCTCGTCTGAAAAATATGATGTTATTCTAATGATCTTCTTCGTTATGTTTCTACACGATGCATATTATGGTAATTATTTCTCATATTTTATGAAGGACTTTCATGATCAACGCAGGTGTTATGTTTTATATGTGAGGTTTTGTTCCACGGTTCATGCTTAAAAATTGTGCATAGAAAATCTATCTTGTATGCTTAATTACTGTTAATGATTCAGTTTGCATGTTTAAAATCTTACCCGATTGGATGTTAATCACCGCTTATAAAAAGTAAGATTGCATGTTTTAAGGACTTTAGTCATTTGAAACTCAAGACTGTTTTGATAGCCGAGTAACTACAGGCCTAAAATATAACAAGTTGTGATGGTCGAGTAGTTGCAGACCTTAAATGTAGGTAGTTTGGTATATGATGACCGAGTAGCTGTAGGCCTAAAATATAACCAGTTGTAACTCGTTTCAGAAACCAGTACTCATGAAAAATGTATTTGTCCCATGTTTTCTACTTCTGTATGCAAAATGTTTTCTTTCCAATAAATGCTATAATTATACATGTTTTCTGCATTGATACCTTACTGAACTGTCGCTCACTCATTGCTATTTTCTTACCCTCAGATGACCAAGAACTTATACCAAATGAGGAAAATTGAAGTCGGACGGTCTAGCTAGGCAAGAAGACCAATCGAGATTTTCATAGCAGTACTTGACCAACTTTGATGTATTTTTGGGACATTCTGGAAATTTTTGTATAATAATTTTGCTATGTTAATAAAAATGATATTTAGATACTTTCGTTGAATTTTATGGTTAAGAATTTTGGTTTCCTAGTGGCATCTCATACGTCTTTAGCCAACTGACCTAGTTTCTTGGTCGGTCAAGATGTGCCGACCTAGTTTTGACCGACCTACTTTTTGGCCAACTTGATGACCGGCCGATTGATATCTTGTGCACACGAACAAATGAAATTTTAAGTCCACCCATTCAAATGTCTCTCGTGCAAAGTTTATTATTCAGGTTAGATGTATGTTTTTTAACGAAGGTCATTAGTGGACTATGACCCATTCCGTCACAAAGGGACTTTGTATTTATATGGGCACGGAGCTCATTAGTCCAAGTGGTTGGTGCCCATCTCTCTAAGGAGTTACTGATCGTTCTCCTGAGGAGATACTAGTTCAGCTGAGAAAGAGTTACTAGCTATTCTAGTTAGTTGCCAGGGTTGACTATTAAAATGCACATTTGTGATCATAGTTCTTAGTGAACTGCTTTAGATAGTGGGATCATTGCTATCGTGGCTGTCATGCTCACCAACGAGTCAGTATTATATAATTTATAAAGTGGCTATGTTCGAAAGGTTAGCTATCTAACTTAACAATTCGCCCCCTTGGACTTGCCCCTTCTAATTTACCTTTACCTATCTACTTCTAATACAGTTGTACTTTGACTCTTCTAGTGCTTTGACAACTCGGTCACTTACATTTTGGTCACCTACATTTTGGTCACCCATCCTATTATTAGAGCCTCTGTATCTGGTCCAATTAATGGCCATCTGGTCACTGAACCGAACGACTGATAACTTGGTCTTTTGACAATTCAGATCTATAATCTCAACTTGGGCCAATGGGTTTGGGTTTGCACAACTTTTCATTGGACACATCATATGTGGAATAGTAAATAAGATTTTTTGATGCATACTTTATTTTTGGGTATACTAGATTTGATAATTTTAGTTTTTTTTTAAATGAAGAAATACTCAAGTTTTGCTTGAGTTCTTTATTTTTGTGTACCAAAATAAAGAAGTTTTGTCATTTAAAAAAATGATGATAGAAACATAAGATAAAGAGTGTAAATAGATTCGATTTTTCGTGGTTATCATCTAATCCACAAGTACAAAATGCATTTTCAAAACCTTACCTAGAAACAAGTCATGCTAAAAACCACCATAGATTGCTACTATTGGAAGTGATAAAGAACGTATTTATTACTTATGTTGTTGTTGCAATAACCTAGGAAAGCAAGACCATAAATAAAGCACTTCAAATGTGGTTTGATTAAGCCAAAACATTGAAAGTAAGGGGGCAGGGAAAGAGAAGATAAAAGGAGTTGAAGCATGACCATTAGCTTCCATTTGCTTGTCATACCTTAATACGCAATCAATTCATAATACCTAGGAGTAAAGGTTACTATCTTTCCTTTTTAGAATCTTTTGGGAATTTGTAAGAAACTTCTATGGGTAGCCTATGGGGGATGTAGTTAAGGGCATTTTTCAACAAATGAATCATAATTCTTATATAATTGGGGGCACTAAATTAGAACACAACAAAAGAAAATCATTAAGTTATAGCGCCCTATGATTGATTTGATTCCAAGGAAGGAATAGTGGGTTTGCAACTCGCTACTTGTTTTCAACACATCGTTCATCTCATTTTGCATAGCTAATTCACAATTGGTTTCCAAATTAACTATAGTTCAACTACATAATCCTCAATTTGAGAACTAACAGATAGTTTGTGCATAGTCTGCGCTAGCAAATCCTAATTCAGGGTTTTGGACCTTCTGAATTTGAGCTAGAACTCATGTAACCATATCAAGTATCCAGACCATAACTGTTCAGCTACTATGCAAAGAAACAGAGAGGCACCATAAAATCAATTGAAAAAAACACTAAATTATATAAATCACATATTAGTACAGTCAGTTGTGTAATCTCCTAAGCATCTAGTGGCTAAGGCATACAAACATGCCATGAAGGGAAAGTTGGAGCCTCTAGGACGTGCAACAAAAGTTATTAGAAACAACCAATGATAGTAATGACCATAATAAAAAACTAGGTGATTCATGTCGATCAAGCAAAATACTTGATGAACTACAAAGGCAATACCTTTGGTCTTAAAGTTGGGGCCTTAAAGTTGGATATCTCATTTCTTCTCTTAATCTTGGCTAAACACTATACTGTGACTAATGAAACCATCACGCAATTTCAAACTCAGGTTCCATGAACCATGAGAAAGAAAATTGGGATTTTTACATAGTAAAGACAATAAGATCCTAAAAAGATTGCATTGTCAGATTAAATACATAGAAAACTTTTTTTAAAAAAAACGGGGGCAGAGGACAAAGACTCCTGCCAACTACCTTTGAAATAGAATTGAGAGGCACTAACAAATATTTGATACTTGATTGAAATTTATGTTGCTGGCTATCTCTTTACATCTAAATTATTACTTCAAAGTAGCAATTAAGACGCATAAGAAACCAATTAAGGCACTTGGTGAAAATGAATACAAACCTTTCGATCTTCCTTTTGAGTCTTGGCAATTGAAAAGAAGAAATTGGAGGCGTACCGATAAAATCAAATCTTGATTTGTGGGGAAAATTTCAAGGTTTGATGTCTGAGTTCTACATCACAAAGTTGAAAACTTAGTACTAGTCAAAGCTACGTTACACTAATATTGTAACCAGTAATCACAAAATTAATGGTTATTGCCTACAACTTCTTCCTTCCAGCTAGTGGTTTTTTATGGCTTGGTTTCTTTAGACAAAATGAAAAGTGCTAACAAGATTACATTCCAATCAAGTTGAGAAAATTCAAACCCAAGTATAAGAGAATAAAAGAATAAAGAAGTTAAACACAATGTAATAGCTAAATGGTAAGCATATTCTTTTTACCTTTTCACACTGAAGATAGTTGCTATTATATTTGATTTCAAAGATCATGTGCTTTTAACAAAAATAGCAATCTATTTCGCTGTCAGCAGCCATGTAGTTGACGATGATTGTATAACTGGTGCTGATGGTAGTTGCTATCATATTTGATTTCAAGGATTATATGCTTTTAACAAGACTAGCAATCTTTTTTGCTTTTGATGACCATTTTGATTTAGCAAATGCACGTCATCTCCCTTCTACAAAAGATCACGGTGTGTTTGATTTGGCAAAGCATAGATATCATAGTCAAACAGGTACCTTGCATAAAATATCGCAAGTGTGTGCAGCATATGTTTTAACCTACATCAGCAAACAGCAATCCAAAGTTAAGAGAACCATATTTGCTAGTTTCACTTCCGCACCAGGAGTTCACCCATCTAATTCATTGATATCACACAAGAATAGTATACTATATGAAAAATTATCTTCCAATGGAGCTAGAACACAAATAAAGCAGCAAGGGGCTTGAACAAGCCTTTCATTTTGTTTGCACACTACAGCCTTGGTAACCTCACAATAATTCCTAACAGTAGTGCCTGAATGCAAATAGAAATAAGAGAACGTTTTGAATATGATGAATCACGAAAAAGGTCATTTCTTTGTCAATTAGGGAAAATCTTTAATAGCTGAAATATTTCCAAAGTTCTAATTGATTTCTTCATTAAACACATTGGGGCCCATGGTTTCCAAAATTTCAGCAGGTTTGAGTAAGGATTGAGGCCTAGTATTCAAGAGAGAATACACAACACACTAAGACTAAACAACCACACACAACACGAATAAAAAAATGAGAGAGCATTCCATTGGTGAATGAATAATCATCTTAAAATTTTAGATTATGTACTGATTGATGCTCATCTTACAAGGTGTTAAATACACTTTTGCATTGACCATTTCTATCGGCTTTCGCTCTTGACATGAAAGCTACAACAAACCTAATTGGCCAAAATCTATATTATATAGGAGACTATACAATGGAATTCTATCATATACAATTGCTACACTACTGATCCTTATGCATGGGATGAGTTTTTCTAGCATCATGATTGTAGTGATCACACGATTACTCGAAGCAGAAATTCTAAAATAAAGCCAAAATTTGACGCACTATATAGGAAAAAGGACATAGCGAAATAGACAACAAATAAGACATGATAATAAGGTAAGAGGACATGGATGAGCATTGGGAATCCTGCCTCATTTTTCTTCTAACTATATATGCATATTTTCATCAGATTTTATGGATAAGTATATTTACCCTCCTCCCTAGTTTTATTTAAAACAAAAACACTTGTTTAGAGAATTTGAAACAGCCTACACATTCAATGACAATGAAAATATAGTAGATGATCCTGAATGAAAATGGAATGGAGTTGGTTTGCGTTTGTCAAAATTAGGCAGAAGATAAAGTAATCACAATTAGCACCATATAAGGGAAAACAGGTTAATCAATGTAGAACGGTGGATAACTGTTCATCATCAAAAAGAACTACCAATATTGGTCAATGCCAATTGTATGCTCTGCTTTAATGCAAAATGAAACTCTTGAGGTTATTAACCTACTTTATGGTGACACACATCGACCCCATAGGTTTGCTACTTTCAAATGAAAATAGAAGAATTGAAAGGTTAGACTCCAAAAGAGAGAGACTAATGATTTATCCCGATTCTCACTATAAAGTAGACTCCTACATATATTTGTTGAAAGGAGTAATGTTACAGGGCACCCTTCAGTCACTTCTCAAACATCCATTTTGATGCCGCATTCCACCTATCCATCAATACTTGTGTCGCTTGCTAGTATCAATAGATGGATGGAATGTGGTGTCATTCGAAGTGTATGCAAGGTGTCTAAAGGGTGTCTCTTAAACTTTTTCTTTTTATTCAAAGGCCAAACCATGAATTTTGGATGTCTCAATACCTTCTACTCAATCTTAAAAATCTTTTCACTATAGATGGATGCACTATCTATGATGTTTGTAGAGGGCACGTTTTAGGATCAAAGAGATTAAACGTCCTATTTAATAAATCTACATATACAAGATTTATCTTTTCAAAACCAAGAATGCATGACCAACCCATTATTGTCACAAAAAGGGGAATGAGAAAGAATATATATTTTTATACTTGGCAACAAGAATACATGAAAATAACTGAAGATAATTATGCAGTCTTCTTGCCCTTGCCGTAGCCTCCCATTGAAAATTATTAAACATAAGAGGATAATTTTGTGAGTATTCTAGCTAAACTTTAAAAGTGAATATCATGATAATCGCTTTGACTTCGGCGGATGAGGCACGCTTTCAACCAATGTAATGGGAAGAGTCAAACTTATTTTAATAATGAAGAACATAGAAATATATGCATGGTGAAATGATGAAAGAAAATACTTGATGGTTAACCAAAAAATTAATCCCTTTCTAGTCACCTACTAAGTTCTTTGGTATTTTTACTATATTTCTCCCACATGACCCATTAATCTCCTCACTAGAACGAACCCACATTTTAAAGTAAGATTACCTTGGACCAATCTTCATCAGGTTTTCCCCACATAATAGACATTATTATAGAGTTAAAGCACTAAAATTGGAAAAGGGTAGAAGACAAGGGCTCCTAGTATTAACCTACAAAATAAAATTTGAGGAAGCGCCATCTCTCTAGCCATAAATTGCTAAGGTTGAGAAAATTAAATTAAATTAATAGTTAATAAAAATATGTACCCACTAGTTAAGCATATTCCAAAGTCATTGGACGGAAAACTGGCAAAAGAATAGCAAAGTAGAATTCAAAATAAAGAGTTGAATTGAACATGTTCTCTGTTCAATGAATTCAAACAAATCTTGGCCAGCATTAGCTTCTTGTATCCTATTTCTCCTTTTAATTCTCTCCCCTCTTCCTCCTAATTTGAACTAGCAAGAAAAACAGGTGAGAATGAACCTTCATTCATGAAGACTTACATAACATAAATTGCACATGCATAGTTCAATCAAAAAACAAAAGACAATGGTCCAATATTCACAACCCCTTTTTCACATAAGTATAAGTTCCAAAGATGAAATTATTAGTTGTTAGCAAAAAGTTTAAAGACAAACAAGTAACACACATCCAAGAACATATTTCTTAAACAAACTTGATACGTACACACTAGGTCCCAGCAAAACAGATAACTCAAAGTCATAAAATACCTAACAGCAACTCTGAGCCATAGCTTTTTAGTATGCAATGGCCATCATTTTTCTTTTCTTTTTGCTATGTAAACTGGGGGAAGGAGAGGGCGAGAATTGAACTCAATATTCTTTGGCTAGCTAGAAGGTAGACCATAGGCCACCATTGGGATATCCTATTGTTACCTCAATTGTTTGGCAAACAAGGAGTTCTTCCATAAAAAATAACAGAGACGGGATATATGAACAAGCTTTAGTTATCGATTCACACAATAACAAGCCTGTGTGAGGTTTGATAGTCACATCTATTACCATGTGCACATGTATTGCCATCAAAACAGATAAAAAAAGGCCAAAATCTCACATAAGCACCACAAGATTTTTCAACAATGATAAGATGGCAAACCATGCAACTGACCTCACATTTTTGCTTCAAAAAGTAAAAGAAGATCGGCAGCATACTTGGCTGACAGAATCTTTCTTCCCCCTTTTTTAGTTATGTTTTTCCACTGTTTGGGTGGTGCATTCTAGGTAGAATTGTCTTTGCCTCGATGCAAGAACACAGTTTCTGAGTTAAGGATAGAAAGATTTGCATATCTCTATGTTGTATTAATTTGTGCATGGGCTTTCATTTTGGGAGACCATAAATCTTCAACATATATGCCCACATTAGTTATATTATCAAATATAATTAAGCGACAAAATAAAAGATGATCTTATTACTGGAAAAAAGACCTTTGAGGTTATTACCAATGCAGAGAAGAAGAAATGAAGAGGGGGAAGGTTTTTATAACAGTCATGGTTGCTTTCGTCCAACGTTCACCCAATTTTAGACAGCCACGTTTGAAAGAAGAAGAAAAACCACTATGAGAGAAGAAGAAACGAAGAGGGGAAGGGTTTTGATAACCATTGAAATTGCATTCATCTTTAGTCCGTCCAATTTTCAACAGTCACATTAAAAGACAGCATAGAGATGAACAGGTAGTGCTTAAAAGATCAAAATGCCACTTTGTTGGGTGACAAATTATTGACAACTCTTTTTGTGGCTGGAAATATAGACTACACCTTCTGAAAAGACTTATCCTTTAAATAAAAAAATGTTTTATTACCCTGGAATTAATTAATTGATAGTGATTTTCTTTTTTAAGAATTTACTACATAAAAATATATTGCCTAGGAAAAAAATATTTTTAAGGATTTTTTAGACAATTTAGTCAACTAAGATATATTATTATGTTAATCTTCTAGTTAAATCCATTTTTATACAACTCAATATAAATTGAGTTGTTAAAAGACTTATTGGCTCGTTAATCTGCTTAGGTTATCAAAAAATCATTGATTCCAACTCATGAAACCCCAAACAATAAATATTGTTTTTATGCTAGGCAGAAAAAACCAAAGATAAATATTGCCTTTCCACAATTTTTCTTTTCACCAACTCTATGTTCCTTCTATAATTCCCCTACATATAGATTTTATTTCACTCATAAGTGGAATCAAGTTCTCCACTTAAAACAAATCAAAAAAACCTGAACCATTTCTTCTTTCATGGGGTCAACTGCAAAATTTTTATACCTCCAATCAACTTTGTCATATGTCTTTTTTTTTATTAGCTATATAATCAAATACTCCTAATCAACCATAAAATTCCTTTTCCACCATAGATGGGCGTGCCTTTAGTGTCATTTGAAAAGGGTATGTTTTAGGATCAGTGAGATATGGCTTTTTGTTTAATTAAATATACATACGTAACAATTTTTACAAAATCATGGAATTCAAAACCAACCCATTGTAGTCACAAAAAGGACAGTGGAAGGAATAAAAATTTCGTACAAGGTGAAAAGATTTTACAAAACCGACCAAAGATACTTCCAAACTCCAAAGTCTTCTAGCCCATTGCCATAGTCCGCAAATGATAAATGTTGAACAGTTAGGAATAATTTCATGATTAGCATAACTAATATTTGAAATAGAATCAATAATAATTGCCTTGACTTCTAGCAAACTCTTTCAGGAAATTTATGCAATGTTGGAGCCTCCAAGATAGGCAGAGAGAAATAAGAGTCAACGCATGTTAGTATTAGTATTGATGAATAGAGAAATATATGCATGGTAAAATACTCAATACTTGATAGTAAACTGAAAAATTGAATATCTTTCTAATTAGTTGCTAAGCACTACTCTTAGATTTTTTTTCTATCATTTCCAACAAGCCCAGCTGACCTCAATTCATATACTGTAATAAATCCACATTTCAATTTCAATTTCCTTTAGGCCCACTAATGTTAAATGGGTTCTCCTATATAAATCACATAATTATAGAGCACATGGCACATAAAAATATAAAATGGGAGGGATGAAAGACAAGAAATACGAACATTAAGCTATGAAATAAATTAAGATAATGGCTTCTCTCCAGCCATCATAGCTGATGGTAGAAAAATTAGCACACATAAGTATAGTCCAAAAAGCATGTACCTATTGGTGAAGCATATTTCACAGTAGAAGCAAACAACAAAGAAAAAAAGCATAGTAAAGAGCAGTCTTGAAATAGAGTTGCATTGAACATGTCCTTCGTTCAATGAAACAAAAAAACAATTTTTGTTGGCATTTGCATCTTGTATCTTATATTTCACTTTTCTTCTATCCCCTCTTCCACCTAGTTCCCAAATATGGAAGCAACGGATAAAGGGGAGGATGGAAATAACTTTCGCTCAAGATGACATTGTATTACTTAACAATTTTCTATCGACTATTTCCCTTTCTTTCCAATTATCCCGAAGTCCACCAGAATAATAGTAAATTATACAGCAAATTACTATCACAATTCAACAAGAACAGGAAGACGAGAAAATTTTAAGCAATATCATGGCAGAAGAAGGAATCAAGAAGCTTAAACTTACTTGGATAGATGTAGCTTGCAACTGGATTCTAATGATTTTCCCAAAGCCTTGGACAAAGAATTTAAATTATATGAACCCACGATAGTATGTTTGGACTAGTATTTAGGAAAAAGAAACTATTTAGCAACAAGCTTGGAATTTGCTTCAATTATGCTCAAATAAATAAGGGACTAAATCCTTCTTAAAGTCTCTACAGTCCATTTTACCTTTTCAATTCACTCTACCACTTAAAAAAATTTTGCAATATGTTTCTATGCTACAGTTGCTGAAAAGAATAAAACAATAACACCCAGCCACCTAAATAAAACAAAACAAAACAAAAGATTGTGGTCCATATCATAACCGTCTTCACATATATATATTGGTTCCAAATATAAAGTCATTAATCATTACTTATAGTTATTGCATTTTGAAGACAAACAGGTAATATATCCAGCAACCTTTTTGTGAAACAAACTGATCACACTTTAAGTTACTAAAATATCAAACAGCAATTCTAGCGCTTCTGTACGTGAAATAACCATCACTTTTCTTTTATTTTTGCTAAGTAAACTAAAGAAGGAGAACGTAGGAAATGAACTGAACAACAAGCTTTCCACAAAGGTTTGGCAGACAAGGAGTTCTTTCATATAAAATAGTAGAGATTTGATATGTCCACACGCTTTGGTTCTTGGTTCAAACAATGGCAAGCCCATCTAAGTAATGGATAGTCACACCACATCAATCACCGTATGCACATGTACTGATGTCAAAATATATACCAAAATTAAACAAAACAAAAGAATAAAACCAAACAAGACAAAACAAAAGATCATAGTCCATACATATGTATAAGTTCCAAATATGAAGTCAATTAGTTATTAGTTATAATTATTGTTTGAAGGCAAACAAGCAAAACGTATTCAACAACCTTTTTCTTAAACAAACTGATCATATTTCAAATTACTAAAATATCCAACAAAAACTCTAGGCCATAGCTTTAGTACATGCAATGACGATCCCTTTTATTTTCTTTTTGCCAAGTAAACCGCAGAAGGAGAGCATAAGAATTGAACTGAACACCAGGGTTCCCACAATGGTCAGGCAGATAATGAGTGAAAATAACAGAGATTCGAAATGTTCACATGCTTTGGTTTTAGATTCACACAATGGCAATGGCATCAAAACACATACCAAAAACCAAAATCGCCCAGAAGCATAGCAAAATTTTTCAGCAATAAAAACATGGCAAACAATGCAGATTGCCTCGTGTACTTGTTTGAATAAAATTACGAGAACATTGCATACTTGTATTTCTGATAGAACTCTTTTCTCCTCTCTTTTTTCTGTCATAATTCTCCATGATTGGGTGATGCATTTTCGGATAGAATTGCCATCCCCTTGGTGTTTGAACACAGTTTTTCCAGGCAAGGAGAGAAAAGTATGCATCTCTCTCTCTCTATGCTGTGCAAATTTGTGCAGGGATTTCCAGCCTGGGAGACCATAAATCTTCAACATTTATGCCCGCATTTCGGATAGAATTGCCATCCCCTTGGTGTTTGAACGCAGTTTTTCCAGGTAAGGAGAGAAAGGTATGCATCTCTCCCTCTATGCTGTGCAAATTTGTGCAGGGATTTCCAGCCTGAGAGACCATAAATCTTCAACATATATGCCCGCATTAGTCATATGGGCGATTCAATCACATATACTTGTGCAGCAAATTAAATGATGATGTTATTTGCCAAAAAGAGATACACGCTTTGGCAACTGTACACCAGCAAATTTTGACTATAGTCATCCAATGATCAACAGATTAAAAATTCTAAATCTCCAACAGAGTGAACCGCAGGATAGAGAAAGAGAGACATACGGATAAAGGAATCAGTAGAGAAGAAGGCCGTTAATGACAGCACCCCAATCAGCGTAATTTGGAAGACCAGCTGATGAAGCAAGTGGGGTTGATCTGGAAGCACTGCCCTGCAGTCTAGGAGTACACGCCACAATTCACCGAGTCCGCCAACCAGCGCCGGAGCCATGGCATTACTGAGACTGGTTTCAAAAGCAGTGGATTCTTCCGCCAACAACCCGTCCTAACTAGTTCTGTCGCATCAACTTCTGCTGTCTTCTTCCGCTTCGGTGACGGTGTTTTACGTTTTCAGGGACATGGAATTGGGGACGCGGGAAGAAATCCAATTAGGGTTGGCTTAGCCAACTTCACTAGAAAATGGACCAAAGATATCCGCCGAAATTTGGCGAGAAGTGCGCTGAGAAATGGTTTGAAGAGATCACATCTCACGCTTCCACTATCCCATCTCGATACGGATAGGACGAAAAATATCTAACGGCAGATTTCTGGGGCGTTCGATCTGATATTACGTATCGATTCAAATATTAAAACCATACGCCTAGAACTCGAAATTCCCAAAATCATATTCGACGCCAGCCTATAAAACCCAAGCACGAATAAAGCATTGACAATGCCGATCACTATCTGCAACAAATCTTTCGTTATTATCAACTTAAATCCCTAAAACGGCCCGACTATTATGATGAATGTGATTACAGTAGAGACAAACCTTGGTTTGATTCTAGGGTTTTCTGCTTGAGCATCTTCATTCCCTGTTATGAGTCTAGCTTCAACTCCCACCGACGAAGAACTAGTACGAGGGAAGAAGACATGAAGAGGGGGATGGATTTTATAATCGCCGAGGTAGCGTTGGTCTTACGCCCATCTGACTTCTAACGGTCACAAACAAAGGCAGCATGAAGACTACCGGGAAGTGCCCAAGCTTAAATGGGCCGTTCGGCGGGAGATATTAAAAATTATAACAGCTCATCAATAACACGCACATGTATGATTAAACATTAAAAATTATCATAAAATAATTCTTATTTTTCAAATGATTTATTATTTAAAAATTACTTATTACATATGCAACAACTCATCCGCAACACATACACGTATGATTAACTTTTAATTTTTAATTTTTTAAATTTTCAAATATTAATAAATCTTAATTATAAAAAACTGATCATAAATAAATGAGATAAATAATATTATTTATAATATTTTTACTTTATGTGTTCCATTATTGATTTTTATTGAATTCATTTCCTAGATTTTTAATACCATATGATATAAATTTTGTCCATAAAAAACTTAAACATAATGCAGTGCAGTGATAGATGTGTCTTATAGATAATTGGATCACTAGGCCCACTTAAAAATATATATAAATAAAAATTAATACATATACATATAGTAGTAATTAAACTAATTCTTAATTTACCTTACTAATTTTTTTCATTGATCTCATTATATTATTTATTAAACAAACTTAATATATTTATATAGATAAAACTATTGGTCTATTAAAAAAGATCTTGGATTCAGCCCTGACATGTTGTTAACTTTATAAATTATATGTCTCTAATCAATTTGTCTAAGGATTATTTTGGCTAGCAATATGAACAAATAATCCACTTTGGTCCAAAAATTTGTTAAAAAATAAAAAATTACCAAAATTACTTTTCTTTTATTTCAAATATGCTCCAAATATTAGGAAGAATTAAACAAAATTAAAATACTTCTAAAATTTTTAGACATCAATTGGAACACTTCAACCTAAGGAATATTTTTTTCCCCTTTTTTGTCCACAAATATATTCATATATTAGAAACGGAAAATAGAAATATTTGACTTCCTACTTGTATTTTTTGATATTTCTTAGTATTTAATTTTGTAGTAGGTAAAATTCATAAATTGTAAAGTACATTTGATCAAGATTTTGTTGTGATTTGTGATTTTTGTATCTACTATTTTGATCTTTAGGTAAAACAATAATTGATATTAATACAAAGACTTACAAAAATTGAATTCAAATGTGAAAGATGTATTCAAAGAGCAAATATTGCATTAATAAATCATTAGTCTTGTAAACCTTGAACACAAATAGGAAGCCACAAGGCTATTAATGTGTCAATTACTGTCCCACAACACACACACACATATATATATATATATATATATATTAGATATGATCCAATGAGCTATTTCTAATGAGCAAGTTCATGCACTAATAAAACATAAGTCTTATACATCACAAACACAACAAAATATCATATGATGTATAAATTTATTGTTATGATATTTTCTGACATTTAAATTAATAATGATTAATTTATAACGCATGAAAGTATAGATAATGTGCCTATTTGGCTATAGTGATATGAAATATGTCAGTTTGAAAACTCTAATTAAGAGAATTATTGTACTTTTTAAAAATTACTAGTTTAAATGTCCAATTAAATCTCATATAAGAATTTTGACAAGCCAAGTAGATAATAATAAGTCATTAGGTTCTGATCTAATAAATGAATAGTCAAGAATATATTTTTTAAAATAATAATAATAATATTTCAATTGAAAATTTATAGCCTATTTTTTGAAAAATATTGTTTGTAATTTTTTTACGTGAAACACTCCAACTATTATAAACTAGCCTTGAGCACTGTTTTTGTAAAAGAATATGATGAAAAACTCATATAATAGTTAAAAACCCACTATAATTATGTTAGCATGATTGTCATTTTTAATATCTAATTTGTAATTTGTGTGTGACATAATTTAATGACTAATAATGGCATGAGATGGTGTAAGACTGCCATTCCTCCATGGACATCGGCTAACTCAAGTCAAGAGGATAGGAGTTTGACTTCCAAAATTGCTCCCAATATTAGGAGTTCTGCCATTAGAACTCATTTTTTAAGGGTTAATCTTTTACTAGATGATCTTCATTGGTATCACCCTAAATTTATTTTCACATTCTCTTGAGGGTGCCTTGCCTCATTTGTCATCATTATCATATTATATTTCCTATCGAGTCCCATTAATTATATTGGTTTGGTTGGATGGACTTAATTTACGTGCTAGATATTTGATTTTTTGTACGAGGGTATGTAATAATTTCTTTTTATTCACATGAGGAGGAAGCAAAATTTTACGACAAGAAGAGGGCTGAAGATCATTGACTGCCGAGTATAAAAGCCCTTAATTGCTCTAAATGGTTCAACTAACATGAAATTATAATAAATTTAGGGATAGTAATTGACGAAAAGGATTAAAGAAAGTTATAATATATAATTTTTTTTGGAGGGGGGGAGTTTAGAAGAGTAAAAGTAATGTATATAATATGTATATAAAAATCAACCCATTCTAAACTTTTAGGTTATTGAGCTAATGCTCAATTCCTTTCTCTCACAATCCCTATTTTTTTTAGCCGTCTGTCTGTTAGGTGTCCATAGGATAATAGGATTTGTCTCCCTCATCCGGCACAATCTGAATCATAGATAATTTTCTTTCCTCTTGCAGTACCCTTGATAGTCATCCCTTTTATGCTCAAGTGGGGAATGTTTCTTACTGTGGTACATTTGAGGTGAATGATGAGCTGGTAGATCCGTGCACTCCAATCTCACTTTAATTTAAGGTTTTGAAGCCATGTGAGGAGTGGATTCAAACATTCTTACTTTCACTCGAGCAACAAATACGATATCAATAATGGCAGATTTAAGACTTCTAATTTTTAGTTTGACACATTTAGTTCGTACTCACACTTACACTGATCGATAATATAAATAAAAAAAAATCTCTTAACTAATTATAGGCTATCCTAAGAATGATTTTTATAATAAACAGTACCCTCACTCATAGGGGATTCCATAGGAGCTTATTCATTCGCATCCGATTCAATAGTATTTGCAAGAGATTGGATGAATAATTAGATAAAGGCACGGGCACACTAAACCTTGAAAACGAATTGGTACTGGGCAATTAGGACATATAATACACTGATAGTAAGCATTCCATCTGAGCTTTGAATTTAATTTATTGTGAAAAAGCACGTTTCGGTGCTCACGTGTTTCGACCCCGTTACAAGTATAGCGGAAGCAATTAAATTAATTAAATTAAATATCCGATACACGTAAGGGATATTTAACTCTAGATGTAAACGAAACTAATAAGCATGCACAATATATATATAATAATGAACAAGCAATAGAGATTAAACCAAGCATAAACAATAGTAAAAAGATCCGATTTTTGGTGACGAAGTGAAAACTCGATACCCACGGTATCGAGAAAAACACTCCGGGCTTCAACGGCCAGAGAAGCAATGCACTATGAAAATCAACTTACGGCCGGTAACGACGCCTTCAACCTAGCCGACTTACTCCCGACACGTGATCCCTACCAAGGAACTCCTTGAATTTGCCCGCGGCAACGGAACCGGACACCTTCCGGTCTTCAAGCCAATCTTCCCTCTCGTGCCACTTGAATGGCCAACCAAGATCGGGTCTCCTTCTTCAACGCACCAACGTCTCCAACGAAGGTAGAAGGATGAAAGCTTTAATGGTGAAAGAAATAGAAAAAGTAATGAGAAAACCTTTAGAACATGGAGCTCAAAGTTGTAGCTTTTGGTTTTCTCAAAAGGAACAATCACAATGGAGCATAAGAGCCTTTCTCCTCAAAGGAAGTACGAAAATATTCAGTTTTGAATCCTTAGGGTTCCAAAATCATAAGCCAATATTTATAGATGAGCCAAAAAAAAAACGTGTTCAAAAATCTGCCCGTTGGGCCGCCGCTCGAGCGGGGCTCGAGCGCGCGGCGAGCGGCCGTAAGGTTTCGTGGGAAACCCTGCACACACTCGAGCCGGATAGAGCACGCATGAGCGGCCCCCATTCCGGGATTTCGCTCGAGCGGCCAGCGAGCATGCATCAAGCGGCCCCCATTCTCGGTTTTTAGGCTCGAGCCGCCCGCCGAGCACGCATCAAGCGGCCCCATTCTCGATTATGTGCTCGAGCGGCAAGCGGACACCAAAGCGAGCGGGCGGTCCTTGGGCGGTGCTCGAGCGCGTGGAGGGCGGACAATGAATTTTAATGAATTTTAAACCGACCACCCACAACCCGATATCAATAAAATAATACATATGGTCACGGAAATATGCCAATAAGATAAATGTCTCTAACATATTGTATCACAGATTAACTTCTTATGATATGGTATTCTAGTAGAAGACATTCCAACTAACATTCTCCCATCTTCCTCGAATTAGGACCTCATGGTTTAAGCCTTTGTCATCCATTGAGGACGGAATTCCTACGCTCTATAACATCTCTCTCATGGATTCTGATTTGTCAAATTTGCCACTTCAGAGCGAGGTTCATGCTACTCTTGCTCATTGCTTGTCCAATTCTAATTTTATTATTTCCTCCGAGAATACTAATGCTTACTCAAGGATACTATGCCCCCTTTTGGTGAAGAATCTCCTAAGATTAATCAATTTTAAGCCAATATTTTACAATTGCCTTCTAATTTTGGAGGCACAAAATTATAATTTTTTCATACAGTATCCGAATGGAAAAGGTTTTCATTCATCCAGTTATAGAAGTGGCCAATATTGTTAATAAACCTTTGAGAAGCATTTTAGGTCGATATTTTGTTGAAAAGAAATTGGCTTTCCTTGGGTGATAGCCACTACTAAGAGGCATTAGATAAGATTTGTCTTAAACATGTTCTAGCCTTTTTCAAGAAATTTTACTTCTCTACATTTGAAAATAGAGACAACATGACCAGGGTTATTGATAATAGACTTTGACTTTAAATGAAATTACCTTAGTTCTTAAGATCTGGGAATAGGATATATTTCTCTTTAAAGAGGATCATAGCATTTCCTATCCGCGTTAATTTCCATGGCCTGCCAATAGAACGGCTAATATAGGAGAATTTGAGTTATGTCAGTGACTCTATTTGAAAAGCCACTGCATACGGACTTCAAAATGAGAAGCACAATAAAATTGGGTATGCTAGAATTTATGTTAAAATTAATGCAAGTTTTCGACTACTAACTTAGCCTGGCAAATGGCTAGTTTGAATCTTGATTCAGGAGACAGTCTAGTTGCTGAAATCAAAGTGGAGTATCAATGGAACCTATTGGATGCCCCCCCCCCCGTCACAAGGTTTCTAGGCCATGGATGCAGAATCGTGTGATGTAAATTCTAAGAAAATTCACAAACCTGTAGAGAAATTATTTGAAGAGCTACATGTCTCAGTGCAGTCAATTATGAATTCAGAGGATACCCAGGTGGGTAAGACACTGGGGATTATGGGAAGCAACATCTCACCTTGCAAAATCTTCTCCATTCCTTGTAACAATTATTTTCTGTCTTTGCTGCGATAGAGAAGAAGAGTCCTCGATACCGACGTTTGTTTGGTGAAATAGAATAATGTGGGAATAGAATAGTTATTCTAGGGAATAAAATAATGTGTGAATAGATTTAGGAATTATTATTTCTATATTTAGTTGTTGGAATAGAATAAATTAAAAATTAATATTCTTTTATTTGATTTGTAGAATAGTATAAACCTACCACCGATACCGACACTCTGGTTCCAAACTCTATGCTTAAGTCATAGGTATTGGTCAGAACTCGCACGAAGCATAATTCGTCTAAGCCATTGCATTTGTTGAGTATAGATGGGGAGAATAAAAGAAAAATGTCATAGATATTGAGAGTAAGAGCCCACAAAGTAACAGTGATAAGAAAAAAAATCAAGGAACAAATTAAACCAAACTTTCTTCAAGGGTATTAAATCTCCTTCAATGGGGTAAAAGAGGTGCCTGTAGTTGAGCGGTAAAATCTCCTTTCCATAGAGTTGCTATAATTTATTTTCTGTGCTTCTCATTTTTTCACCAATTATATGGGGATTAGTATATACAAATTTTTATTTTAAAACAAATTACTTGCCAAAAAAAGATTATAAATATGATCTATTTTATTCTGTAATTTTTTTCTATGAAATTAATATCAAAAAAATTCTCAAATTAAAAATTGTTCCAATTATGTTTAATTCTTAAATTAAAGATGAAAAATGCAATCACCAAAATATTCCATTGAAAAACATCAAAACTTGGCTAAACCCACTGATTATCGAATAAAAATGAACAGTTCAAATTTTAATAAATTGACTTTCTAGATCACATTACTCCACTGGCTTGCTAAATTTAACACTAATTATTTCCCTACAGCCTATTGATATGTTATTTTTTGGGTACAATTCACAAGGAATTTCACACAGCTATCACCTCAGATGCAAATGATCATTTATTAAATTTCTTATAATCCTAAGTATTTTTAAATTCTTATATGATACTGAAACATCCATCTGACAGGTAGTGATTCTAAATTCTTTGTAAGTTCTTGAGTAAGATGACGTAAATTACTTGTCTTGTCCCACTATTGTGATAAAACATGAGTTGAATGTGACCTTACAAGAAAAATGATATTATCACTGAGATATGTATTATAGATTTACTTTCATACCATCCATTAAATACTCTTTTAGACAG
The DNA here is from genome assembly GCA_033239525.1 of Nepenthes gracilis. Lineage (NCBI taxonomy): Eukaryota > Viridiplantae > Streptophyta > Magnoliopsida > Caryophyllales > Nepenthaceae > Nepenthes > Nepenthes gracilis. The sequence continues at coordinate 2,883,121 of BSYO01000001.1, forward strand.
AATATTATATCTATTTATTTATTTTTATGCAGACTAATTTCTAATGATGTATGAAAACTAACCCCAAATATCAAAATCTACATTAACCCCAACCTATAAGACAATAGAATTGATTAATTGTGAATATAATGCCCATTTAGTGCTGGCTGAGCAGTATCAGTAATTTAACAGGAAATTTGAAAATAACAGGTTTCATTGAAGCAGCTAGAAGGCTCATGACTACTGCGACTGACAACAGGTCAAAGTAGTAAAAATTCAAACTCAATCGATACATTAAACTAATACATGTGTGTATAATATATATACGTATATACACAAATCGGGTTTGAGTTAGATTTGAACTCGAGGCATTGCCAACATACCAAATCCAAATCAAATTATAACATCCCAAATTCACACAAATGCAATCTAAAATCCAATCAAACTCAACAAAACCCAATTAATTTGTCTCAGATTTGATCGACTTAATACTGTTTGAATTTGCATGTCATACTACCGACAAATATGAATTCTAGATATTGTTTTTATTTTATTTCGCTACCAAATGGAAGACCCAAATAGAATTCTGAACTTATGTGCTCAAATCATGATTTTCCTTGGTATCTTACACCTAATTATGTTACAATTTACTTCGATTTTACATGAATATGTGAAGCCTAACATGCTCAAGATCAGAGCACGTAGCATGAGTCTAGCATAAAGGGTTCAAATTACTCTTCACAAACAACTGGCGCAATAAGAGAGGACCTTTTCTAAGTATCCACTGCATGCATGGGGCGCAATATGTTAAAAATGTTATGCTTTCTGTTCTCCATCCATGTCTATGAAATTCAAATGAGATGTCAGACGCACAAACTTTTTTCCCATATTTTCCCAACGTCCAAACACATCTTTTTTAGATAGTGTGTGGAACAGTAGTTTCAGATAAGCAACAAGTCCACACTAGGATTCAAGCGCACAATTAATGAACAATCATTTTCGAATCTCTCCAAGAAGCCAAAGGCACTCACTATAAAAATGCAGTAGTTAAAAAGAACCCTAAAAGATAGTCAGGACAGAGAAGATGAGAAAGTAGAATGAGCAACTCAGCCAGTAGGCTGCTCGTTCATAAAGATTTGCAATCATATTCACAAATCACGATAGGTTTCAAAAGCTTACCACCGTTGCCTATTCTACTCCCTCAATTTGTAATTTCAAAAAGATAATATGAATAACACGAAGAAAAATTATATATAGTTGTACCGGTATTCCCCGATGGAGTAACGAAGTTGAGTCCTCGAGTAAATTAAAAAGAGCAACTGCTTTTAGTGTCACTTCAAGGGAACGAGTCAAATGGAAATTGAGATACACAAATCAACCAGTAAATGAATCTACGCTATCACAAAGATTCAGTCGAAAAACTGAGAGAGAGAGAGAGTGATGGAGGAAAGGGGAAGAAGGGTGGGAAGGAAGGAAAAAGAGATTCAGGAAAGGAGGGAAACAAAGAAGAAAATAGAGAAAAGGACACGTAGAAATTATCAGAGAAAAAAAAAATAATTATTATATTTTTTAATATTAATTTAACTTCATTAATAATTATTCAAATAATAAAATTAAAATTCTATACCCAATTTTTAAATTAATTAAAAAATAAATATAATTTTTTAATTAACAATAATTCAAATAAAAAAATAATAATAAAATATATCATTTATAAAATATCTTAAAGTTATTAAAATTATAAAATTTTATAAATCTCTAAAATATTATAAAATATATAAGATAAATAATAACTAAAATAAAATGATTTAAAATCTTTAATATCTTTAAGATGTCTACATTAACTCTCTCAAAGTAACAGAGACTCAATTTTAAGGCTCATATCGTCAATCTTCCTACCACAAGTTAAATGGTTTTGCAATTCTCCTTTGACAATTGTAGATATGTGTGAGTAGTGTTTCAAATCTGAAAAATCCACCAACTCCTCTAAAGTGAGAAGAATTCAATGATCAATTTTGTTGACTCCAATATAATTTCAAAAGGTTTGGATCTAACAGTTAGAGCATTTCTCTAGAAATCCCAGTGAATTCTAAATCCAATTGTCCAACCAAATTAACAAGGAAGCATTTGATTCTCACCATGCCGCGCAAACACAATTTGTTCACATCAAATAATATCAATTTTATCTTTGTATACTGATAGAATCTTCTTAATGGCATTGGATTACCCCAACTCTGATTACGCGGTCTTGATCCTTCCTCCGCTTGCCTCCTTGGCCGGTCGACACGTTGACCAGCCAATTTACTTCTTTACCGATTAGCACATTGACCGACAATTTTACACCAAACACCTTCAACCGTTATCTGCCATCTTACCCGGTCAACTAGTTGACCAACACTTCTTCTACTAAAAGCCTTTGCTCTTTTGCCAATCAACGACATGTTGACCAAAATTTCTCCACAAAGTTCGCAAACACCACGCACAGACCTCGTCCTCGTCTTCAAGTTGCCCTTGGGCTAAGGTACTTCCATACGGGAGTGACCCCAACACAATACACCACGTACACTATCTAGAACACCTCGCACATCATTATTCTACAATACCTTTGAAATTACAAAGCATTAAGTCTAAAGGATCACCTTCGTACATGCTTTTCTTTTAGTAATGACTGAGTATGACTTGATAACACTTATTGAGAGATCAACTATCAAGATAGCCAGCAATATACAATACTTGTGTAAAATATATAATCCATGAACATCCGACTGGATAATAAAAATGTCGACAAATAATAAAAGACTATCCAATGAATAAATCATTCTACCAAAACTATTAGCTCTTTAAGGATTTACACCAACTCCACCAGATATCTACATCAATCTAACAATATACCACAATCACTGACTGTTTTTTCAAAGAAGAAAGTTATTAGCATCAAAGAATTCAACATTTCTACTGAAATCAAATTGTCTTCAACAATAATACCTTTCTTGGAAGTTGGAAAGATCGAACTTACTTCTAAAAAATTTCAATTAACATTTTTCTAATAATGAAACGACACAAAAGAAATGTCGTGAATAAAGAACAATAAATAAATTTTTTTATTTTTGTGTGGCATACTTCTTATTTTACTATTAGATTTTGTCATATAAAAAATAAGATAGAATTTTTTAGAGCTCAGGAGTTGTCACAAGCAAATACTGTTCAATATGCAACCTGCCATACAGGAATATTAATTATCTAATTGGATGCCAGTGGATCACTTATTCGTGCCATTTTCAGTCCTTTTTTGTGAAATCTCCTTTTCTTATGACCCAAATGGGATAAGTAGTCCCCACCCTAATGTTGAAGGCCAAAGCATGACACAGTGACTAACATCATAGTGAGAGCAATGTGGTTTATTTTTTTGTGCTACAAGCTAGGGGTGGCCATTGCTTGGCCCACGAACATTTTCAACCCAAATGAGCCTGTGCACTTAGCAAATGCAACTTGAAATATCATACTAAGATATGTGGCTGCGAGTTTAGTTATTACTACAATATGTCTAGACTGACCCGACGCATTATCTTTGCGAGTGAAGTTATATACTAAGAATTTGACCCAAGCAGCGGTGATGATTCTTTGTTACAAAATAAGTTTAATTCCTCTATTGCAAGCTTTATATGAAGAGATTAAAATTAAGGCAAGACTCCAACGTGTCTCATCCTCCCCATGGTCTTTATTTAAATCTTTTCCTTTTAAATTTCTACAAAAAAACATCTAATAGTAAGTCAGGAAATTACTACACGAAAATTAACACAAAATGCACTAATTTCTCACAAAAATCCTAATTGGGGATAAGAGTGAAATCATTCCCCACGAGAGAACAATGTGCGACCATGAATAATGTAAGTTTGTCATAGGCAGCTCTAAGTTGTTTAAGACAATCTCAAACCAACTTTTTTACAAGAATCAAGACACAAATATCACTTATTTGTTGGGTTATGGGTCACTCCCGTGTGGGCTCATACCCACTTGATGTGGCGGTGGAGGTGCATATCCTCACCGCATGGAGAAAGAACAAGTTAAACTCGCTAGATGCTCGAGCGGATTTTCCAGTATGGCCACCGCTCGCCGTGCACTCGAGAGGCGCTCGAGTGGATTTTTCAGAATGTGCCCGCTCGCCGTGCGCTCGTTAGGAGCTCGAGCGGATTTTCCAGAGTATGCCTCGCTCATTGGGCCTCTTGGCCTCTCGCTAGGCGCGCCGCCGGGGGCCGGCGCGCTCTCCGCTGCCGCTCGGCAACCGCCCGCTCGCGGGCGCGCGGATATAAAACGTCGCCTTTTCGTTTTTTAGGGTTATGCAATCCATTTGAGCGTCGTTCCAGAGAAGAAAAAAGGGAGAAAAGAGAGAGAAGAAGAAGATGATGAAGAATTGAGCCGGCGTTCGGGTTTTCAATCAAGTTCCAGTCTTCGGTAATCCCACGTACGAGACTCTTGCTGCTGTGAAAAACATCTACCAGGTTCCATCTCTACTCTTATTCCTTATACTTCTTGTACGGGCTATCCATAGTTAGTTGATATTGATTTTTTTATAATTTGGAGTTTGTGTAACCGATCAACTGCTGATAGTAAAAATTTCGGACTCTACATCCCGTGGTTTTTCTCCCTTGTTTCATGGGGAGTTTTCCACGTAAAAAATGCGTCTTTATTATTCGTGGTTGTTTATTGTGTGCTTGCTATCATCTATCACGTAATTTCTCGCGGTTCAAACAAGTTTTTAAATCTAACACTATTTTTTCCCCTTTTCATCATTCAAAGAGACCTCCCAAACTCAGTGTTAGGGTTCGACACCCGATTTTACACACAGCCTAGATCCGACGCAGCGGAAAATCCGAACCCTCTTCAGTCGACAATTACCAATTTAGTAAAGCATAATGAACAAAAGATTGCACAACGTTTTTAACGTGAAAATCCTTCACAAGTCGAAGGAAAACCTACGAGATAAACTCTGAATAAACTTTCACTATGTAAAATTGGTAACAAAAAACCCTCGAGACAAGATATCCGATACACATCCGAGACAGAATAAGAAAAATAATTCCACAACAAGGAAACTCTCCTTCACTTTTATCTCTCTATTTTTTTCTCTCATTCCTCTCACTGGTGGTGCACTCCACTCTCTTTAATTTTACAAATGTAGCGACAGCAGTGAACGCCTAGAGCGTCGTTTCACTCTCCGTTGCACTGCTGCAATCCCACCGCTCTCTCTTTGTGTGTCTGTCACTTTCCCGAAGTGTCTGGTGCGCCCTTATAAAGACTTTGGTTCCAAAATCATTTGCTCACCTGATCGATTTTTATAAATGATTTGTCACGCTAACCCTACCTATTCTTGTGATTTCACTAGTTTTCACGCTTTCCCAGATATACACGCTCTACAGGTTAGCTACCCGCTTTGCAAAACTTACCTTCTTCCCTGAGATGTCGCCTTCTTGCCTTTTTACAATTGACAAAGTCAGCTACCAATTCTAATAAGTCAACTGACTGTTTTTGCAGAAGTCAGCTTTTCAGATATCCTGTCCCCCTTTCTCAGCCGGTCAACAAGATGTTGACCGGATTCTTCTCTCAACTGGTCAACCTTCTGTTGACCAGCCTCTTAATTGCCCGACCGGTCATTTTGTTCCAACTGGTCATTTTGCAGCACTCTGGAAATCTTCTCTTGGAAATCCACTCCGGATTTTCACTCCGAAAAATATAAACCGACATTTTTCACTCCGAAAAATTTACTCCAAAAAATTCACTCCGAAAAAATCCACTCTGGCAGATGCACTCCGGATTTCTACTCTGGAAATCCTCCCCTGGAAATCCACTACGGATTTCCATTCCTACATTTGCACTCCGAATTTTCTCTCCGGAAATCCACTCCGGATTTCCTCTCCAACAAATGCCACTCAGGCATTTGCACTCTTGAAATCCACTACAAATTTTCACTCCGAAAAATTCCACTCAAAAATTTGCCACTCTGAAAATTCACTTCGAATTTCCCACTCCGGAATTTGCTACTCCGAGATTTGCCACTCCGGCAAATGGTTACCTTCTAGATTTGCCTTCTCCAACAAATGATCTTCCTGGTCATTGATACAGCAAGTTTACAGCACTCTGAATTTTGATGACTTTTCTATTTATTAAGCCACCCACAATTGAGTAATCAAACCCAACACTTTGAAACTACCACCCTAGAAGTAGCAGAACAAGCCATTAAAATGACATTTTAATATATCTGAAATAAGATGATATATATGAATGGAATAATTAAGATCTATAAAGATCACTAGGAACAAAGTGAAAAGAATATTATATTATTTGGGCACACGCATGAAATAACTATTCCATTTGAGAGTATAATTTTGATAGCATGGAAATTATAATTCTAGTTGTTTCACATTGTTGTCAGCAATAGCGGATGGCAGTGTGGATGGCCGACGAGGTTAGCCCTTCCCAGGAGTGGCTACAGCACAGGTGGTTGACAACGGCCATGCGTGTTTCTGTTGGAGGCCAGTCAAGGATAAAAAAAAAAAAAGAATACTACTAATTATATAGTATTATTTATTCTCACTTTACTAGTGATTTTGATTCCATAAGAATAATTATTTTCTCTATTAGAAATTCAACAACATAAATGAATTGTCAATCCCTCAAAATAATGTTGAAAAAATTGCAATTCAATACAACCAAATAACCCTACAGTAAAGAAAAAAAAAAGATTAAGTTCATATATAGTCTCCCCTTAAAAAATAAATAGCCTTTAACTAAAACAATTCCTCTCATTTGCAAATTGTCCAAGGTCAATTTTTCATCATTAGCAGCCAACCAGACAAGTATTGGATTTTTTTTTTTCAGCAGCAATATATTTCAAGATCAGCTTCCACGGAAAATGAAAATTAGAATTCAGTCTAAAAGCTCTAAAGAAATAAGTCACAATGTTTGAGTGCAGGAACCAGGCCTAGCCAGATTCTAAAACATAGCCAACATGCTCAGATGGATTTCATTCACATCCAGCAGAAAATAAATCCAGAAGCTCTCCGTTTAATCCTCAGTCATCCCATACACCCCGGGTAAAGAAGAAAAAAGAATATAGCACTAAGAAAATTTGTTCAAAAATAATCTCAGCATAGTCAGCAACTGCTGTGTTTTTGTCAACAACCCAGTGAAAAAATTAGGAAAAAGCTTAGCATCCTCTATATTTCCTTTCTACTGTGATATGTGACACCTAAACTCACAATACAAGCCATCTGATCTCCCATTTAATAGAAGGTATAAAAATTTAATCAGAAGCTAGATTCCAGAACTTCATATTAAATCATCCTAAAATAATCTATTCTTGACTTTTTAAAAAAAAAAAAAAATTGATTACTACAACCTTATTGTCAATCTCATTAAGTTCCGAGCACATAATTTTATTCCTTTTAGTCCCATTTGTATGTCTTATATGACAATATAAGAATAAAAAAAAGGACAACAGCATACGTGTAAATATAATGACTTCTAATTAAAATAAGTAAATCAACTATAATTACAAAAGAAAGTAAATCTCAATAAAGTAGATCTGTAAATTTTTTTACTACTTGTGTGTGCATGTATGTTCCTTGTTTACCATATTATTTTTGGATCTTTGGCCTAGATTCAAGGAAAATAAAGGCTATTAAAAATATACATGCAATAATAATGAAGGATTTAGTGTTTTATGGAACGACAGTAGGAAATATATTTCCAAATAGCAGATTAGACATGCAGACACTTACTTATAGAAATGATATAAGCCCCCAGGACAAAGGAAATCGAAAACCAGCAATTATTACTGATATGCAAAAGACATACTCATCTAAAAGCACATAATACATAATACGTAACCTTACCTGGCAACCAGCTATGTTGAAACCATCATATATTGCCACTAGGAGTGTCCACAAAAACATTGAGGTGATGGAGGACTTTGGGATTACTTAACAGTGTTGTTGCCATAACCTAGTAAAGCAAAACAATCAACAAATTGAAAAAAAAAACTGTCGTATGTGGCTTTATTTAGTAAAAACATTGAAAGAAGGGGGAAGAGAAGACAAAAGGGTAGAAGCATGACTATTAGCTTGCATTTTCTTTTCAACCCTTCTCTCTGGTCAATTCAAATCTCTAGTTAAGAGCATATTTCTGCAATATGTATCATCATTCCTCCACAACCAAGATCCTTGGTGGCACTGAATCAAAACATAACAAAAGAAAAGCATTAAGTTATAGAGCTCTAGTACTAATTTGATTACAAGAACATTGAGTGTGGGATGCAACTTGCTACCCGTTTCCAACACATTGTTTAGCCCATTTAATATAGTTGACTCACCATTTATAGTCAAAAATCTACCATAGTTCAACTGCACTCTCTAAGTTTAGCAATTGAGGGATAGTTTTGCACGCAGTTTGCCATAACTAATCCCAAGTTAAGGATAGTTTTGCACATTAAGTATCTTGAAAGCTAAAAAGACAAAGTCAAATGAATGTAGTGATTAATGCCCTTATCCTTTCATCAAATCAAAATAGAAATTCTTGAAGTTATTAACTAGCCATTTGGTGCTGCACAACATCAAAAACCCATTATGTTAAAAAACATGGGGAAAATTTTGGAACATTTGACTCTATAAGGCATGAAAAAAATAAACAACATAAGGAATTTGGATTTCCACAACAAGAAATAGACCCCTGCCTTCTCATTCAAGGCCCCAACCTTAAAAATTAGACTTTTTTAAGTTCTTCCTCCATGATGTTTAAGGGAAACGTATTTAGGCTCATTGGAGTGATTTCTAGTGCATATTTCTGTTTCTATTAGGCATATGCAAGAATAAATTTTTAAAAAACCCAATATATGTGAAAAATAATTATCCTCAACAAGGGGAAGAAAAAATGATTTTATATTTAGGCAGCTAGCTTATATAAATTGCAACTGAAATGGTAAAGATAACTTATGTTAGTAATGAATCCAGAAGTTGTGATGGAAACACCGCTCTATTGAAGGTCGTAGTCTTCTATTTGGATATTTAGGCCATCATTTCTTCTCTTAAGCTCATAAACTATTCGTCATGACTTACAAAGTTACAATACAATTTATAAATCAGGTTCCTTCTATGATGTAAATGAGAACTAGGGTTTATCCAACATAATAAAGGTCACATTATCAAGAAAATTAGAACAATCACATTAAAGGGTACAAGGCTTGGAAAATGAGTAAAAAGAAAGATGGAAGTTAAGTACTCTTGTCATTTACCTGTGAAACGGAATGGTGCTTGATTGGACCTTCTTCTGGTTATTTATGATAACTAGTCTACCCTCGTAAATCTAAATCATGACGTAGTGTAAATAGTTATAAGTATTAGAAAACAATCAAAGCATTAAATGAAAATAACAACCTACTCACGCAAAAAATGAAATATTAACAAATTGCCTACTTCTTCCTCCTTCCAGCTTGTGCTTTCTGTGGCTTGGTCTTCTTGGAACAAATGGCGATTGATGGTGAGATTACATCCATATTCACATTTAACAAAATAAAAACCCAAGTACATGAAAACAAAAGAATGCAGTGTGTTTCAGCTATGTCACCCATCTCAATCCAAAGCTGTAGACGCCCACTATTTTCTAGCGTAGTTTCTGCCTCAAGAATTCACCCATATAGCACACCAATATGACAAAAAAAAATTATAATATATGATAAAACCAAGTATCATATGAGAGGCTTTTCAAACAGGTGCATGGGCCACTAGAATTATGAGACTTTTAAGACAATGAATCCCAAAATAAGGTTGTTCCTTTATCTATCATGGAACATCTTCAATAGCTAAAATATTCATAAGGCTGTAAGTGGTTTCTTCACTAAAAAAGGGCTTATATTTTCTTGAATTTCCGCAGGTTTGAGCAAGGACTAGGTCTTGGTATTCAGGGGAGTACAATGAACAAAACCTCATATAAAGAAAACAAAAGGTAAAGTAAAAGAGCATGAAATTGTTCAATGGAAAATAAATTACGCTCTAGATTGTATTCAGATGTTACAAGGCCAGCCATTTATAAAATAAAATTTCTCCTCCAATTCTTCTAGTTGAGCTTCTCTGTCTGCCGATAGGTTAAATTTTACAAGATATTTGTTGATTGAAAATACTTTGATGCCTGGTAGCAATACAACAACCAGTTATTTATTTACTTGTTCACCGAATTATCAAATTTATAATGTAGAGTCAAAGATGAATTATGATAAAAGTGTTAGACGGAAACATTAAGAAGTAAGCTAAAAAAATAAACATCCACTCCTATCATCTTACCAAATGTTAGACAGACTGCAAAGTTGAACAGTTTACCTGTCTTTTTTCTCAACATGAAGGCTGCAACAAACCTTAAAAGAACAAAATTACAATATCTAGGAGATTGCGTCTTATAGCGAGAAATACAAAACAAAAATATAACTAGACCATGAGATAATCAATAGTAAAATGATATAAGTTAGCCTCGGAATCTACCTTCTTCCAACTGCATCTTCATAATTTATCCAAAGTTTCTTTATTTTTGTGCCCCTCATTTGTGCTAGGAATTTATACAAAAAAGGCTATTTACAAAACTTGAAGTAACATTTACAAGCAATGAATATGGACTAGGGTAACTCTAAATGAATAGGGAATGAACTCTATTGTGTTTCTTGGAATCTGATGGTACAGATTAGATTCTCAATTCCATGAAAGCTGAAAGGAGCTAATAATCCTGTAATAAATATCATAGTAGTGAATGCTAGTAGAGGAACGTGAAGTTAAGGAAAATTACACTATGCCAAAACTTTCACAAATATTATCTTGTGGTGGTCGTATCATTTTATCTAAACCAAAATGAAAATTCTTGAGGTTACTATCTTGCCTTTTGGTGTTGCACAATAACCTAGATTCCAACTTATTTGAAATTTTAGCAGAAACTAACATGTCAGAGATAAATAAACAAAATCGTGATTTTGATGACTCTTACTATGAGAATTGGACTTCAATCTTATAATTTAAAGCCCAAGTCTCGAAATTTGAATTTTTATAAGTTCTTCCCTGCAATGTTTGGGAAATGCGTATTTTAGGCTTGATCAAACAAGGATTCCAACAATTATTCATGTGTCCACTATGCGTATGCAAGAATTTGATTTACCAAGCCTAAGAATACATGACCAACCCATTATCCTAAAAAAAGGGGAATGAATAAAGATTGTGCTAAATGTCTAAAGATACTTCCACATTCTTGATGGCTCTAACTATATAGTCTCCAATAAAGAATTCCAGAACAATTAAGAATAATTTTGTGAATGGTGTAGCAAAACTTTGATAAATAAATTTTGTGCAATTCGTGGTGTATTTCTGGTGGCATAGTAATGGGTAATGAACAAAAAGTTAGAGCGCCTTGGATATGCAACAAAATTGTAAGGGCTGGCTGATGATAGTAATGAACAACGTAATACTTGATGATCCAGGACAATCAAGCATACCACTTAATAAAGAACTAAAAAGGAATACCTTCCTATTTATGGTTGGGGCCTTATACTTGGGTATTTTCACCCGCATTTATTCTATTAAATTTGGCTACCCTCTTCATGTGATCAATAAAGACAACGTGTGATTTCAAAATCAAGTTCCTCGAGCCCTGTATAAATAATCAGGGATTTTCACATGAAAAAGGCAGCATCATCCTAAAATAAAAAAAATGACATGAATGAATATAAAGCATTGAAAATTATTTTAAAGAGAGGGACATAGGACAAAGACTCCTATTATTTACCTGGGAAATAAAATTCGGTAGTACTAACATATTTCTAACATTTATTGGAATTTCATTGTGATATTTGGGGTTATTGGTTCTGTTATAAACCCAGTACAAAAACATAAACATAATGATATCATACATACTTATCCAAAATCGGGTTTTGACCCTGCACACAAAACATTATATAATTCCAATGATATCTACAAAGTCCTAGAATATAGTCAAAGTTCCTTCATCTAAGCTTATGATTAGAATACTTGCTCAAACTCATCAAAACATAAAGGAAATCATCTATCACTATAAGTTCAACAACCAAATCATTATATAGTCCACAATTTAAGGCCACCAGCCACAAAAAATCAATATCCTAACAAAATATATGACAACACTAAACATTCTAAATTGTATGCGAATTCATTCTATATTTCTAAAAATACAATAAAGATAATTTTGCAGCTAGTCTTTTTGAAAATCCTTTCAGTCAAAAACCTACAAGTAATCTATATACACAAATCTAAAAGGTGACAAAACATGGCAAAAGTGAGCCTAAAACTCAACAAAGCATGAGTATGCATGTGTGAAGGATAGTGACAATAATCGTATGCAAAATACCAAAAAATGAAAAACAAAAGGACTAATGGTCAATGATAGCCTTACCAATTAAAATCAAATATCAAAGGTCGGGTTACAAATTCTTACCCCATAGTTCAAGTAATAAGCCATAACTCAAAACCCTTGGGTTGGTTAACTACATATTACATTCTATAGACGAAGACAAATGCTACTTTTCTAATTCATGAATGTTAAGTAATGACCTTTACTTACAAGTTAACATACTAAAATATGCTAGAATTTATTTTATTAATTCTCTACAATGATTTTTGTTTAAACAAACGAACAAATTTCCAAATTATAGAAAGCAAATATCTCAAACTTAACTTAGTTGTCGAGTATTTCAAGAAATTCTTACATAATAAAGGACATGCAAGGCCAAATACTCAAAGATACCAAAATTTCTTACCAAATTTCATGAAATTAGGCATAAGTCTTCAAAATCTCAAGATTTACAAATAATATTGACATACAAAATCAAGTGAAGAAGAGAAATAAAAGACCACATGAAGAAGAACAATAAAAGATTACATTCATGTACGTTTAAACAAAAATTGAAATGAATATTCTAAAAATCTCAACAATAAATGAAGAAAAAGACTTATATGCACTTGTCCTTAGTTAAACACTAAGATCTAATTCAAAAATACTTTAAAATCACATTCATTTTCTTTCTCTCTCTTCTTCTCTATCTTCCCTTCTCTCTCTCTCCACTCTCAAAATCCACAAAAGAATGACTTTAAATTCGACTGAAATTCCTTAAATTCCTTTACAACCTTGTAAACCATTTACTGCAAAATTGAGTTTTATTGTCTCTGACAATGACTTATAATATCCCAAACCAACAGACAATAATATGTCGTACGAACTCCGTGACATTTTTCTCTATTATCTTGGTGAGAGGTGATGTTTCTACTTACTTGGTAAAATAGTCAATGACAAGAATTATAAACTTATGTTGTTTGAATGCTACAAGGAAATGTCTCAGTATATTTAGCCCTCACAATGCAATGGCCAAAGACTTTGTAGACCCTTCACTTTCATGGGAGGCTATCCTGATACACTACCATGGATCTGGCACTTTTCATATCTCTTCACAAACTCTATGGCATTATGCTTCATGGTTGGCAAGAAATAAACATGCCACATCATTTTGAAGGTTAAGTTCTTCCCTCTGATATGTTCCCCACAAAAGTTGAAGTGCACTTATTTGAGAGCATAATCAGCTTCTGCAAAAGACAGGCACCACATATAGGGGACCGAGGAGTAACCACCACAATAGTAATCTATCTATAATCATATCCTTCGATTCACTCAAATAATCTCATCTAAGAGTTGGAGAACATCATCATCCAAATAATCTCATCTGGATGACTTCGTACTTTTCAAGAGTTAAAAGATGCACCTAGACCTTGCTTAAGTATTTTGCTAGATCCAGGTGGTTGGTTTTGAATTAGCTAATACTTGGTTGACCACAAATTCAAAATCGTTGTAGATAGTCAGGCCCTTAACAAAGCATTTCTTGGCTAACTTCAAACCTGTGATGAGAACTTCATACTTAGGCACATTGTTGGTTGCCAAGAATTCAAAGTTAACGGAGTACTTTAGCGCTATCCCTTCTGGGGAGGGGAGAATCACCGCCACTCCACAGTAAAGTTCTTACCCTGACCAAGACTGCACTTAAAGCCATGTCTAATATGGCCCAATACAATTAAGGTTCTTATCCTCCTTAGGGCGAGTCAATAAGGGCGGATGACCAAGGAACTATCTAGAAGGCTTGACGGCACTTGTCCATCCATCTAAATTCACAAAAAGGTTCTCCACTTCTTTAAAATAGAAATACAAGACAATATGTTTTCCTGCACTCAACAAAGTTGCATCTACAATTGAAACTCTACAATATGCAATGGTACCTTACTCTTGTAACGAACTAAAATTCTTGCCTCTGACAAGACATAGGTCCTGCTTTTGTATTCCTTCTGCTTATGCATACTTGTTCGATTCATTGCTAATTCCTACTCTCTCAATTCAAATTTGCAACCCTGCATATTCAGGAAAGGATGATCCTATTGCAAATTGAACTCTCGTTCTACACTGCAACTTATATTAAGTAGTCCAACTAATGTTCTATTGCATATATTCAGGGTCTTTATTATACTACTATGACTTATTGAATTACAAATTTAAACTTCAACTTCTTCCCCCTTGGAATTTTGGCCTATCCATAGAACATCCCGAACTTTTGAATTTCTACATAAGATAATTACAGTTTCCAGCCATTTTACAAAAAAATTTCCTCCAACATCTCACAAAATTCACTTACCTACTTTACATCCATTCACTTCATGACCCTAGGTGTCTAAATCATAAAGGATTTCAGGGACTCATATTCCATCAGTCATCATAAACACAACACATTTTTCATTTATTAACCAAGGTGACAGGTAAGAATGGAGAACATAGATATTTTTGTTGGTCATTTCAATAACTTTGCATTGTATGCAACTCAAACATTATTACATACGGCGTTTGATCCCTTGGGCATCATCAACAACATTCGATGGCAAGTACAAGCTTCAGAAATTCAAGTATTGTTCTAATTAGAAAGTACAAAGTCTGCCATCAAGATCCTGCGGCTACTTCATGGCAGTTATAGTGATGGTAGCTCCACCATGTTCATCACCTATTGACAATAATCGAAGGCTAATAAAATCCTAGCAATTACAGTACCACTGCATTATTCTACTGAAATGGCACTAACCAGTTTCTTGGCCTTTTGGGACCACCACAACTTACAAAGATAAACTAATTAAAAAATGGAACTGCCCTTGGGCCTCATGGCATTATATCACATATGCATGTACAAGATGTGCTAGAAGCCAATTACAAGGGGATAAGCCAATTATTATAGGTTATAGGAGCCAATATGAAACAAGATGTGCTAGAAATTTGTTACATGGAAAAAATTTATAGGCAATGTTGCAAGAAACCTCCAATTCTGTTTTTCATATGCATGTTTCCCTTGGTTATGTCACAAAGAAGATGGTCTTGATCCAAATATCAAAGCCGCCATGACACGTTCATCCTTCAAATATCAAATGACACTGCAGGACAATGATTATCAAGTCTTCAAACCACCATCTTTAAAGGCAACTTCAACAATGGATAGCCCAAATCAACAATTACACAAATTGGCCAACAAAGAAGTTCAGCAATGCACACAATTCGCATAGATTCAGCATATATTGTTACACATTCTAAATTACCAGATATTCAACAAACACCTGGACATTTTAAGACAGCACAAGTGAACAAACAGATGCACTCAACAGAATCCACTACAGTTGAACAACAGACCTAATCGATGTCACAACAAAAATCTGAAGATCAGATTCCTCATCAGATAGGGTTACATCTGCAAAATTCAACAATGACCAGCCAAGAACTTACCGGGATAGGAATTCAGATCATCAACCAAATCACATCACACAATCAAGTAGCATAATAAAAAAATTCAATCAATTCCAGAACTTCAGCAAACAACAACACAGACATGACTCCAATGTCACCAGTTTCCTTGAACAAAGGAGAAACTACAAACTTAGCTTACTCTTCCTCGAACAGTGCAAGCAGAAGAGTTGTATTTTCATCATCAGGTTGCCTACCAACTGTGTACAACACCACTGGGATCAAAAAATGGACAGATTTACTTACAAGCTTACAATCATAATTAAGAGGAATGCTACCACATTATGCTAGTATAGTAAATTTGTATAGTTGTATAGATTAGCATTAGTTGCATCTAACCTTCATTGTTGTCCTACTTTAAAATAGAGAGGGCACAGGACACAACAAACCATCTCCATGTCATCCTTGAGGGCAAAGATGCTCTCATGGGGCAGCGTTATTTACTCATAATAATAAGGTATAGGCCAGCCAACTCTAGTGAAAGAGTAGTCTACCAATAAGGTAAGGTTTTTAACCTTGAGCAAGTTTTATCAAGTCTTAGAGGCTGAAAAGAAGAAATTAGAGGTCGTGCAAGTAAAACCTAAAATTGATTTGTGAGGCAAATTTTAAGGTTTGATATTGAGTTTGACATTGGAGAGTAGGAAACTTAATCACAATCAAAGTTAAGCATCACCAAAATTGTAAACGGTAACCACAAAAATGATGGTTACTAACTACTTTTTCCTATGACCTTGTCGTTCTTTGTGGCTTGGTTTCCTTAGACGAAATACAAAGTGCTAATAAGATTACATCACAATCACGTTGAGCAAAAATCAAACCTAATTATAAGAAAACAAAAGAACAAAAAAGTTGAACAGAATACCTTTTCACACTAGATAGTTGTATGATTATATAACTAGGGCTGACAATTGTATAAGAAGAATAGCAACCCCTTTGATTAAGTAAATGCACGTCATCTCCCTCCTCCAGAACATCATGTTATGCTTTTTTTTTTTTTTTTTGGCAAAGCATGCATGTAATGTAACAGATATTGCAATCAAACAGCTACCTTACGTGAAATATTGTAAGAGTGTGCAGCAAGTATTTAACCTGCATCACTCACAGCAATCCAAAGTTATGGAAGACCATATTTGCTAGTTTCACTTCCATATCAGGAGTTTCAGTGACATCACTAAAGAATAGTATATTATATGGAAAAATTATATCCCACTAGAGCTGCAACCCAAATGAAGCAGCAAGGACTTAAACAAACATTTCATTTTGTTTGCATTCTACATCCTTGGTAACCAGCAGAAATTCTTCAAGGTTCTAATTGGTTTCTTCATTGGTTACATTAGGGTTCATTGTTTCCTTAATTTTAGCAGGTTTAAGCAATGATTGAGGGCTAGTATTCAACAGGGAATATGCAATACAGTGAGACTGAACCACACACACAAAAAAAGGAAAAAAAAAAAAACCCAAAGAGCATCAATTGATAATTGAGTAATCATCTCAAGGTTCTACATTGTGTACCAACTTTGATGATCATCTAATGGAGTGTCACATAGACTTTGCATTGGACATTTTTATTGGTCTTCGTTCCCAACATGAAAGCTACAACAAACCCAAGTAACAAAAATTTACATTATCTAAGAGGCTAAAAGTAGAAATTCTAACGTATACAATTGCTACACCAATTATTTATGCACGAGAAAACAGTTTTCCAGTATTATAATCATAGTGATCACCCAATCATTCAAGCAGATTTTCTAAAATAAAGCCAAATTCGATGCATCGTATAGAAGAAAAAACGTAACAAAATATATAACTATAACACATGATAATGAGGTAAGAGGATATTGAGAATCCCACGTCGCTCTTTTTCTAAATGCATTTGTATATTTCTATTAGAAGTTATGAAATAGTCTATTAACTACATTCCTGATTTGGCTTAAAATAAAAACTCTTGTTTACAAAATTTGAAGCAACCTATGCACCTTTAACAACAAAGAAAATAGAATAGTTGTTCTTGCATTAAAATGGGATGGAAGTAGTTTGTATTTGTCAGAATTCAATGGTAACGGGTAGGTTTTGAGTTCAACAAAATCAGATAGAAGATAAAGTAATCATAGTTAGCACCTTATGAGTGCAAACTAGATAAGCAATGTAGAATGAAGGACAATTGTACATCGTCAAAAAGAACTACAATTATTACTCATAGTGGTCGTATCCTCCGCTTTAATAGAAATGAAACCCACGATATTAATAACTTGCTTTGTCGTTTTCCACCATAAATGGAATGGGTTGAACCAAATGATCAAATACTCCTAATCAACCTTAAAAATCCTTTTCCACCATTGATGGGGTTGCATTCAGTGTCATTTGAAATCGAATATTTTAGGATCGGTCAGATGGGATTTTTCATTGATTAAATATACATATGTAACAATTATTACAAAACCATGGAATGCAAAACCAACACATAGCTTCTATGAAATTGATTAAACATACTTCTAAACTCCAAAGTCTTCTCGCCTATCGCGGTCTCCAAATGAAAAATGTTAAATAGTTGGGAATAATTTCATGGCTCTTGTAACTAATATTTGAAATAGAATAAATAAGAATTGCCTAGACTTCCAACAAATTAGTCACTCTTTCAGGCAATTTATGTAATGTTGGAGCCTCCAAGATGGACAAAGTTATAGAACACAAGTTAAGGTAATGGCACAATGTTGGAGCCTCATTTTCTTGTGTCTAGGGAGGGAATAGGTGACACTGTTCTCTTCGGGATTGTTCTTGTTTGATTTCGGCATTCCATTTGCATAATCTATCTGCATATTTTGGCATACACGATAAATTCGCGTACACTTGCATCGAATCGTAACAACGTTGGTTTAGCCTGTTTAACCGTTGGTCAGCCCGTGAAATCAATAGTGAAATTGGGTGGTCCGGGGGTGGTCCCGTCAACTGACTCTATAATAGTGTGTGAAGAATTGTGTTGAGAAAATTGTGTATTAAGTAGTAAAGAAATTAAACTATAGCAACCTGGCTAAGTGAACTAATCAGGAGAGATAGTTCAACTTCAAGTATGTCAACAAACCCTAGAGAGTCAACCTTTATACCTAGCTATTATACTAAGCGAGAATTTGTCCCAGATTTAGAATCACTTTGAAAAGAATTTATACTTGATAAAAATAAATATGTTCGAGATTGGTATTTTTAGAACTTTTCTAAAAACGAATTAGAAGAGTATCGATTATCAATGGAAAGAAACAATGATAAAGGAAGGAAAGAATCTACCATTCTTTTAGTGGTTCCTACCTTTTATTCAAGAAAAGAAAACCAAAGAATACAAGCAAATTAAATCCATGAAGACAGAAGGAAAAAACCAAAAAGACGAAATTGTAGAAAAACAACAAACTATTGTTGTGAAAAAAGAAATATCTACTAGTACGAGTGATCTTGAAAATATTCGATCTTCTGATGAATCTGATAAAGATGATGATTCTAGGAATTCTGAAATGAAAAATCTAGAAGACTCTATATCTTCTTCTTCTGATAAAGCTACGGAAAATATTGAACTTATCGAGCAGTCTGAAATTGACGAACTTGCAGATCTATCTAAATTATCTGATATTGTTGAACCTGAAAGTAATTCTGAAATTCAACATCATCAAAATCTTTCTAAAATATCTGAAACCCTGACTATTCAAACTATTGATATGCCTTTACCTGAAGATGAAAAAATTAATCAAGAGATCAATAGAGTAAGGAATATACCCAACTCTTTTATAAAAAATTATTATCCACGGCCAACACCACCGGATATACAGTATGAAGAGAGATATCAATATTTTTCACAAATTTATAATGCTAATAATATACATCAATGGAATATTGATGGAAAATCTGAATATGAAATTACGTGTTTATTACATGACATGGGAATTACTATCGTCTTATCGTAAATATGACAAAACCATATAACAATGCTACAAAATAAATCAATCGATTTGCATCGAACTTTGAAATACTTGTGGGAAAATGCTTTAAATGCTAATGAAAGAAATTATATTTTAAATCATATTGAATCTGTTCAACAAGGAGGACCAAATGGAGAAATTCAGCTTGTTCAGAGACCGAATTCCTTAGAAATTCTAATTATTACTATTAGTCAAGCCTTTCTAGGAAACGTTAAAGATGACTATTTAAGCTCTCATGTAATCTTGACAAATCTGCGATGTCCTACCCGTTAAGACTTTCGTTAGTATAAAGATATGTTTCTTGCGCATATCTTTCGAAGAAAAGACTCGTAAATTATTATTAATCATTATTATTATTATTATTATTATTACTTTTATTAGGAACGATTTGTTTTTTTAAATTAACCGTCTTCCTTCACTCTTCGCCAAACGAGTTATGATCAAACTCACTGAGTTAGGAGGAGGTCGAGCCATTCAATAGAATCAGATGACCTATGATCAATTATTTGCCTTCATAAAAAAGGAAGGATTACAACTATGTCAAGAACATAAAGAACAAACAAAACTTCAAAATGATAAAAAATAATTTAAGCCTCAATTAGAAATTTTTGTTATCAATATGGCATTGAAAAACTCAAAGCACCTTCCCAACAAAAATCTAAGTATATGTCTAAGAAACCGTATCAGTCTAATTCTTATACTCTGCATAAGAAACGAACTGTTAAAAAATCAAATACTCAATCTAAAACTTTTTATCACTTCTCAAAGATTCTAAAACTCACCACAAAAATGTAAACGACACGACGCCATCTCAAAAATGAAATTACAATTATGTAAAGTAAAAAGAAAATTGATGAAATATTTCAAGATGATCCACAATTAAACGATAAGTTAGCTGCTCTATTATTAAGTGATAATGAATCTGAAAATGACTGTGTTTTTTGTTATGAAGAGGCTAATATTAATGAAGATATTAACGAATCAATTGAAGCCTTCTC
Source organism: Nepenthes gracilis (assembly GCA_033239525.1). Lineage (NCBI taxonomy): Eukaryota > Viridiplantae > Streptophyta > Magnoliopsida > Caryophyllales > Nepenthaceae > Nepenthes > Nepenthes gracilis. Next base: position 2,903,936 of record BSYO01000001.1, read on the forward strand.
TGAATCAGAATCTGAAGAAAAAGAAAAAATTTCTCATAACCAATTATGTCATTGTAAATTTTAACTTAATATGTTAAGAACAAGTAATGAAACGGAATATTCACTTGAAATGATTGATAAAATTGAAGATCCAGAGCTGAGAAGATAATATTTACAGAAATTAAATGATTTACTTATTATTATACCAAAAGAGCTAGAAGAATTCAGTTTAACAAAACTATTTAATAAGTATCCTTCACCTTCTTTGTTTCAACAAGTAATAACCGGTGATCTATAATGAGAAATTAAATAAGTAAAAATTGAAGTAAAATAATTAAAAGATAATTTACGAGAAATCAAGTTTAGTAAATTACATTTGAATACTCGTCTTGCTATTTTAGAATCTAAGCAAAATACTGAAAAAGAATCTAGTCATAACTATGAAATAAAATCTACGGATCAAATTGAATATTTACAACTCATTTCAAAAATAAATTCTCAAAAGTGGTACTGCCCTATTACCTTAGTAATTAATCAAGAACATCATCTAAAAATAATAGCCTTACTGGACACTGGTGCAAGTCAAAATTGTATTCAAGAAGGATTAATTCCTACAAAATATTATCAAAAGACAACGAAAAAATTGCATACGGCCAGTGGATCAAAATTAAATATTAAATATAAATTGAGCGTGTAGCAATTTGCAACCAGAGCTACTGTTTTAAATCAACATTTATATTGGTAAAAGATTTACAACAAGATGTTATTCTCGGCACGCCATTTTTTACACAAATATATCCTTTTACTGACTCTGCTGAAGGTATTTCTACTAATGTCTTTGGAATTCCTATTCTATTCCAATTTCTACATCCTATTAAACAAAAAGAAATACAAAAATTACAAGAAATGACGATTTCTAAACAAATAAATCTCATAATTAAAAACAAAAAATAAATTAATTATTTACAAGAAGAAATACGGGATAAACAATATCAACAACAATCAAACAAGCCATCAGACAAACAAAATTGCTAATCTACTCCAAATGATTGGAAAAAGAAGTATGTTCTACTCTACCTACCGCCTTTTGGAATCGAAAGCAACATCAGGTCTCTTTACCATATGAACCAAACTTTCATGAAAGTAAAATACCGATCAAAGCGCGTCCAATTCAAATGAATCAAGAATTGCTAGAATATTGCAAGAAGGAGATTCAAGATCTTCTTCATAAAAAGTTAATTCGAACATATAAATCACATTGGAGTTGCTCTACCTTTTACATCATGAATAATGCTGAAAAGGAAAGAGGAGTACCTCGATTAGTTATAAATTACAAACCCTTAAACAAGGCACTCCAATGAATTCAGTATCCTATACCTATTAAACGTGACTTAATTAATAGATTGTACAATGCAAATATTTTCTCTAAATTTGATATGAAATCTGAATTTTGGCAAATTCAAGTCCAAGAAAAAGATCGCTAGAAAACAATTTTTACAGTACCCTTTGGTCACTATGAATGGAATGTTATGCCCTTTGGATTCAAAAATACTCCGTTTAAATTTTAAAATATCATGAATCAAATATTTAATTCATATACAGAGTTTATTATTGTTTACATTGACGATGTACTTGTATTCTCTAATTCTATTGATCAACATTTTAAACATCTTTATCAATTTCTAAACATTATTAAACAAAATGGATTAGTTGTATCTTTACCTAAAGTCAAACCATTTCAGACAAAAATAAGGTTTTTAGGCTTTAATATCTATCAACATTCGATAATACCTAGTCAAAAATCAATCGAATTCGCTGCTAAATTTTCTAATGAAATCAAAGATAAAACTCAATTGTAGAATTCATACTAAAATTAAGGTAAACATGTAAACCGTTCTATCAAAGTCTTCAAAAGAATCCTACTGTCTGGACGGATGAACATACAAATATTGTTAAACAATTAAAACAACAAGTTCAGTATTTACCATACCTAAGTATCCCACATCCTAAAGCTCTACTTATTATCGAAACTGATGCATCTGACTTAGGATATGATAGCATATTAAAACAAAAATTAGAAATAGCCCAACCTCAAATTGTTCGATTTCATTCTTGCATTTGGCTTGGACCACAAAAGAATTATTCCACTATCAAAAAAGAAATTTTATCCATTGTTTTATGCATATCTAAATTTTAAGATAATTTATACAATAAGAAATTTTTACTACGAATTGATTGCAAAGTTACAAAAGATGTTTTACAAAAGGATGTAAAAAATCTTGTCTCCAAGCAAATATTTGCTCAATGGCAAGCAATTTTATTTGTCTTTGATTTTAATATTGAATTTATCAAAGGAACTTCAAATTCTTTACCCGATTTCTTAACAAGAGAATTTCTACAGGGCAAGCATGACACATCCGCCTGAATCTGAGTCTTCTTCTCTTCTTTTTGCTTATGACCATTTGTTTGAATTATTTTCCTGGCTTCCTGTCAAAACCCTTCTTAAATTCACCTCTATATCAAAATTCTGTCTTCAATTTCTATCAAACACCACTTTTATTCAATATCATTCTTATCATACGTTGGAAAAAGATGATGAAGGATACTATATTCAATGTAAATACGGCACCACATGGCAATTTATCTTTGTTGCTGACCCGATATTACATCCCTTTGCCCTGACTTCATCTATGATCACTCTTTCGAGTATTAACTTTGCAATAATGATTTATTTCTCTATTTACTCATTGCCACACTTGCTTCGGATTTTCTTTATGTCATCAATCCTATTCGACAAACGTGTCGAACTGTCCCCATCATAACAGAATTACAACAACTTATCCAATATGAAGTTGCGCCAGATTATGAACATGGTATTATGTTCGAATGCAAACTTAATCCAAAGAAATTTCCAACTGATGGATATTTATTTGTTCTTGAAAATGAGGGTTTACGGGCGTATTCCTCAACGACAAATCTCTGGAAGCTATTTAAAACCTTTGAACGATCATCCTACACGTGGACACCTCGACAAGATAATTATGTCTCACCACCGGATGTGATTTTGCCATGTTGAGAAGTAGCGGTTTTGATTTGACTCTGGTCTCGAAATCTCACGGGTAGAAGGAGATTTTTGCGATGAAGTGGTTGGTAGGTGGATCCATGATCACCCTATGAGTTTGCCGCCAGATCGAGTTGTATTAGGAATTTCGCGCGGCAATGTCTTCTCATCTTCATTTGAGCGAGAAGTCAGAGAGTTATCGGTGAGTAAATCCTGCCAGATTGGGCTCCCAAGCAAGCTCCTATCTGCGGGAAGTTGTTTTAGTGAAGATCGAAGTGAAGGTCCTTTTGTTCGAGCGTCGTGATGAAGCCGATGCAATCAAGCGAGCCTCGATTGCCGGATGAAAGCTCGCGAGCAATCAAGGTTGTCGCGCACTGAGTGGAGTTGCAGGTGGTCTAAGTTTATAAGGAACCTCAAGATGCTCTATCAACGGAGTGGCAAGTCGATCACAAGTCTCGGCTTGAAGGAAGAAATCAAGAATAAGCCTTCGAGATTTTGTTTGGGCTCATACTGGTTGAACAGGAATTTGGTGGCTTCTTAGATGATGATGGATAAGTTGATGAAGTTGGCTCTTTTGCTGTCGATCGTCAGAAGTCATTCTCAAATCTGGATGCCGGCATATTATCAAGATGAGAAAATTGCATGATATTCTAATTTTGAAGCCCTTGATGGCGATTGAAGTAAATGATTGATCGAATCACAAAGGAAGCGTGTGGATTCATAGCTATCGGTTACAAGAATTGATTCGAGAAGTCAAGTACGATCGATTTCAGAGCCCGGGAGTGGATGATGGAGAAGAGTGGTCAGATATTTCTGAAAGCGTTATAAAGAGAAGAATTTCAAGTTTCAAGGGCAAATGGTGAATTGTGGTTGAGGTTCGACAGGACTTTTGAGGTTTTACAATGGACTGGAGAGGTGGCTAAGAGATTGGCGTTGTCCCGAGTTTGGCAGATCACGATGATGTGTTTGGTGTATGTATATTGACAGAAATATGGGTTGATTATCGGCATGTGATTGAGCGTGAATGGTTACTGATTTCGAGAAGCTATTTTATGTTGAGATTTTGATTCTGATATTGGGATAGAAAGATTCAGTGTTGATAATTAGATTTTTGGAGGAATCTTTTAATCGAGGTAAAGTTTGAAGGAATTGTTCTTATTTTGTTCAAAGATTGATGTACGTAAATTTCGAGGACGAAATTTTTATAAGTGGGGGAGAGTTGTAGGGCCCAAATTCTCATTTTAATTATTTGAATCTTAATTTTAAGTTTGGAATAATTGATGATATAAATAAATAAATATATATATGTATATATATGTAAATAATAATAATAATAATATATATATATATATAAAGGAAAGGAAAATGGGAAACCGGTGTCAAAACCCACTTTGTTTGTGTGGAAAGTGGATGGGGAGGATTAAATTAAATGAGTGTCCATGTGGCGAAGAAAGCAGGAGGAAAAAGAAAAAGAAGAAAAGAAAAAGAAGAAAATAGAGAGAGGAGAAGAGAAGAGAGGGAGGGTTTCGGCGCAGGGAAGAGGAGAAAGGAAGAAGGAAGGGAAGAAGAAGGGGGAAGGAGGAGAGAGAGGTCAGGCTGTGCGGCGCGAGGGAAGGCGAGTGACGCAAGGGGAAGCCGTGATGGCAGCGGTGCTCGCGGCGAACGGTCCGCGCAGAGAGAGAGGGGGCGCTAGCTGCTGGTTTTGGGTCGATCGGAGAGCAGATCGGCACGGTGGTGGCACTGCCGGGCTGGTGGCATGCACGGGCGGTGGTGCGGCAGCGGACAGGGAGTGTAGGGAGAGGGTTGGACCGCGGCCGTGTGTGACGCCGTGGAGGAAAGCTCTCCCTGGGAAGGTGTGGTGGCCGCGAGAAGGGGCATGGCGGCAAGGCCAATGGCTCGGTGAAGCAACGGTGGCTCGCGGTGAAGGGCGGCGATCTTTGTGACGGCTGCAAAGATAGAGGAGAGAAGGAAGTCGCTAGAGAGAGAAAGGCACAAGAGAGAGAGAAATGTGCCGTCGGGTATTTCGAGCATCTTTCTTCCGATCTGAAGCAAAAGGTTAAAGCAAGATCCTCTAGCCCTATTCTTTGGCCCGATTTAATTTCCGATACATTTTGACTAATGTGAGATTTTACTAACATGTATGTATTTTTAAATATCTTGATTTATCAATCAGGTACATGCATGTATATTTTATCGGGTTGTGCGGTGGTTTTGTCTTTGTATTTATGATTTGGAGGGATTTTGATACCCTGACGATACATATATGTATATTTATGTATCCGTATATCATGGAACCACGAACTGGCCTCTTTACTAACCATGCATGCCTATCGAGGGTGGGATCACTACGGGACCATGGTGGTCCGAGACCCTAGGGTCGATTTGTGATCCGAGGTATCAAGGCTATTGTGGCGCCGCTCCCGACGGGAGGCTGTCCCGACGGGGACGTATATGATCGGCTACTTCCGGGCCGTAAGGAAGATTGAGGCTACTTCCGCCGTAAGGGAAGATATTTGTGGCCCGACTCCGCCCCACCTGTATTTAATCGAGAACCATCGTAGCGAATCGACGGAAAACTAATATATTCCTGACGCCCTAATATATAACTAAAACTCGAGGTCGCATTACAAAGCCGCTGGTGGTAAAACATAGTGAGCAAGTTCCAATCTATGGGAGACAGTAAGATGGATGGCCTCGCTCTCGCCTAATTGCAGAATGATATAGCCGTGGTTACCTGACAAAGGTAACCCTTCCTCAAGTTGATATCATCGATCTTTCTTCTCCATTTCCTCGCATACTTTGTATTTCTCGCACGTATTTGGGGTGTAATGTGATTCAGATACGTGGGTTGGCCCTTGGATGGGCGATAGGAATGTCTCGTCTGCGACGTCTTTGATGATAAACCCGAACGTGTTTTGATTTATGTTTTAGTTCCTGCGGTTTTACTTGATTTCTGACATGAGTTTTAGATCCGGAGACGGTATGTGTCCCACGCGGATGTGGTGACGATCGCGATTATGTAATGTGACGCCGGATCATATGATATGATATCGCCTACGGGATTTTACCGGATCGTGATTTATATGATTTTTTGTCTAGGAGGGACGAAGTTAATGCGACGACGATTTAGTACAAGACATCTCCTCGGTTTTCAAGGATTTCACTAGGACATGGTGTTTTGTTTACGTGATTTCTCGCGATATCCCCGCTTCGATTTATGTGTACCGCTTTATATGATTTTGATACTTGCGAGTTCTAGGTTCACGTTTTCATGTTTTATCCTTCGCACTAGTTGCATAAGGATACGCTTGCGGGAGCTCGGGCGTGATCGGGCTCGGATATTCCTTTTCGCTTGTGGAGATGCTATATTTGGTATATTTCGATCTCGAGGATATGTTATGATTATTATTTATGGTCGGATGATGGCCTTGATCATTGTATGCGAAATATTGAGTTATTGCATTATGTGGATGAGTTGTTGTAAATTTAGATACCTCCCTTGCGATTATGACAAAGAAGTCATACTATTTGTCCGGATTCATATCCGATGAGATCTTGTGCGGGTTTTATTTATTTTCGGTCCTGCTTGTGTATGATTGTCACATCCGGGATGGGTTATTGTTGTTGATGGAAATCTTATTATTGATTTTATTTTCGACCTGCGTATATTGTGGTCCCGGGTCGTGACAGCGCGCCTCACCCCACTGCCGCACAACCTGCCCGGCGACCCAAGCTTCCTCCTTCTGCCGCACGCTACAACAACCTAGCCTCCTCTCTTTCCTTGCACAACACAGCACCCGGCTATGCACGCTTCAGCTGACGCCGGTCACCGACGCACCACCGCCGACCGTCGACGACAAAAGCAGCTTCACCACTTCCCAGCACCGAGCTCCCCCTTCACATTCACACGCATCTCCTTCCCTTTCGCCTCCCACAAGCACCCAAGCCCCTTTCTCTCCTACTGAGCAAATTTTGCGCACAGCCACGCTAGCCCACAGCCGTCGTCGGTCTCCTGCGCAACGCCACCAACCGTCGACGACCACCTTGACTTCACCCTTCGACCGCTGCTGCAAATGTCGATGACAACCTCATCGGCTCCGATGGCTTCCTCCTCACCGCACCTTCACCGATTCACACTCGGCCACCAATGACCAAGCTTACTGCGCCGATTTCACCGTCCGACGCCGGTGTAGCCATCGCCGTTTCCCCTTCCACCTTGCGCAGAGCCTGAATCGGCCCTGAAACCCTCTCTTTCTCCTCTGTTTTTCTTCCCTCTTTTTCCTCTGTTTTTCCCGAGCCCAAACACCCCCTTATATAAAAAAAAATATTATTATTATTATTATTAATTTATATTATCTCCAAAACCCCATCCCTTATCCTATCCTATCCTATCCAAACGTAACCCCATCCCCCTTTAATTAACTATATATATATATATAATCCTTTAATATATATATATATAATCTTTTAATATATATATATATATATATGTATATATATATCTCCAATAGATACTCTTTAAACGCATAATGAGCACCAATCGTAAAATTTTTAATATTCCTTCAAATTTAACGATATTAAATAAAGTTTTTTCTTAAAACGTCCAATTTGTCCCAATTCTCATTAAATATTAAAATATATTCAATGATGTTCGGGCTATTACACAATTACCGTCTGATGCATGGAAATCCGCTGACGTATTTAGTTGGGATCTACACTTATTTAAGTGGCATACTCATACCTCTCAAAAGGCCACTATTACTCATTAAATTCGAACAACGATATCAACTGACGATATGGATCCGAAGAAGGTCAAATTGGATTTACCTTTGAACTATTACAGTGTTCAAACTTATTAAAAAAATTCGACCGATCATATCTGGGTTTACTATTAGTCATGGAACATGGCTCATCTTTAGTTCCGCCACAAAGCTCTATCAGTATAATCTTTTAGCACGAGATATTTCCTCGATTGAAGATCTCGGTCCACATCAAATGTTCAATTGCTTATAATATACCATTTTCTCTGCGGATAATATTCTCATACGACCAATCACCGGCACTCTTCGTTTGTAAAAAAAAAATTTCACTAACAAGTTTATGTGCAGGTACATCCACTAAGCAAAAGAAGTGCTTGATGACTCCTCCCTTTATCATTTTCCACTTCAACAACTTCCCGACAAAGATGAATAGTAATTACCGACCTATTACTATTCATAAAAGTATGAAGTGACAGAAAACAAATCAAAAGTATAAAGTAACACAAAACAAATTGAAAGACGTCTAACAACTCCACTGCAAAGAAGAGACGTCTAACAACTTAAAGCAACGGACGAGACATTTACCAAACAAAAGCAGATTCTTCATCAACGGTCTCGATCGTTTGCTCATCAACGGCTTTGATCAAATCCTCGCATCTATATAAGGCCATCCAAAATTAAAGACAAGGCAGAGCGAACTTAAGAGCTAACTTGAGAGCTTAGACGCCACATCCTCAGAGCAAAAAATAAAGCCAAAAGAGTCCCTCCTTCTCTTCTCACATCAATTCTTATCAACTTTTGTAAATACCCTTGTAAATATCCTGATTTTCCTTCTACCTTATCCTTGTATTTACCATCGTGTGTTTGTATCTTTATTTTCTTTCGAGTGTTGTGACGTTTGTCTGAGTGTTACCTTTGTCTAAAGTCCTATATGGTTAGGACTATACAAGATCTTTTCATTCAAAACTTCAAAATATGCATTAAATCAAAGAGAGAAGAGATTATACCAGCAGTTCAGAAAACCTTCAAAGCTTTAATTGAACGAAAACCATGCAGGACTTAGGACAGAGGTAACACTAAGACAAACCTCACAACACTCGAAAGGAAATAAAGATACAAACACACGGTGGTAAATACAAGGATAAGGTAGAAGGAAAACTAGAATATTTATAAGGGTATTTACAAAAATTGATAAGGGTTGATGTGAGAAGAGAAGGAGAGACTCTTCTGGCTTTATTTTTGCTCTGAGGATGTGGCGTCTAAGCTCTCAAATTAGCTCTTAAGTTCACTTTGCCTTGTCTTCAATCTTAGATGGCCTTATATAGATGTGAGGAATTGATCAAAGGCGTAGATGAAAAATTGATCAAAACCATTGATGAAGCATCTGTTTTTGTTTGGTAAATGTCTTGTCGATGCTTTATGCCACTTTGCTTCTTTAAGTTTGTTAAACATCTCTTCTTTGCTTTTGAGAAAGTGGAGTTTGTTTTACGTCAATTCATACTTTTGTGAATAGTAATGGGTTGGTGATTACTATTCATTTTTGTCGGGAAGTTGTTGAAGAGGGGAATGATAATGGGAGGAGTCATCAAGCACTTCTTTTAGTGGATGTACTTGCACATAAACTTGTTAGAAAAATATTTTATTTTTTTTTTACAAATCATGGGCTCAAAGATCAAATGGATCTTATGCATGTCCGCATAGATCCTTTGTTGGGTCAAAAGGGAAATGGGCTGGCGGTGGTATAGATGATGAGGATGAGCCCACCTTTTACCTTCAAAGATTAGCCATTTCTTTTTTAGCGAGAGCGTTTTCGATTGGTTAAAGTCTTCTTTATCGATATAAGGCCCAACTTCGTCGTTGCTTTTAAAGTAATGATTTTATATTAGTAACTCAACTCAGGCTCTGCCTTATGATTCTCGAATGTCAAAACATATCGCTTAATGCCGCTGTGAATTTGAATCAAGATCGTGGATGAGCAAGCTCTTCAAATCGGCAAAGAATCTGCAGATGGTGTTGGGAAGTCTTTGAATTTACACACCGTGCATTTTTCATGAAGATCTGACGATAGATGCTATCCACCGTAGGATCTCCGTAACAAGATATTGTTGGTGACAGTTGCTTAAGATCTTGATAAAATGATTTTTTGGCCTGAAGATCTTTCTAAATATTTTGAGGAGTAATGGCCGTGAAATCAAATTTATCCCACCATTTTATTTTAAAATTTCTGACAATAGAGAACGGTGCATCCGGATACATTGATTGACAATTGAAAGCCCAAGACATTATCCATGGAATCGCATAATCAATATGAAAAGCAATTTTACGATGATCAAGAAATATTTCAGGTGTAAGTATTTCATAATAGAGACGTGCTTCATTGATAGGAGCAGGATAAATAGTAGGACAATGTCCAAAATAGAGCCACCATTCCGAGAAGCAAAAAGGAATTTGCTTAGGACAATTTTAATCAAATTTTAAAAAATCAGGAATGACTGTAAGAACGAAGAAAGAATGCATTATACCAGGCATCCTTATAATCTTGATAATTATATCCCATGAGTTAATAGTGAACAGAAAATAGTTTGATGTCTAAAGGATCAAGAGCAATGTCTTCATGGGGTCGAATCTTTTTAATTTTGCAAATGGAGTACGTGATAGAATTATCGTGAGAATTTCTATGATGCTTGATTTCTATTGAATCCGAGTCAATAAGGATTAGTTCATAGAATTTTTGTGTTTTTAAGGGTTCGGTCGTTGGATATAGACGATTAGACTGAAGCATACGATTCGTAATTGGTATCAAAGACAAGCGCCTCGTTTTCTTGTGTCTGGGGAGGGAATAGGTGACAATGTTCTCTTCGGGATTGTTCTTGTTTGATTTCGGCATTACTTTTGCATAATCTATCTGCATATTTTTGTATACATGATAAATTCGCGTACACTTGCATCGAATCATAACAACGTTGGTTTACCCTGTTTAACCGTTGGTCAGCCCGTAAAATCAATAGTGAAATTGGGTGGTCCCGTCAACTGACTCTACAAGAGTGTATGAAGAATTACGTCTGTAGAACCGTGTTAAAAAAATTGTGTATTAAATAGTAAAGAAATTAAATTATGGCAACTCGACTAAGAAGAATGATCAGGAAAAATAGTTCATCTTCAAGTATGACAATAAATTCTAGAGAGTCGTTAATTATACCTAGAAGTAAGGATTATACTAAGTGGACGATACCTCACAAAGTAAAGAGATTCTGAATAGAAACTTTTGATTTTAAAACCGCTTTTTAGCTATTAAAGATCGAACAAACAATATCTATTCAAAACGAATATGAGGTTAGGTTATTATCAAATTTATTAATAGAAAATTCAAAAGTAAAGGATATAATTACATCCATTACGGCCAATACAAATAGCTATCAAACCTTTAATCAAATTAGGAATTGATACTCTTGTCTTATTATGTCTTAGAGATCAAACTCTACTCAAGTATAAAGATTCTATTTTAGCAATAGTTCAATTAAATCTTTTTTGTAATGGTCGATTTATTTTAAATTGTACCTAAAATTCTTATTACCTTAAAGATCCAACCATTTTAAATACGCTTGTCTTAAATGTTCATTTACCTGATCTGTCTCAACAAGAAGAGCGTAGAGGATTTCTAATTCTCTATCGCATTTATTTTAAATTATTAACAACTCAATTTAATCCGAAATGTTTAATCCAAACTCCTCCTAGTGAAACAATTGTCTTGCACGTAGAAGCAGATCATACTCATTCCCACCACAATGGGATGAAATTACGTTGCCACCACAATGGCAAGTTAATCTTACACAACCACCTAGACATTTAACTAGAAGAAAATTTTCTAAAATTTTAGAAACTCCTGAAGGAAATATTATTTTTAATTTTTGTACTCCACAGATACCACGATCATTAAATTTTAATATAAATAGATCACAAACACTTTTATCTAATTATGAAAGTGCTAGACCATCAGTTAGTACACGATATCAGTCTACACAAAAGAATCAGGATAATCGACATATTGAAAGTAGAATGCCTATTCCAGCAATAATTACTCAAACTATGTCTGATTCACCGACGTTCTCGGATATGCAAATTATTAATATTATATCTCGTGATCCATATACACCTATATGGGATTTACCTGATGATGAAGTTTATAAAATTGAAACTGGATTACTTTATAGAAATGTTGAAAGAAAATATCTAATCGGGATTGTATCGAACAAATGAGTTATGATATGCAATATGAAGAAATGTACGGTAAATGGCAGAAAAAATATCCTGAACTCATTAATTCTAAATTTATTCCTGATATAGATATATTAAGAAAAGAATTCATGTCAAATAAAAACAAAAATGTTAGGGATTGGTACTTTAACACATATAATAAGGTACAACTTGAAGAATTTAGAATATTATGAAAACAACAAATGATGATATTAAGAAGAAATTTACCGTTTTTCGAATGGTTCCTTCCGTATATTCAGAATACTATTCAACCATCTCGAAATACAAAAAATATTAATGTTAATACTAGAACTACTACTACTTGGAATACGACTAATGGGCAACAAGTTATATTTGTCCATTCTTTTTTTACGGGTTTAAAATTAAATATTAATAATACAACTATCACTGCTGCTCCATTTAAAAAAGGCGCTGACAGAGAAAATGAAAGTGATACAACATTAGAAGATATGAAAAAGTGAACAAAATAATTATCAGTCTCAAATACTCCATATGATTGCTCAACAAGTGGATAGAATTAAACATACTCTACAAATAAAAGTAGGAAATCCATATTAATTTTCGCATAGTATAGCCCCTTTACCAAGTTCTCCTTTACCTACTATTACTGATGTTCAATTTTCACCAAAATGTTCGGATATATTGTTAGAACAAATAACGAAACGTTTAAATGAATTACCATCAACATCGTCTACTCCTAAAACATCATATCTTAAAACAGTTCAAACATTGGATTATCAACAATCTAAAATAGTAACTAGAAAACCTAGTTATAAAAATCAAACTAATAATCAAAAATTAAATAACAAATTATCTAAAATCCAATTTGTTAAGAAACAATATAAAGATAAAAATGTTCAAACTGTAGAAAAACGAAAGAAGAAGAAAATGAGAAAGAAAAAACATAATTTAGTGGAAACTCCACCTTCTCACTTAAAATCCACTAAACCCATCAAACAAGTGTCCTTATTAAAGCTTAATTTAGTACACTCTCCACCACTTTCTCCATTTTCACAACAAAATATAATGAAATTATCACCTCCACCTAACACTAG